>CAJHZI010000447.1:1347500-1465000 GCA_905160935.1 Enchytraeus crypticus | reverse complement strand
GTTAAATTTGAGTTCTTCTTGCCTGAGATATAAACGTTCAAACTTTCCTCATCTTATGGGCCAGTGTGCACGACAGTGTATATATAATTATACATATATATATATATATAATATATATATATATATATATATATATATATATATATATATATATGTAATATTTATATATATATATAATATATAATAATATATATCTATATAATTTATATATATATATATATATATATATATACATATATATATATACATGTATATATAATATATATTTATATATATATATATACATGTATATATAATATATATAAATATCTATATATAGGCATATGCAAATATCTTAAACTTAAGGGCTTTAAATAGACAAAATTAATGCAGATTTTATCTAGCCCCAAAACCTACATTAGGCCTCACACTTGCAAGACAACATAAAATTTCAGCAATGTATAAAAGATTATTACAAATTTTCCCTTTTTGCATGAAGTGGTCTTTATGCAGTGAGTATTGTCGTGAATTAAACATATACTTCTTGAATAATATAAGTCGTTTAAGATCTTACCAGCAGCAATCGTCTTCTAATGATTCATCATTTAGATCTAATATGTCCACTGTGTCAAGAGAACACTCTCCTCTTACTTTATTCCTCTGATTTCTCGGCATTTCATCTCCACACTGCACGTCCTTAATATCCTGATCATTGTTCAGACTCGCCATGGAACCAATTGATATGTTTCCTACATATTAACTTAAATGTTTTTCTTGTATTGACTATATTATATACTTGAAAACTATATTTAAAATCTACAATTAATATTTACTCATAACATTTCTAAACATCAATATTTATAGGAACATAATTTGCGCAGTGATTTTAAATCTGCAGTGCAACATGATCATTACTCGTGTTGTCTCCCGGTTGCTAAAGAATAGATCAACCGTGGACTGCAAGTGTCGTAAAAGGTGACAAAGCACTGAGATCCAAACCAACGTCAGCAAGGGCATTTGATTGGTGAGCACTCCAGAAATTGCTACAAATTATATTAAACAAATGGAAAACTTTACCTCAACCCTAGCTAAACTGAGATTCAAAGGAAGGTGATGATGATGAATATAACATGATCAATTGATCATAAACTGTGCATCATTTATATTTAACTAACATATGCCAAATAAAGTCAGCAACTCAAGTCTGATGGAAGATGCCTCTAATAAACAGAGACAATCGTTCAGCAAAACTGAAATACAAATGTTCTACTGTGCTTTTAGTTGAAGTACGTAAACTTACAGTACTGAGAACTGGAAGCAGTGTCTTGGAAGCAGAGGCAGATCCAGGAATTTTTTAAGGGGGTAACAAATTTTTTTCAGCAGTGTACACTTATTTTGCTTACATCACGCCTTCTCCTGGACATGGGACGCATCCAGAAAAAATGCTTTTGGAGGGGCGGGGGCTCAAAGTCTTTCACTACTGCACTCGGCTTATAGAGTGAGTGTATCCCCTTGTCTAACCTTCCCACTCCCTGCACTCATACCCATACTAAAGTCCGATGAAAATCTAAAATGCCTAAAATCCTACATTTGTTTTGGAAAAAAAGTAGGGCAATATTTTTCTCCTCTGAAGAAACTCAGCTGATCAGGACAAATTGCAAAAGTGACCAAATTTTGGCAGTGGGGGGGGCTTAAGCCCCTCCCAACCAAGGCTGGTTGCACCACTGCTCTGGGATCGACAGAGTTCACATTTTTACTTAGACCCCTTTTACTCTTATACAGTGGTTAAAGTGAAAATTGAGAGCTAGTTAAAAGGTCAACCTTTTTCAGGTCCCCTTCCATTATACAGGGCTCCTAGTATACCAAATATGGGCTCCTAAATTTTGTCAAATATGGGCCCCCCTAGTGAGACCATATTTGAAAAAATTCGAGCTAGTGGACCTGAGTTCCCTCGCGCCCCGCCCCCAGCCATTGCTCTTACATATTTACATAGGTCTAGAAATTTCCGTAAAAACAATGAAAATATAGTTCTCTTTTTTTCGGCCGGCCTAAGGGGGCCCTGGCCTCCTGGGTACACCACTGCTTGGAAACCTAGTTCGAAGCATTTATAACGAAAAATCAGCCATTTCTAAAAATTAGTAAGTGTCTGAAGCACTGTCCTGTCTGCAAAGAAATTCAAAGAGTGAGGAAAGTAAGAGAAACTACATATTCATTTTCAAGAAATTATTTTCAATAATATCAATTTAGCTTCTAATCTATTTTTATGAGTATGATAGATGATGTTGAGGAAAAAAGAAAAAAGCAATCGAAGGTTTTCCTTTTAAAGATCCCTGGAAGTGAGCATTACAACCTCCATCCCATTGGTAATCATAAATTTTAAGATTAAAACAATCAAAAATCTTGCTACTTAAAGGTATGCAGCTCACAAATTAATTATACATTAATTTCTCAAATTTGCTTCAGTAAGACAACTAAACATATATAACTTAAATATTGGGGTCATCAGTAATTACATCATCACTTCTATGACCATTTAGGATGCCCCTCCCCTTGTCATCAAACATCATCACACCTCTGAACCTCCTATGGATGTGATCATCAATGTATACTTCAGTGAGGCTTCAATAAGCTCTTTACTCAAAATACAAGCAATTCTGCTGGCATAAAATTTACATAAAATTCATCTTGCCAGACTTTTAAATTGATCTATTTAATGAGTCGTACTCAACAATATATACGTGTACAAATCTTATATGTACCTATCTCTCTATCTCTCTATCTCTCTCTCTCCCCTGGTTTTCTAAATTACATGCATTTACACTTATGAGACCTAGATCTGAGACTCTTCACGCTCTAAGCTATCTAATTCTTCATTCCAGCATGCTGCACCACAGATCTGGAATTTTCTATTTATTAATCTTCGGAAATCTTCGTTTGAATCACACTGGCCTTAGTCTTCCTACGAGCAGTTCCATAGGCAGTTCAAGATCTATCTTTTCCATCTCTCGTTTTCATCCAGTGTACATGAGTTGCGACCCTGCACCTAAACCTCCCTTTTTAATATATTTTTTTGGACTGATTTTCTGGAATTTGGAATTTGCACCGTTTTGGACCTTCTTTTTGCTCGCTGGCTTGCTTTTGTCTCAATAGTGCTCGATGTTGTCATTGATGACTGTAGCCAGTGGCGGATCCAGGGGGCCCGGGCCCCCCACCTCAGGCCCGGTGATGGAAAATTTTAACTATATTTTCATTGCTTCTATGGCAATTTCTATTTGTAAATAGGCTTGTAAGGGCAGTGGTTGAGGGGGAGATATGAGAGGGAATTCAAACAGTTCCACTAGCTGGATTTTTTCAAATATTGGCCCCACTAGGGGCCCATATTTGGTATACTAGGAGCTCTGCATAATGGAAGGGGGCCCGAAAAAAGTTAACCGTTTCACTAGCTCTCAAAGAATGTCAGGGATTTGGATATCGATACAGCATTAGCATGTATTATTTATCAAATGTATTGTGACTTATTGTTACATGTATATTGTACTTTGGTACGCTACTGCAACTTCGGTCGATTGCTGATTGCTGATTGCTGACATGCTCGAATAATCATATTCTCAATACATTCACTTACTGTGGTCTAATCTTATGTAGTTCTCTCTATTGCTTCGCTTAATATCTCTTTACATGACTGCTTGATATTACTAGCAGTGGTTGCCTGGCCGTCTGGCTTTGACTCACTGTTTTTATCATTCCATGCGCCTGTGGACAATTCAGGTGAATGCAGAAATAATAAGTTCGGACACTTGCAGTCCAGCTTATGTTTAAGCAACATCCAAAGTTAACCCTTATTTTAAATTAAGTTAACATGGGAACGGAATTTTAATATAATGTTAAATCTATTTAGTGAATAATAACTAGCTGGATTGTAAGGCATAGACCTGAATTGTGAAAGGCACTCCTTAAAATAATATTTAGAAGTTTATAAATGATGTAGGCCTATTTGTGTTAGTAGTATCTCTTAAAGGAAGAGTGTTAGGAAACACTTGAGGTGTAATAGATCTGCAGGTCACGACGGTTCTGAGGCTATTGGTGTTCCCAATGTAGTAATTAGTTATAGCAAGAACCGTGCGTCGCATTTCTTTGTACAAGTACTTCTAAAGAGTTGAATAACTAGAAGCAGTGTAGTAGAATAGTAGGTAGTAGGTTTAAAATAGGTCTATGGGAATATAATGTAAAACTTAGACGGATTAGTTTGGGGATATATTTAGATTTTTACAGTGCCTTTGACAAGACAGTGCTCTCTGTGAAAATTTACTCTGACAAGAGTGTTAGAATGCTTAGAGTAATTCTAGTTATCAATTAACGAAATTAATTACTTGTTTTATTATTATTATTATTATTCTTATTCTTATTATTGTTCACCGTTTGCTTGTTGGTTTATTGCATTACACTTGTTGCACTATTTTGTTTTAATTAAAATATAAACATTTGAATTCACTTTCAAATGTAAAGCTAATGCGTTGTTATTAATCGGATAGACATAAACACTAAACTTGATTTCAGATTCTTGAAATAATTCTCTTTGATCTGAATGATTTTGAACCTGGTCCGAGATATTTTACTACAGAAAATAATCTCGTATGTCAGTTAGGAGACACGTATCCCTTACTCTGACAAAGAAGAAAAAAAGGGTGCAAGTTAAAAAATGTGAACTCTGTACCGGAGTAGTGGTGCAAAAAACAACCTTGACTGGGAGGGGCTTAAGCCCCCCCCCATACCGCCAAAATTAGGTCACTCTTGCAATTCGTCCAGATCCGCTGAGTTTTTTCAGAGGTGAAAATTTTAACCTACTTTTTTCTAAAACAAATGTAGGATTTTAGGCATTTTAGCTTTCGCCTTACTTTAATACGAGTATGAGTGGGGGTGGGGTAGCACTCAGAGCCGAGCGCAGTAGTGAAAAAATTTCAGCCCCCTCACAGCATTTTTCTGTTTGAGTCACATATCCCGAAGGCGAGGAGTAAACAAAAAATGGGTCCACTCTAAAAAAAATTTCGGGCCCCCATTAAAAAGCACTCTAATTGTTGTTATTTTTATTATAAGTCAAAATTAGCCAATGCTAACCTATTTTATCACCATCATCTTCCCTTGAATCCTCAATTAAAATGAATTAACAAATATTAAAATTAAATCCTAGGAGAAAGAATAACAATATTTAATTATTTATTAAGATAAATTAAGCAGAGTTTTCGTTAATCAATCACTACCAAAATGCAAACATATAAATAGAAGTAGAAATATAATAAACAAACTGTTGCCAAAAAAGTTTAGTCATTAAATCATGACCCTATCCCTGCCAGGGAGTATTCTAATTGTAAAATATTTAGGTGCATAATGCTAAAAATATGTATATATATAATACTCACTGGCACTAGAGATTAACTACATTAAGGAATAGTGATCTGGCTAGTGATACAGTACATTTGGCTAAGTGACGATTTCAAAATGTAACGTGATTTACCATTTACAAAGTTTTAGCTTTTGTTTTGACTCAATTCAGACAAGTTGTTACATAGATACGAATTTAATATATGGTGATGCTTAACGTATGTCAAATTGTTAAACATAACACACATTATAGTGAAATGATCAACTACGTTGATATCTATCACTTCTAATACCACATGTTATATCCGTTAGGCAATTTAGTCCATTTTCCGTGTAGCCAGTCCAGTGAATGTCCGAGATTTTACTCTCAGATCAGCGCGGCTGGGAATCGAACCCACGAGAGTTCTATTCACCTCTGGGTCTGTCATATAAAACTTCATGACGTTAAACGCCTCAGATACAAGTACAGATGCTGACGAGCGTAGATACGCCTCAAATACAATTGAAGACAGGCGTAGATACGCCTCAGATACATATGCACACAGGCGTAGCTATGCCTCAGATACAAATATAGATGCAGACAGGCATAGCTACGTCTAAGATACAAATACAGATGCAGACAGGCGTTTGTTTGCCACAGATCCAAATACATGTGCAGACAGTCGCAGATTAGCCGCAGATACAAATACAGATGCAGACTGGCGTGGCTGCGCTTCAGATTCAAATACAGATGCATACAGGCGCAGATACGTCTCAGATGTATACCGATGAATATAGGCGTATATTCGCCTCATATATTGATAACAATACAGATGCAGACAGGCGTAGATACGCCTCAGATACAAATAGAGAGGCAAACAGGCAAAGATACGCCTAGATACAAGTACAGATGCAGACAGGCACAGATACGCCTCAGATACAACTACAGATGCAAACAGGCAAAGATACGCCTAGATACAAGTACAGATGCAGACAGGCACAGATACGTCACGGACACAAATACAGATGCAGACAGGCGTAGATACGTCGCAGATACAAATATAGATGCAGACAGGCGTAGATACGGTTCAGATACAAATGCATATGTAGACAGGCGTAGATGCGCCTCAGATACAAATACAGATGTACACTGGCGTATATAAGCGTCAGATAAAAATACAGATGCAGACACGCCTAGATACGCCTCTGATACAAGTACAGATGGAGACAGACAAAGATACGCCTCCAGATACAAATACAGATGCAGACAGACGAAGATACATCTCAGATACAAAAGCAGATGCAGACAGACGTACACACGCCTCAGATACAAATACAGATGCAGACAGTCGTATGTTTGCCTCAGATTAAATACATGTGCAGACAGTCGCAGATTAGCCGCAGATACAAATACCTGATGCAGACTGGCGTAGATTCGCCACACATAAAAATACAGATGCCGGCAGACGTGGATACGCCTCACATACAAATACAGATGCAGACAGGCGTATATAAGCCTCAGATAAAAAATACAGATGCAGACAGGCCTAGATGCGCCTTATATACAAATACAGATGTAGACAGGCGTGGATACTCCTGAAATACAGATGCATCCAGGCGTAGATAGGCCTCAGATACAAATACAGATGTAGAGTGTTGTACATACGCCTCAGTTACAAGGATAGATGCAGACAGGCGTAGATACGCCTCAAATACAGATGCTGGCAGAAGAATATACGCCTCAGATACAAATACAGATGCAGACATGGGTAGATACGTCTAAGATACAAATAGAGATGCAGACAGGCGTTTGTTTGCCTCAGATACAAATACATATGCAGACAGTCGCAGATTAGCCGCATATAAAAATACAGATGCAAACTGGCGTTGCTGCACTTCAGATTCAAATACAGATGAAGACAGGCGTACATACTCATCAGATACAAATACAGATGCAGACAGGCGTTGATACGCCTAAGACAAAATACATGTGCGGACAGGCGTAGATACGCCTCAACTACAGATGCTGGCAGAAGAAGATACGCCTCAGATACAAATACAGATGCAGACAGGCGTTGATACGTCTAAGATACAAATACAGATGCAGACAGGCGTTTGTTTGCCTCAGATACAAATACATATGCAGACAGTCGCAGATTAGCCGCATATAGAAATACAGATGCAAACTGGCGTTGCTGCGCTTCAGATTCAAATACAGATGAAGACAGGCGTACATACTCATCAGATACAAATACAGATGCAGACAGGCGTTAATACGCCTAAGACAAAATACATGTGCGGACAGGCGTAGATACGCCTCAACTACAGATGCTGGCAGAAGAAGATACGCCTCAGATACAAATACAGATGCAGACAGGCATTGATACGTCTAAGATACAAATACAGATGCAGACAGGCGTTTGCTTGCCTCAGATCCAAATACAGGTGCAGGCAGTCGCAGATTAGCCGCAGATACAAATACCTGATGCAGACTGGCGTAGATTCGCCACACATAAAAATACAGATGCCGGCAGACGTGGATACGCCTCACATACAAATACAGATGCAGACAGGCGTATATAAGCCTCAGATAAAAAATACAGATGCAGACAGGCCTAGATACGCCTTATATACAAATACAGATGTAGACAGGCGTGGATACTCCTGAAATACAGATGCATCCAGGCGTAGATACGCCTCAGATACAAATACAGATGTAGAGTGTTGTACATACGCCTCAGTTACAAGGATAGATGCAGACAGGCGTAGATACGCCTCAAATACAGATGCTGGCAGAAGAATATACGTCTCAGATACAAATACAGATGCAGACATGGGTAGATACGCCTAAGATACAAATAGAGATGCAGACAGGCGTTTGTTTGCCTCAGATACAAATACATATGCAGACAGTCGCAGATTAGCCGCATATAAAAATACAGATGCAAACTGGCGTTGCTGCACTTCAGATTCAAATACAGATGAAGACAGGCGTACATACTCATCAGATACAAATACAGATGCAGACAGGCGTTGATACGCCTAAGACAAAATACATGTGCGGACAGGCGTAGATACGCCTCAACTACAGATGCTGGCAGAAGAAGATACGCCTCAGATACAAATACAGATGCAGACAGGCATTGATACGTCTAAGATACAAATACAGATGCAGACAGGCGTTTGCTTGCCTCAGATCCAAATACATGTGCAGGCAGTCGCAGATTAGCCGCAGATACAAATACAGATGCCGACAGGCCTAGATACACCTTATATAAAAATACAGATGTAGACAGGCAAGGATACGCCTCAGATACAAATATAGATGCAGACAGGCGTAGATACGGTTCAGATACAAATGCATATGTAGACAGGCGTAGATGCGCCTCAGATACAAATACAGATGTAGACAGGCCTAGATACGCCTTGTATACAAATACAGTTGTAGACAGGCGGGGATACTCCTCAAATACAGATGCATCCAGGCGTAGATACGCCTCAGATACAAATACAGATGCAGAGTGTCGTACATACGCCTCAGTTACAAGGACAAATGCAGACAGGCGTAGGTACGCCTCAAATACAGATGCAGACAGGCGAAGATACGCCTCAGATACAAGTACAGTTGGAGACAGACGAAGATACGCCTCCAGATACAAATTCAGATGCAGACAGACGAAGATACATCTCAGATTCAAATGCAGATGCCGACAGGCGTATGTATGCCTCAGATACAAATGCAGATGCAGACAGGCGTTGATATGCCTCAGATACAAATACAGATGCAGACGGTCGTATGTTTGCCTCAGATATAAATACATGTGCAGACAGTCGCAGATTAGCCGCAGATACAAATACCGATGCAGACTGGCGTAGATTCGCCACACATAAAAATACAGATGCCGGCAGACCTGGATACGCCATCTGATACAAATACAGCTGCAGACAGACGTAGATACGCCTCAGATAAAAATGCAGATGCAAACTGGCGTAGCTTCGACTCAGATACAAATACAAATACAGATGCAGCCAGGCGTAGATACGCTTCAGATACAAACACATATGCAAACAGGCGTAGATACGCCTCAGATACAAATACAGATGCAGACTGGCGTTGCTGCGCTTCAGATATAAATACAGATGCAGACAGACCATACGCCTGTCACAATACGCCTCACATACAAATACAGATGCAGCCTGGCATTGCTGCCTCTCAGATTCAAATACAGATGCTGCCAGAAGAAGATTCGCCTCAGATACACATACAGATGCTGACAGGCGTAGATACGCTTCAGACACAAACACAGATGCAGAGAGGCATAGATACACCTCAGATACAAATACAGATGTAGACAGGCGTGGATACGCCTCACATACAAATACAGATGCAGACAGGCGTATATAAGCCTCAGATAAGAAATGCAGATGCAGACAGGCCTAGATACGCCTTATATACAAATACAGATGCAGACAGGCGTTGATACGTCTAAGATACAAATACAAATGCAGACAGGCTTTTGTTTGCCTCAGATACAAATACATATGCAGACAGTCGCAGATTAGCCGTAGATACAAATACAGATGCAGACTGGCGTTGCTGCGCTTCAGATTCAAATACAGATGCAGACAGGCGTTGATACGCCTAAGATAAAATACTTGTGCTGACAGGCGTAGATACCCTCAAATACAGAGGCTGGCAGAAGAAGATACGCCTCACATACATATACATATGCAGACTGGCGTTGCTGCCTTTCAGATTCAAATACAGATGCAGACAGGCGAAGATACGCCTCAAATACAGATGCACACATGCGTTGATACGCCTCAGATACAAATACACATGCAGACAGGCATAGATACACCTCAGATACAAATACAGATGTAGACAGGCGTAGATACGCCTCAGATACAATTACATATTAAGACAGGTGTAGATGCGTCTCAGATACAAATACAGATGTAGACAGGCGTGGATACGCTTCAGATACAAATACATATGCTTTATGACTTAAACTTTATATAAAGAATTACGTTAATTAGAACGGAGCTCGCTCCTGCGTCATCAGCTCCGAGAGTGGAGCTCCGCCTATTGAGATGTTGCGGAGCGTCGCTCCGGCACCAAAGACGCTCCGCCACGCTCCTCGTCAACTACAGCCCTGGTTGTAACTTCTTTTTAGTTACAGTGAGGGCTCGAACTGTTCCAGTTCATCATGGGCTTGGGGTCATAGGATTCGCAGACTCTGTAGTCTTCGGCCTATCTCTGTAGGAGGATGTTCGACAGACAAAGATGATATTCCGTGTGTACTCTCTCACATTGAATATAAGAGCTATTAGAACCGATTTAGTACTTACTTGAACTGAACAGGTGTGACTTTTGTATTGAACAGGGTGACCGCTATTGAAGATAATTTTTAAAAAGTCAAGGAATTTGAAAGTGGTCAGCGAAATCTCTCTTTACTATAGTACATTAGTAGTAGCACAATTTGTCATCTCTTTACAAACTCAACCATCTGTGATGGCACTTTATGCTATCTCTTTACCCAAGAATGATTTTACTCGTGTATATTTGAAATTATATTGCAGTTTAATCTTCAATCAATTTAATTATATATTTTATACACTCACAGCTGTTTAACGTCCTTCTAATACGATCATGTCAATGCTCATCGTATTATACTACAATATCATTAATAGTATATTGTATTTTTATCTGAACAATATACTTTCTTCTAATCCATTCTGTTTGGTGTTATTTTTATATCTACTACGTAGACAACATATAGGCCTAGGCTACCATAAAGTCTATCTTTCTGTAGTAGGATATTCAAAGCTTTGAATAATTAAATTAGATAATGCTCAATGAATACAATTTTTATAACTTTTTCTATAAACTTTTTCGTCAATTCGGAACAATCGGGCTCATAAATAGGTTTCTATTTCTTAATCGGGCATCTTCTTGTCATCGATTTTTTTGCTTTGACATTTCGTATGGGGATTATTTCGAGTGCGATTATGAATATTGAATTATGTTATTATTTCGTAAAGATAGTATGAACGACTTCTGGGAATGTTTATAATTTCTGATGATTTTGTGTTTAAACATTTACATTTTGCTTGTTATCGACTCTTTCGACTTCGTTTTATGGTCGATACTCGCTCTGATTGTTGTCGTATTTCAATGTGGAATAAACTGTTACGTGAACTGTTTAGAATTCCCTAAAACGATTCTAAATCATTTTTTGTAATTAACGTTGAGCATATTATAAAACTAGATTTCTGAAATTAAGCGTATGGCGTATGGCCCAGTAGCCTAATAAGGCATTTTTTAACTTAACTCGAAAATGTAAATATCTATTAAATAACTTATCATCTTTTATTTAGTTTTAATTAGTTCCTGGTTGAACTTATAGAATTTAAATTTTGAATTGTTTAACAGGTACGTATGTATTTAAATGTTGACGTCGTTTAGTTAGGGCTTTGGTTGCGACGCCGGGTGTCGTTACGAAATTTGCAGTAGTCCTACTCGCTGTTGTTGCTGTCGTATATTGCAGTTTTTTAAACCTTAAACATTCTGCAAACATGAGTAGGCCTACAGATATCGACAACATTGTTTTTGCATTCCATCAAATTGATGTATATGTACTCCTTGGATATGACAACCTTTAGCATCATCTGTAATGTTAAATAGTCGAAAAGAAATATAATATGAAATCTACAAGAGCAAATAAGCGAACATTCACGTTGATAATTATAGGAAATCACTTTTAAGCCACTTTAACAATATTAGAGAAATAATGATTAGAATATGAGTGTACATTTATATGGATATTATATACGATTGCTGTTGGATTTTATGGGATCGCTTTTGTGCAAAAGGAAGTGAATGTACCATATACTACTTACCGTTATAAATGTTTAAAGTATTTATTATATAAACCATCGGTAATGTTAGTAGCGTAAAATAGGTAAGATGTGCGGGATATATTGTTAAAAATCGACGAAACTTGAAATATTGATGAAATTTGCAATTCGCAGAAGAATACATCTTTTGCAATTCTGTAAATTATTATTACTAGATGGAATTTGATTTAAAAAAATAATGTTTATCCGCGACCTCCACTGCTGCTCTACTGTTCATCTGACGTTATATTGTTGTGGTAACTAAAGCCAAAATAAAATTGAATAACATACCATTATAATGGTTATTTATTAATCAATTACTTCATCATCATCATCATCATCATCCCTAGAATCTCTAGAATTTGCGTTTTTCAGATCTAGTAATATACGGAATTTGAAAATTTCGCGGTATCCATGAATCTATTATTTAATTATTTTTAAAAAATATTATCTAATTATTAATCTATTATTTAATTAGATTTATTTGCTCTCAATTACAAGCAATAAATCAGTTGTCAACACTTCCATGCTTGTCGGTCTTATGCTCAAATTCTAAATAATAGTCAGAGGTATTTTGATATGAAGGAGTCAGTGTCGTTGAAGTTGGGAAAGGACTTCCGATAGATCCGTAGAGCCTTCTGTCCGTCACGAGTTCGCCCAAGTCCAGAAGCCTCGTTTCGAATTTATCTTTCACTGAAGCTACTGTTCACGTCGATTCCGACTGTTAGGAGATTAGGGCGAGGATTAGGATTTAATCTGTAACACGATTAGGACGTGGATTAGGATTACAAACTAAAAGTTAAAGGTTAAAGGTTAAAGGTTAAAGTGAAGTGATAAATGAAAAAGGTTAAATGAAATGAAAATATTTATAAATGTTTATATTTTTAAATAAATACACTTTAGATATCTGTAACACGATTAGGACGTGGATTAGGATTACAAACATCTAAAGTGTATTTATTTAAAAATATAAACACAAATAAAATGACATCATAATTTTTGTTTATACGAATAATATGAATCTTAAGCTGAAGCAAAAATAGTCTACTAAATAAAAGACATTTATCACTTCACTTTAACCTGAAGTCGTTGTTGTGATCGAGATCATGTTCGGCCTGATTACCAGAATGTCGAGACGTGTTTTATTAACTGAGTTGTTCATTCCAATCTTGTGCCGTCGAGAACTCGAGAACCTGAAACAAGGCGAAAAATTCCTCGCTACTAACCGGGCTCGTACGGTAGATGCCTCGATAGGCAGTGACCAAAAATGACCAAAAGCGAGCGGAATAGTTAAAACTCCAGTAACTAACTAACTCAAATGCGTTATAATTATAATAGCATGTACATTACAAGATACCATTCCTCCCGAATCAGTCATTCTGACTCAATTCCACCAACTGGTGGATGCCGATCAAACTTCTAAGATGTTTAGACGTGAAGGTACAACCCCAGCTGCACCAGGCCGTCCGAAAAGGAAGATTTAATAAAGCTGACAAAGGTTGTAATACAAAAGTAATTTTTTTTAAAGTTTTGGGAAGTGATATTAGTAGTAGTAGTATGCACTTCTGCGCACCGATGAGTGCAAGCAACACTTGCTGTAACACTTGCCCGGATGACATTTTAGCGTAGTAGCAGACACTTGAGGACAGCGAGAGAATTATCGAACGCCTTAGGAACGGGAAAAGAAGGCAGCACACTAGTCCCAATCCACTCCACTAAATTAAGATGTTTTAATCTTGGATTTAAACGAAGATGTTCCGAGTTCATTTCGCAGCGATGCCTGTAGTTTATTTCATGTTGATTCAGCTGCCCTTGTGAAGGACCTTAATGCCATTGCCGACTAAGTCCGGGAGATTTCGCGAGTAAGCGCTGGCCTTGTGACCTCAGTTGCCGAGTTGGTTAATATACATTTACAAGATCAAAAGAGAAATGTTTGCTGATTTGTGCTGAGTATCTTGTGTGTGATCAAAGGAACCTTGTATTCAATGCACTGGGAAATTGGCAGCCAGTGAAGCTCCCGCAGCACAGGCCTGATATGATCCCGTCTCCTTGCACCTGAAACGACACGTGCTAAGCTGTTTTGGACTCTCTGTAGTTTTGAATATTTTGAGCTGATGTGCCGTAGAGAAGAGAGTTGCAGTAATCGAACCTTGTACTGACTATGCTGCAAGCTACTCTGTTGGCTACGGCTTTGTCGAGCATGGGTCGTATATATCGAGGGGCACGAACATTGTAGTTGCTTATCTAGCTTAACTTGATATCAATTCATGTGTACATGAACTTGGAAAACTTGTAACAAGATGGTGTGAACGGCTGATGTAGGCTAATGTATGAGTCATATACATGAGGTGATTTTAATCACAAGCCTTTATTAAGTAACTATTTAAGTAATGGAGAGGAAATTTAGTGCATTCTGTTTAGCTATGCGTCACTGAAAGAAGTAAAGCCACGATGCGCTGTTAGTGGCCTACTTAGTGGGTGACTACTTTGGAAGACCGAGTATTGACAGCTTTGAGTGTAAAGGTGTCAATACTCTCCAAGGTGTTAGAGGGAGGTTATTATTAAATCCGCGCCGGCTGCAATTGAAGCACAAACAAAAGGCAACGATTACTAAAAACCACGGAGGGGAAAAGGATGAAATAACGAAAACTACTAAAACAGTTGCTAAGAAAGGAAACTCTACTGCACATGCGTATGACATGTGTGTAACTATACGGAATTTAAAAATCTCTTGCATCAAGGAGCCCATATATGATACAGAAATGAAGACTCCATAAGAACGTCAAGAGATTGCCTTAGGACTTTTCATCGTGACCTGTGTGCCGTGGAATTGGCGAACAAGTCCTGCTGGTGCCGGGAAGACGACACGCCATATATCTTGAAGAGCCTCGGCTAAGGCGAAATAAAGGGCATTTAGACTCTTTGATCTATTTCGTATACCCACCTACCAGCGGTACCCTAATTAATAATAATAATAATAATAATAATAATAGTAAAGGTTTATGGTCCATTTCTCGTCCAGGAATGATGTCAGGGACATCCCCAACAGCACACATCACTACAGATCAATTCACCCAGACCAATCTGCGAAAGAAATGTGCTGAGGAGAAGTAAGGTCCTAAACGAAAGCCAGTCCGGTGATCAAAAAATGGTCAAGGTAGATTGATTATGTATATGTTGCGAAAAAGTAAGTTTTAAGCATGCTAGAGAATGTTGAAAGAGAAGAACAAGAGCGAAGATTAGCAGGTAAAGAGTTCCAGATTGTGGGTGCTGCGTACGAAAATGAACGTCTGCCCAATGAAGTGAGAATATTTGGAACTGAGAGAAGATTGGCATCGGTGGAGCGAAGTGCACGTGAGGTACGATAGGGAAGAAGAATTTCAGATAAGAAGGCTGGCCAAATCGCAGAGTTTTGAAAGTTAATAGAGCTATTTTATATTTTATGCGTTGATCAACAGGGAGCCAGTGAAGTCTGCGAAGAAAGAGAGCGAAATTGAAGTCGAGAGGACTTACAAACTACACGTGCAAGAGAATTTTGGACGTGCTGCAAACGATTGAGAGAAGAAGTGGGCAACCCATGTAATAATGAATTACAGTAGTCGAGCTTTGAATGAACTATAGAATTAGAAAGGATAGTGCCTAATCAGACGAATCTGAAAGAAAGAAGCGCGACAAACAGAAGAGATATGGGATTTAAAGTCAAGGTTTTCATCAAATATGACTCCAAGGTTTTTGGCGGATCGAGAAGGTGAAAGAGCAAGATTCTGAAAATTAACAGAGTTAGTGGAAATTTTACTTCTTTGCAAAGGAGTGCCAATTAAAAGGTATTCAGTTTTGAAGGGATTAACAGCAAGAAGGTTAGCACAAAACCAGGAATAAACCTTGTCTAGAATGGATGAGAGATGAGCCAGTTTCTGATGGGAATCCTGATTAGAAAAGGAAATATATAGTTGTGTGTCGTCTGCACAGAAATGAAAATTTATGGAGGACTGAGCAAGCAGGTAGCTAAGAGGAGTGATATATGAAGAGAAGAGCAAAGGACCTAACACTGAACTTTGAGGAACACCGCGTAGGAGGGGTAGTTCAGAAGAGCGATTTTGACCAATAACAACCGATTGTGTGCGACATGAGAGATATGATGCGAGAAGAGAAAAAGCAGAATCAGATATGCCAAAACAAGATTTAAGCCTATTTATTAGGATGCCATAGTCAATTGTATCGAAGGCAGCAGAGAGATCTAGAAGAACCAAGGCAGAAACCCGTTTACTACTCATGGCCAAGCTAAGATCATTATATATACGAAGAAGAGCGGTTTCAGTAGAATGGAGTTTTTTATAGGCAGATTGATAATGAGAGAGAGAAGAGAAAGAATCAAGATGTGTGCATAAACCGGTAAAAATTACCTCTTCAAGAAGTTTAGAGATGAAGTTAAGATTGGAAATAGGACGGTAACTGGAAAGATCATCTTTTGGTAGAGAAGGCTTTTTTTAGCAAAGGAGATACAACTGCTTGTTTGAAGGAGGTCGGGAAGATACCTTCTGGGAGTGAGAGGTTGATTAAGTAATAGGAGCAACTAAAACATCAATACAGGATTTCAGTAATCGTGTAGGAATAACATCAAGGCAGCAAGATGAGTCGGTAGAGCGAAGACTAAAATTGCGTATTTCTTCCGGTTCAGCTGGTTCAAAACTAGAAAGTAGTGGTGGTTCAGGCATATTTACAGAAATGGAGTTGTCGGTGTCAATGGAGTTGGAGGGTACAGAGCTACAGAGTTTGGCTATTTTGTCATCGAAAAAGTTGAGAAAAGAGGTAGCAAAAGAAGATGGTGACGTGGTAGAAGGGAGTGACTTGGGAATGGTAAATGGTAAATATCTGACGACTGAATGGCCTGTCGATTGCACAACACTTACCGCTTAGTTTCTTCCATAGATGAAAAAACGTCTTTTACGTTTTTTATATCTGTTAAAAAACGCGTTTTTTTCGTTTTTTATTTTTTATAAAATAAAAAACCTAAAACAACGCAAACCGTAACGCTGTGCGGGCAATAGCTTGCGCTGGACCATGTTACAAACCTCCAGGAAGAGATCAGATTGGTGGAAAGTTTTTGGACGAGAAAGTATCCAGCCTTTCCTCCATTATGAGCAAGCATAAAGGAAATGCAGCCGTCACAGGTGGAACTCTTGTAAGTCATAAATATTGAGCAATTGCCGTTAGTTTCGTGCCATAAACATCACTATATAAAAGGTAATTCATAACATTTTTGATTTTTCTAGTTAGGCAGATGTTCTAATTTTTAAGACATTGTCTATTCTTAATTTCTTACGGCTTTAAATTTTCTTGTATTGATAATTATGAACAACTGACAGTGTGGCTGTATGTGACCTGAAAGTATTTGTTTATATTTGTATGGAGTCTATGGACATACTTTAGAACTTTAGATCAAGTCTAGTTGTAATAAAATTGTTTAGTGTTATGGAATGAAGGCATGGTAATATATAGCCTATGCAAGCCTACGTGTACGCTACTAACGCTTTTTTCAACGTTCTCTTAGGTTTTTTTATTTTTTGGGAAAAAACGAGTTTTTAAGGTTTTTTATTTTTGGTAAGAACGTTTTTTTGATATATGGTTTCTTCATCATCTTGTAGGCGTTGTTGGCGAATCAGTAATTAAAGTATTATGCGGTACCAAAGTTAGGCAATATCCTTTACTCGTCTCTCAATACTAACTATGACTCATTAAACTAACTATAACTAGTGTTAGTTTAAGCGCAGTCAAAAAATCATCAATCGTTAAGATTTTCGGTTATTTGAATTTAAAAACCCTCTTACTTTAAATAGCCGTGTTCCTTAACACGGGACTCTGGTACCGTATTGCTTAGAAAAAGCAAAATAAGGCCCGCTGGTTAGAATATACGAATAGATTCGTCACGTACGAATAACCTAAAAAACCGGCCAGTAGTATGTAACAATTGTTACATACCCTGTATGACAGTCCCTTCGATTTTCATCGTCAATTTCTCTAGTCTTTACCGAAGCCATGTTGAATCTTCTTCCGTTAGCTAAATTTGAGTTTATCATCTGTAATTAAAACAGCAGATTGCAAATAAAAACACGCTTTCCAGGACAATTGTACAAAAATGTACTGTAGATTTAATCTTCCGTCGATTCACTGTGGAGCGCTTAATTAAGACTGATGCAGGCTCATCAGTCTGATGAGCCTGTAAGGAGATACAATCCCCGGTCTGCTGTGATTGTATCTCCTAGCCGCAATAAATATGTAAGTATTCTACTAAACTGACCGTTTCAGCAGAATAACAAAATTACAGCAGATTCCTGAACCGGTGGTGTGTACATATTTATGTACTGTTGCACACGCACATGCACACACATACACATGTAGGTCTATACATGTATACATATATATATATATATATATATATATATATATATATATATATATATATATATATATATATATGTATATTATAACTGATTTGCAGATTAGCGAGTTAGGTTCGAATCTATGCAGTGTTCACAAATCACCGGTTCTGTCTTCGAGTTAATTACTAATATAGTAACTGAAGTTAAGTATTAGGAGTTTAGAGTTTATTTATAAAACTTACGCTTTCAATATTATTGTATTGCTTTCATGACATTGATTAATTGATTGATTAATTATTTACTGATTAATTGATTGATTGATTGCTTGCTTGCTTGATTGATTGATTGATTGACTTATTGATTGATTGATTGACCGACTGACTGACTGACTGACTGACGGATTAATTGTTCGATTGATTGATTGAGAGTGCGAGTTACGGGAACAGAATTCAAGCATTAAACGTTACTTAAATTGTCTTAATAATGGAGTAGTAAACAAATTTAGAAACGTCAGAGTAATCTATTTACAAATTATAAGAATTATGACGCCGCCGAAGTTTTATAATAGCATTATTAAAGCATTTATAATAACGTTAAATTTAAATAAACATTGACGGTTAATAAAAACATTTACGCTAGGTCGATTATAATTTCACTGTAACCTTTCAGTTCTCAGTCATAGTTCCTCAAATTATTTTACTATAGCTAGAAAACTAAGTTAAAAGTCCGTTTTCTTACCAGAAGCGTATATATATATATATATATATATATATATATATATATATATATATATATATATATATATATTCTCTACTGTCATAAATTGTCAGGCGGGTTAATTACAAAACTCTGTAAAATATGAAGATTTGCCATGAATAAATTAACTATATGCATGTAGTATATAATAATTAACGCGAAGTATTATGTTACATTTTTACATATAAGTTATCAATTCCTAATTCTATTGCCTACTTGTACGTTTAGATCAATGTGGTGCATGCTCTGTACTAAAGTAAATTACGTTATGTTGTAACTGTACTGTATTTGATTTTGAATTTGGGTAATTCGTATATATTTGAGAAAGTTGTCATGAAAGACTGTAGCACTTTAATTGTTTGTGGCGTGGTTAATAATAGCAAATGATATCATTGACATCGGCAATCATCGTATGATTATTGTGAGTTTTCAATGCTAAAGTTTGTCTTTGGACAGACGTTAAACATTATAGTGAAAATAGGTCACATATTGAACCATAGGCCTAAACCAAACATTCTTTCTAAACCTTAAGACAAAACATAGATTGCATACCTTTTTAGGTGCTAATCTGCTTTCTCTGCTCTTTGAATTACTCATTTTCTGATGATTTGTGGCCGAATATTTCGTATTTTTACACTCAATCGTTCATCCGCAGCTTCAAGCACTTCACCTCGGGTGAAAACGTTAACTGAATGACGTTTCAAAGATGTCTGATCATTTTATACCAGTCGGTTTATCTTCAACGCTATTGGTTGAAGAACAATTACGTAACAAAGATTTGTAATTGGTTGCTATAGAGGTAAGTCTCAAGGTCAAGTTATCCAGAAAGATACTGTAGGCCTAATGTTTTAACACAATTTTTAAAGAACTTTTCGAAAACATTTCCAAGCATAATGATTTTAAATTAACATATTTTTTTACGAATAACAGATACAAATACTGGATCAGATCTCATTCTGTGCCCAAGCTGTGAACGAAGAAATTGATAGAATCGCTACTGATACATCCCGTATGTTATTGGTAATATTTCAGTTGACCACAAAATATATGCACATCCATCTATCATAATTATTATTGCTCGCTTATTTGATATTACACTTATACTATGATTGGAGCCGGATGACTTCGGTATCGATTTATCAACCACAATTCTTAAATTTAACACTAGCATATACTGTACTGTATGCCATAGAATAGCATAGTATGTAGCAGTACGATATGCCATAGCATAGCATAATATCAAGCGGTACGGTAAGCCATAGTGTAGCATAGTATGCAGCTATATGATGAGCCATAGTGTAGCACAGTATGCAACATTGAATTGTCTTAATAGCGTAGGGGTAACTTCATGAAGTTTTAAATGACAGATCTGAGGCGAATTGAACCCTCGTGGGTTCGAATCCCAACCGCGCTGATCTGAGAGTAAAATCTCGGACATTCACTGGATTGGTTATACGGAAAATGGTCTAAATTTCGTAACGGTTTAAATATGTGGTATAAAGTGATAGATTTCAACATAGTTGATCATTTCACTATAATGAGTGGTTTGTTTACATTACGATATGCCTTAGTGTAGCATATTATGCAGCTGTACGGAATGCCATAGTGTAGTATATTATGCAGCGGTACTGTATCATTGACTAGAATGCAGCGGTAAGTTATGTCATAGTGTACATGGCATACATACAATGCCATAGTGTGGAAATGCATGCAGCGGTACGGTGTGCCGTAGTTTAGCATAGTATAGAGCGACACGGTATGCCATAGTATAGCATAGTATGCAGCGGTACGGAATGGCATAGTGTAGCATAGTAAGTTATGGTTTGCCATCGTGTAGCATAGTATGTAGTGGTACTATGTCTTAGTGTAGCATAGTATGCAGCGGTACGGTATGGCATAATGTAGCATCGTATATACGGTGCTGCAAGCTAAAGTGTAGCATAGCATGCACTATTAAGCGGTACGGTTTGCAATAATGTAGCGTAGTATGAAGCGGTTCGGTATGCCATAGTGTAGCACAGTATGCAGCTGTATAATAGGCCATAGGATAGCATAGTATGCAGCGGTACGTTATGCGATAGCGTAGCATAGTATGCAGCGGTACAGTATGCCAAAGAGTAGCATACAACGCTGCAGTACGGTATGCCATAGTATTGCTAAGTATGTAGCCGTAGTATAAGCCGTAGATTAGCATAGTATGCGGCGGTACGATATGCCATAGTACTGCATAGTTAGCTGCGGTATGCTATGCCATAGCATTGCCTAGAATGCAGCGGTATGGTATGTCGTAGTGCACATAGATGCGTACACTTCCATAGTGTGGCATAGCATGCAGCGGTATGGTGTGCCATAGTTTTGCATGGTATTGGGAGGTACGATATGCCATAGTATAGCCATGCATGCAGCGGTATTTTATGCCACAGTAATGAATAATATGCATCGGTACAGTATGCCATAGCTTAGCATAGTATTCGGCTGTACTCCCTGACCAAGTACAAAATATGATGAACTGGTACGGTATAACAGTGTTTGACTTGTATGTAGCGGTAAATTATGCAATAGTAGAGCAAAGTATTTTTTGTAATGGTACAGTATGCCATATTGCAGTATAGTATGCAGCGGTACGTTATGCCATGGTATTGCATAGTTCGCAGTGGAAATATAAGCCATAGAAGCTGTGGCATGCCTGCAAAGTATGCAGCATATATAAACCAGATGTACCCGCGCGCTATATATATGCTCATATCCAGGAAACATGGTCACTTTTAACTGAACTTGTAACTGAACACTAACCTCTAAATCCTAAGGCGGACGGTCTACTAATACGCCTCTAAAGAAATCAATATCTTAAAATTTTCGTATATATGAAAAAGGTGTTTAATTTAGTAATAGTAAATATGACGCTGCGATTAAATTTATACTCGCCATAAATTTATACTACTCCAATGACAATGACAATGACAGAGCTGAGATTAAAGCAATTAGTTAGAAATTATAAATACGACGTTAT
This sequence comes from Enchytraeus crypticus, assembly GCA_905160935.1. Taxonomy (NCBI): domain Eukaryota; kingdom Metazoa; phylum Annelida; class Clitellata; order Enchytraeida; family Enchytraeidae; genus Enchytraeus; species Enchytraeus crypticus. The sequence continues at coordinate 1,442,617 of CAJHZI010000447.1, read as the reverse complement.
GAATTATAAATACGACGTTATGACGTCAGCGTTATTTCAGACAGACAGACAGACCGACAGAGAACTGGCTGATTATATTTATAACATATAAGATACACTTTAGTTTGTATGTACTACAAAATTAGTATTTTATTTTAGTTACAATTACCGAGTAGCAAACGCAGACTAAATATTCAGAAATGGCTGCATTTCAAATGATCAAATATCACTTTCTAAATTGTTATCATTATTTCTTAAAATGACCGTTTTTACTACTAAAGAGGTTGCATTCCGTCCTGGATCTGCTACAGTTACGACAACATTGCTTTATTTTCTCGCATAATTATATTATTTTCAACATATTTTATTTTCTCGCAAGTTAATAAATACGCTGCATTAATTCTACAAAACGACCTAAATACAACGCTGTAGAGCATGCGACTACTTAAACAGGACTACTAATAACTGTACAAATCTACCCACGTATCTGCAATGACTACCGTTCAAGTTATCAATATTATCACTAGTTTTAGGTCTACAGTCAACAGCAGCGAAAGTCAGTTCTTTATTTCTTCAAGAGAGATATGCGAGGCCCTTGTGGACAACGACGCAAGATCCTTACATACTCCCGCTATTACTTCCCTTCAGTAAGATCACGTGTTTTGTTCAATTTTTTGCGAAAATCGTGTGATTTGCTGTTTTCGTGTAAGAAAACTCTAGCGTTTTTATGCTATCGGACTTCTGATAGCAAGAATGTTAGAATTTAACTTGAAATGTTGTCTAAATTGGTTAAAAGCTTTTAAGTTGCAGGTCATAGCAGTATGATTAGCGACTACCAGAGTCTACCAAGCTACAAAATTTTGCTAGTGAGACTAATAATATAAATAATATACGTAATACATATTACAATACTATGATAATTATAATTATTATCAGCATAGCGCAGAACTCCGTCAAACGATCTACTGTAGCGGTTGAGTTAGAAATAAAGGTGTTTAATCAGATCCGAGAAATAAAGGTGTTTAATCAGATCCGTTTTGTTGGTTGTTGTGTTGAAATTCGTCCATAAATTATACGAGTTTGTTCACTTCTTCCACTGTATAACGATACAGTGATACTCGTATGCCTCCAACAGATCTGAAATCATATCATGGCAACATAGGAAAGTGTCTCCAAAAACTAAAAAATAAAGCTAAAGCACTAACTAGACTTATCCATAACAAACTTCGACTGATTTTTTTATTCGTATTGCTGCACACATGACATCCCGCATGTTCTGTATAATGTTTCCTTTCTAAATTGCTGTTCTTGCAATTTTTGTTATTTTCTCCATTCCTATCCATAGTAATCGTTGCCTTTTATTGGCGCATCCATTGCACAGCGCGGATTTCAGAATAACCTTCCAACACCCTCGAGATATTTTTAATTCAAAGCTGTCAACGCTCGGTCTTCTAAGGTGGTCAGCCACAATGTACTAACCGGACGCAATGAAGCTTAACTTCGTTCAATTGACGCGCAGCTAAACCACGTTTTCTTAATCCGGTCACATAATTATTGATCCAAGCAGCAATTAAATATAAACATCATTACTAGAGTCATCATCATCATCATCATGGAAAGGATTAATAATAATCTGACAGGAACCTGTAAAGCGGTCTCGAAGACCGTACGCCATGACACCGCTTTAATATTTGTCGGAGTTTATTATAATTATTATTATTAACATCATCATCATCGTCATCATCGTCATCATCATCTTCTTTATTACTGGAGTAAAATACTAAATTACGTTACAAGTAAATATCAATTATAAAAAATCCATAAATAACATTATTTTCCATTTTCAACATTTTTTAAATATCTGATAAAATCAATGACCTTCTGCGTCAGCAAGCAGGCACTGTGCTAGTTATTATAAAGAAAATTTAATTAATTTTAAAACGTTTATCTTAACGCAAATAATAATTAGTCTTGCTCGAATTTCTTCTTAGAGGTTCACTTCAGGAGGATACAGTGATGCAATAACCAGTCCTAATGGTTCTCCGATTAGAAAAGTTATACCCGGTCTTGCTGCTAAATCCTCTTAGAATCTAGACTCATCGTACACGCTAGATGGTGACAGGTACCTCAGGGCCGACTGTTTTTTAAGCAAGCGCACCAATGCCAGCCTTGTGGGTCGGGCACCAGCGCCATATTCTGAAGGTGAAGAAGATAATAGTGGAGTTCGAGCTAACAGTTCTCTGTCGAAGAGGAACAGTGTAGCTGGGAGATTCTCAAGAAAAAATCTCAGTGGAGATGTTGATCGAATTAGTTTAGACAGCTCACTGACAAGAAAATCCGGTGTCGTACAGTCTGGAAGAGCCTCTCTCATAGCAAATGATTGCGACGACGATGAAGAGCTGGATAGGGACGAGGTTAGGATAGGCTGGAAGAGCTACGAGGATACTGGAAAGAAGAGCACTTATCTCAAGCAGAGGATCCCTGATCAGCTTTCATCAAGACCTCCATTAGCGGTCATCAGCTCAGAGCGAGTGTCACCAAGCCCAGGCAGTTCACTGAGGGGTCGCTACAATGTGAGCCTGGTGTTAAAGGACGAGTCATTAATTAGTCACCCTCTTACTTCTGCTACTGCTGACGATGATTTGCCTCAAACCTTCTCACCCTCCATCTCTAAATACTCGGCGCTCTCAACGGTGGAGACGTCACCCGCTGTCTCGCAGCTCAACAGGGTCATATGGCAGAGCCTCCTACGTCAGGCAGCACGACGAATAGATGAGACTCTGTCCCATGATGAAGTGATTAGACTGGAAGACCAAAGACTCGATCCTGTGGGTGTTGGAAATTATAATAATAATAATAAAAATAAAAATAAAAGTAATAATAATCATCATCATCATGATCATCATAACAATAATAAATAATAATAATAAAGGTTTATCGTCCGTTTCCACATACAGGGATGATGCTAGGGACGTCATAGTTTTGGTATATAGCTATTGATAGTTCAGTGCTGCTGCCCATGAAACTGCCTCGCCATTTAATGAAAGATTTCTTTTAATTTATTTTAATTGTATTTATAGTTATTCTGGCTGGAGCCAGTGGCTAAGTCGGTAAGATACTCGACCGCGGATCAGTAGATGCGGGTTCAAATCCTGGACTCGCCCGTCACTGACATAGCTTTCAAGTGAGGAAACTGACGTTAACCTTAGCTTTACCAGCTTTCTATGTTTTTATTTTTTTCACTACATATCTTGATAAATTTTATCCATTTTTCTTAAGAGATAACTCCGAGCGATTAGATTTATGATTAATCTGTCTAATGAATTTATCTCGGGTAGTTGACGGAAATATTTTAAAACCTCGCAAATGGTACGCATCCGCCAATCATACCTGTGACCCTTAAATTGAAGGAAGCCTTTCTTAGAGGCTTTCTTTAGAAATCGCTCTTCCAATACTTCATCACCCTGAGGACTGCCAATTCGTAGTAGTACATTCTTTTTGCTGCGATATTTTGGAGCTACCGGTGAGCTGAATATAAAATTAATAATTTTATTAGTTTAGATATAAATATTAATTTAACATTAAAAGTAATCATTTGTTAACATAGGCGTAACCACGAGCTAAAATCTCCGGGGGGGAAACAATTAGGCCCATGTGAAAAATTTCGTACTGGCAAAATTAAACTTTGTCTTTATTCTGTTTAACATAACAAATAGAGTGCTACTGTCGTCCATGACAACATCGAACACAATTGAGACGAATCCAAGCCGCTGTGCAAAAAGAAGGTCCAAAATGTTGCAAATTCCCATTTAAATCTATAAAACTAGTCAATGATGAAAGGAATTATAGAAGAGAAGGTTTTTCAGTGCCTCCGCTCAATGGTTGATAAGTTGAACTCGCTAGGAAAACAGCAGCAGCCTATAGATAGACCTATATCATTTTATCCAGCCGCTTAGCCCAGCTGGTTGGCACTCTTCTATGTTTCGTCACCCTCGACTAACATCGGTCGCTCAGCATACACTATATAACTACAGATTCCATTAATAAATGTAATGGAAGCATATCAATGTACTACTCTACTGCACGGCTCCACAATTGGTAATACATAAACAGTTTTCAAGCGATCTTGAAAACGCGTCATATTTCTCAAATCAAGTGTACATGTATAGGTTTGAACCTAAATTCTGGGGGGACATTTACATGCGTGTCCCCCCACTCGAAATTCTAGGGGAGACGTTTCCCCCCTGTCCCCCCGGTGGTTACGCCAATGTTTGTTAACTTATAAATATTAATTTAAGTTCCAGTTGAACATTTAAAGATATATCTTTGAGTACTACTAATTACATTCCGTGACATAGTTGATAAATATATTAAGAAATAGGTAGAAGAGTTAGATAGGACTCATACTAAGGGGGAAGTCTACTAAAAGAAGTCATAGAAGGCAGAATGGAAGGAAATAGAGGCAGAGGCAGGATTAGATTAGGAATGTTAGACGATTTAGAGATTTATGTGAACATGAATAGGAAAGCGGAAGACAGAGATGCGTGGAGACGTTATACACAATGGTCCTGCCAGTTGGCAGGTTCTGCCAGTTGGCAGTGCATTAAGACACACAGAATTTTCGTGAACCGTAAATTCTTTAGTTTACTTTAGACTATTATTTTAATACTGCGCTGTTTAAACAATAGTTGCGCTAAAACAGATATGGTTTTTCCCTCACCAACTTGTAGATCCGGTTTACTGTTTCGATGCTCCATCAATTGTTACTTATTTTCAGGCTAATCGCGCCAATTAAACATGAAAGGGGCGCAGATTGACTAACTTTAGTACAAAATTACTGTCAGGCTCCGATTCGAGCCCGAGACAACACATTCGGCAGTGCGGTATAAAAATTTATGCGTTGTCTCAGTTTGAGCTGAGGAATATTCATTAACCTGAGACGAAAGTTAGTTACTCCATTTAATCCCTTTAATAGCAATCATTTATCAATTTAGTCACTGATCAGTGATCATTGATCTGTGATCAGCCATTCATTAAATGTTCGCGGTATAAACAATTCTTGCAGTCGCAGTTCATAAATATGGGTGTAAATGAAGGTATAAGTAATAGAACATTCCAGTTGTAATATGCTTAAATATCCATTTTGTGGTTATAATATTTTAAACCATTGTATAAATTGGTTAATAAATTTAAATATTATAATATTTAATTATATAATTATAATTAATACTAATTAATATATTATAATATAATAAATTATTATATAGCCTATAATTATTAACTCGAATCGACTCTTGTGAGGTGGAAAGCACGCCGCACCCGAATTCTAAAATTGTCAACTGCTAAACCGAACCCGAACCGAACTATCATTTTCAACAAACCGAACCGAACTCTCAAATTGTCACCTGCTAACCGAACCCGAACCGAACTTTCATTTTCAACAAACCGAACTCTGGAAATTCATAAAATTCCCATCTCTACTTGAAGCTTCTTACCTGTAGGGCCTACCAATCGCCCATTATTCAATTTAGTATTTTCATCCATGTGATTCCTAAACACTCTCATAAACTTTTTCTTCTTTATACTAATCTTCATGCCACATCTTAATAAGGTGAAATTCAGACCACCCATAACCTTTTGCAATCCTACTACACTACTAGCAAGCATACCTTGATCATTTGTTAACCTCAATCTTTCAGCAATTTACCTCTAATAGTTATCTTTTCCTCAATATCTTCCCTCGCCTTGGTCATTACCGGCTCGAAATAGAGATTAAACAGCAGTGGTGAAATACAAAATCCCTGACTTCAGTGGCGGATTTATGAATTTTTAAGGGGGGGGCGAACTGTTTTTGACAGAGTAAACATCTTTTGTGTCTTCTCCGGGACACATATGTGACGCAACCAGAAAAAATGCTGTGGGTGCTCAAAATTTTACTTTAAAAGTTTTTTTATTTTTATACAGTGGTTAAAGTAAAAATTGAGAGCTAGTGCAACGGTTAACATTTTTCGGGTCCTTTCCATTAAACAGGGCCCCTAGTATACCAAATATGGTATAAATATGGTATAAATGGGCTAGTGGGGCCCATATTTGAAAAAAATCGAGCTAGTGGAACCTCGCCCCCCCTAACCACTGCCCGTACATATTTTCACATAGGCCTAGAAATTGCCCTAAAAGCAATGAATATAGTTTTAAAAACTTTATCGGCGGGCCTAAGGGTGGCCCTGGCCCCCTGCATCTGCCACCGCCTGTCTTACCCCCGTCCTATTTTACCCTCCTCAGAGAACTCTTGCTGGATTTTGACTATAGCTTTCTGATTCATGCACAAATTTAAAACCAATCTTCTATCTCTCCAGCCTCTTCAAATCCCTCTCAAGATGTGTAACATCATTATCCAGTCTGTTCTATCAAAAACCTTTTTAATATCCACAAAAACCGGTCAAATGATCAAGGCTAAGTTTAATGTATTAATATTGTTTTAGTAACAGAAGTGCCTATGTAAGAGAAAGCTGCACTCCTGCTTATCAGGCAAGTCTATTATTAGGCGTACCTCGATTCGAAATATCGTACGACTAATGCCAAATAATTCTGAAGAGTGTTAAAACAAGATTCATTGAATGTTCAAGTGCAACAGCTCTTTTCTTTAATAGCAAAAGCTCTTTTTTAATGTGCTTGGAAATTATAAAGTACATCAGTGATTCTCAACCCGTGGGCCAAGGGCCAAAAGTGGCCCGCCATCACTTCTAATAGTAGTAGTAGTCCTTTACATTATCCTGCGTTGAAAAACCGGCGTGGAATTGAAAATTATAATAATAAGATAGCGGGTTTAAAGATGCTGTTGTAGCTGTAAAGTTATTGCAATGTTTATATAGACTCGAGATACTTACATGTATATAAACTTACATATATACAATGAATATTATTATACATATCTATACGTATAATACCAATTAATTAATACATACCTATACGTAGGCCTATAATATCAATTCCATGTATAATACGTTAGGTATACATCTATAGAAAGGACATAATTATAATTTTGTGAAAAACTTATGGCCACGCTGTTTGGCGATTTTTTGGTCAAACTTGTTTTATGATGGCCCTCGAGTCTCCACTGGCTAAAGAATTTGGTCATGGAACACAAAAGGTTGAGAAGCACTGCAGTACATAATCTACAATAGACATAATGCATTCAATGCGGTAATCAATATATTAAGACGGTCCTATAACAACAGGAAATAATTCAATGAGACCAAGACTAGATACTTTAATCATAAAATGCATATTGTCTTTTTTAGTAGATAATGACGACTGGTTAACGTTATTAAAGTCCACTCGTGTAATTAATAATTATTATTATTGGCTTATAATTATTATATTGAAAATACCACGTATTGTATAAACATGTGGCTGCAGTCTAGTACTGGGTAAGATAACATTTGTCAAGTATCTAAGATACAGATATTCCATAGAAAATCCATCCAGTTGCAGATACAAAACGACAATTGTATCTAGGCTCGAGATACTTACATGTATCTTTACAGTTCTCTATTGCTATACGACGCAAGAATTCAGTACATTTAGAAACTGTTAGCCTTTAGCAACAGTAGCTGTTGCTTGAAGGTTTGTTTCTGAGTGTTTGCAATGTAGTGGCGTTATATAATTTTTAAGTAGCCCACCTCATTTATGCATTTACAGTATGTTACCACGAATCATATATAAATGCATCACGGGCACCAACATGTTAAAAGGGTTTGAATGAACTTTGTTGTTAACGTATCTGGTATCTATGATGAGCGAAGAGATAACATTACTTTTAAAGCTGATAATGCTAATGTTAAGGTCAGTTTCCTCACTCGAAAGCGATGTCAGTGACGGTCGAGCCCAGGATTAAGCCTAGGTTTTTCTTGTATCTAGATTAGATACTCATGCGAAAATGTATCCAACCACATGATACTAGATATTTTATTTATCTAGATAGATATCATCTTAAATAATTCCCAGCAATTGTGCAGTCCTACAAAACGTTTTAATGATAACCAACAAAGCAGGTATTGAGAATGGCACTGGTAAACCACATTATAAATTATTTTGAAATATTCAGAGTATGAAATACCAATTATATAGTCAAGTAGTTAAATAGACAAGATTGCTGTAATGCAAATTTTACATTGACCCAAGGCTAAAAAATATTTTTCAAACACTATGTTGATTGTCACTCAAATAACGTAACACCACCTTCTAAAAGCTCTTATTTAGCACAATGAACGACCACAAGTTCATATGTGAGCCAGAAGTATACGTCACAACGTCATGGCTGATATTTCCTCTTGCATCTTGCAACTCTACAGTTCAACTAAGCTGTTTGATTATATTTTAAACAAAATCATTCTAGCCAGACAATTTATGAACTAGCCTTTGATATTATCTTAGACAATGTATCACTCAATCACTGTTATAATGTGCTTTCTGCAATATATTTTTATATATCTCTAAAATTAGTGGAACTTGGATGAAATATTTACAAATATGTAAATAATATTAGCTAGTTACTGTCACTTAGCAATCGATTATATATCCTCCTTATCTTTGCGAGCTATGTTACAGCCTTTCAGACATTAAATTTTTTTACATTTTTACAAATACACTATGCGCATATTATTTAACACCCAGCCACTAAATCTGAATGAGTTGCTGAATGATATTGGGAACTAAATCTAATGAATAAATAACATATTAATCTATAAGGTTGAAGTTTTACAGGTTCATGAAATAAGCAGGAAAACTTTGTAAAATTCAGTTATCAGATCAGTCAATTGATGGCATGTTTTATTAAATATGTCTCATTTTTTTTCATACTTTACATTCCACTAATTCTAAGATCAAGAACAGGCAATCAGCTCAAAATAATTCCCCTCCAATTCATCAAGGAGGGAATGAGGCACTGTATGGAGCACTTTAACGATTCAATCATTAAAACACAATAATGGTTGCATTAATATATACACACATTAGAGTATACATACAGTATACATAGATGTAGTATCAATACTGGAAATGTAGTATCAATTACTGGAAAGGAGCAAATTTAATAGAAAGATTCATGAAAAACATATTTGACAAAAATTGTAAAACAATCAAATGGTTTTTTGATGCGAGAGAGGAAAATTAATCTAGTGGCTGAACAAACGTAGTTAATGGTTAAAAACGAGTCAGTATAGTGTGAATAGAAACTTATAAAAGCACTATCACATAGGATCTTCCTTTTTTCTGCATGAAGTGCTTCATAGAGAGCGTAGAAAACTCTCATCATGGTTACAAGATGGTCTTATCTCTAGATTACAAGGTAATACTAAAACTGTAGATTCTAACAATTTCAAAAGAAAATTCAACCTCTGCTCTAAGATTTGATGCTAACAGAAACAATACAGCCAGACATGCACATTCTTGAAGGTGACTTCTAAGGTATAAGGAAGAAGTCGATAACATATAAACAGAAATACTTAGTAGAACAGAACATTTAGCACAAATCACACTAGCACACAGCAGAATTAGCACGTGATTAGACGAGTTTCTTGGCCTCAAAGAAGCTCTTGAGATGTTTCATCTGCCACAAGCCTGTCACTATCAGTATAACCGTCTGTATGAGAGCCCAGTAGAGCACTCGCTGATTAGTGCTCTCACTTGTTTCTCTAAATCTCTCTTCCCGGTACTACAAACACACATACATACATGAGCGCTCTCACTTGTCCCTCTATATATCTCCTTCCTGTACTACACAAACACACATACATACCCACATACATGAGACGTTTCACTTGTCTCTCTAAATCTTTCCTCCCGGTACAACAAACACACATACATACACACATACATGAAACGTTTCACTTGTCTCTCTAAATGTCTCTTCCCTGTACTACAAACACACATACATACACACATACATTAGACGTCTCACTTGTCTCTCTAAATCTCTCTTCCCGGTACTACAAACACATATACATACACACATACATGAATGGTCTCACTTGTCTCTCTAAGTCCTCCCTGTACTACAAACACACACATAAGTACTCTCACTCATCTCTCTTTGTCAATTCAGTTTACCAATAGGGGTTAATGAAGATAATTTAGCAGATATTTCTTACATTATTTTGAAGCCTGATACGGATATATATCACAAAGATCAAACATTTATATAAATATTACACATACAAATTATTTTCAGTTAAGCTTGACCAGTCAGTTTAGCTTGTAAACAAATTTAGTATTTTACTCCTAAACAGTAGTTTAAACTTCCACAAATGTTTAAGTTTCAAAATTGACCGAGTTCATCACTAGTCCAAGGTTCAAACCCTAGTTGAGATTTAAATTCTTATCATACACACCGATGTTATAAACAAAAATAAAAAAGCATACACATTTCTACCAACCCTCTGATAGTTCTGTTCCTTAGAGATCTGTTCAACTTGATCCAACAGCTGCCTAACGCGTAGCTGTAGCTCAGATAGCTTATCTTTAGCTGCGATCTGCTCATAATCGTTGGCTCTCTCCCCCACTGATATACTCAGATGCACTCTCTATCAAAACAACACATATATTTACTTAAGAGAATTATGGGAAGCTGAGTCTATGGCCATAGCCTGCTATATGAGTTAAGCATTGATAATAATAAATTCACAAATAATATGTAGGCACACTTTGATCACCTCTAATTTAATGATAATAACCAAGATATTCTTAAATAATTCAGCCATTATATACACTTGCATGCATTTCTTTAGAAAATAATCATTAATTTATGCTCCACATCAATCGCTCTAAAGAAACAAGTTTACTATAAAAGTAAGCATATAAAACTAACATATAAAACTAAAAGTACAAAGTGGAGTAATACAAATGCAATTTAAATATATATGTGTGTGTGTGTCTGTGTGTGTGTGTAAAGTATAATATCAGAAGCACTAAATTAGTGAGATATTTATTTACTTAAAATAAATCCTGTCAGACTAAATACAGCTCACTTATACACTGTGAGACATACCAGCTGACTTCCTCCGAACCAAGCAGTTGAGTTCGCATGCAAGCAGATAATATGTTCTCCAGCATTGCTCGATGTAAAAGTAAATTTTCCTTCAGCAGCGTAAGTCTACAGAAATATTCATGGGCTATTTTTAAAGCACATCATTAGTGATTAGTTTAGACAATGCGTTGCGACTTAAGTTAAAATTGCTAGGCTTTAAATCAGGAGGCCAAAATATGTTGGATTAAGAGTTTTCTAGTATAACGCAGTTTATTTCAGTTTTTGTTTTTACATATTTGCAAGTTGTTAACTGATTTATATGTTTTCAGTTTTACGCATTTTACGTTCAGTTTCAATTAAGTAATAACTAAGATGGATGACATGAACTTTACAGAATTTAAATATTAGAAACATCAATGTGAATGTTCTCAGAAAATGAAATTCAATTTGATTATTTCAAGTCTGCTATAAGCACTCACTAACAAAAAGCACTTAAATTTAAAAAAAATACTTTCACTCTCAGAAGGTATCTTCCTGACTTCCTTCAAACAAGCTGTTGTATCTCCTTTGCTAAAAAAGCCTTCTCTACCAAAGGATAATCTTTCCAGTTACAGTCTTATCTACAATCTTAACTTCATCTCTAAACTTCTTTAAAAGGTAATATATACCCATTTATGCAGTCATCTTGATTCTTTCTCTTATCTCTCTCATTATTTCAATCTGCCTATAGAAAACTCCATTCTACTTAAACCGCTCTTCTTCGCATCCAAAATGATCTTCGCTTGGCCATGAGAAGTAAACAGGTTTCTGCCCTGGTTCTTCTAGATCTCTATTCTGCTTTCGACACAATAGATCATGGCATTCTAATGAACAGACTTAAATCTTGCTTTAGCAGACCCATCTCATATCATCTCTCATGTTGCAAACAATCTGTCATCATTGGTCAAGATCACTCTTCTGAACTATCCCTCCTAAGCAGCGTTCCTCAAGGTTCCATATTAACTCCATTGCTCTACTCTTTATGCATCACTCCTCAAGCCACCAGCTTGATCATAACTCCATAAATTTTCACTTCTATGCAGACGACACATAACTGTATGTTTCCTTTACCAACCATGATTTCAACCAGAACTCACCTTTCATCCATTCTTGACCAGGTTTATTGCTGGTTTGAGCCAATCGTCTAGCTGTGAATCCCTCCAAAACTGAATATCTTTTAATTGGTACACTTCTGGAAAGAAGTATAGTTACTAATAACTCCGTTGATTTTCATAATCTTGTTCTTTCACCTTCTCTAACAGCCAAAAACCTTGTAGTCATATTGGATGAAAACCTTGATTTCAAATCCCATATCTCTTTCATCTGTCGTACTTCTTTCTTTCAGATTCGTCAGATTAAGCAAATACGTCCAACCCTTCTAGAAATTCTGCCATAATTCTTGCAAATTCTATAGTTCATTGATTCCAAGCTTGATTACTGTAATTCATTTATATGGGTTGCTTTCTTCTCTCAACCGTTTACAGAACGTCCAAAATTCTCTTGCAAATGTTGTTTGCAAGTCCTCTTGACTTTAATCTCACTCTCCTTCTCTACTTCGCAACCTTCACTGGATCCCTGTTACATCAATGTATAAAATACAAATTAGCTCTGTTAACTGTTAAAGCTTATTTATCTAAAACTCTTCCTCCCAATTGTCCTTCACGTACACTTCGTTCCACCGATGCCAATCTTCTCTCGGCTCCATATATTCTCACACCACTGGGTAGACATTATTTTCTTATGCAGCACCCACAATCTGGTACTCATATCAACTAATCATGGCTCTTGTTCTTCTCTTGGCTCTTTCAACTTTCTCTGGCAAGCTTATTACATATCTTTTCCCACCATAGTGATATCCTTTCTATCCTGACTATTTTTTAATCATTTATAAAATGATTAAAGGCATTTATTTGAGGACTTTACTTCTCCCCAGTGCATTTCTTATGAAGATTGGTCTGGGTGAATTGATCTGTAGTGATGTGTACTGTGGGGACGTCCCTGACATCATCTCTGGATGAGGAAATGAACGCTAAACCTTACCTATTGTACTATTAAATCAGGTACATTAATATGAATTTATCAGACCAAAGAGATTTTGTTTTGCAATTTAGACTATAGCCAGGATTATTATTAGTTCTTAAGTGATATTTTAAAGATTATAACAGTATCTAGCTCTATTAATGTATGAAAATAGACAAGCAGTGTTCAACATCTTTATATGGTTTTCTGAAGTAAATAAGAGCTGCAGTTATATAAGCAAAGAGAAAATGAAAAACTGTTAAACATAATCTTAACTCAACAGTATATTTTACAAGTAATTAAACTATGTTTGTTGATTCACTTATGTAGCATAAAATAACAGAAGAGTATTATGGGCGTATTTATTAGTGAGATAATTTGTGGTTTAAACCTCTACAGTGGCGTAAACAACCGATTAGTCACAATTTGGTGTTCTGTAAGCTTTTAATAGTGATTTAAAGTAAGCTCTAGCTACGCCTCTATTTTCGGAGGTTTACATCACAGCGTAACTTTATCCACGGATTAGGGCATTTGTTACGAAGTAGGTTGATCGGTAAAAGCTAAGCTAAGCTAAAGTTAACGTCAGTTTTCTCACTCGAAAGTGATGTCAGTGACGTGCGAACCCAGGATTGGAACCCAGGATTGGAACCCCGCACATACTGATCCATGGTTGAATATCTTATTGACATCTCTGAAGGCTCCAGCCAGTGGGAGATCAGCCTGAATGAGAACGCTGTGGCTGAGCGCTATAATTTCTGGCCTGTGAACTTGAAGTAAATAACCACACAACATCGCTAATGAATACAGAGATTTCTAATTCGCAGTTTACCTCTGATAGGTGGTGTAAGTTATCTGCGGATCTTGGTGAGCTTAGTAGCTGCCGGCATTCTTATCACCACAGCTTCAAAGACCGAGAGCACTTACTCGAATAACAATTTAATTGAAGTTTAATAAAGAGTATAAAAAGGAAAATATGTGTTGAACATACGAACCCTTGACATGATAGCGGTGTCCTCGGGGTCTCTCACCTCGACGTGCATGCCCAGCCCTGATGTTGATGGGATGAACTTACCCTGCTGCGCATCAAATATCTCCACCTTGTACTTACCTGTAACAATCACAAAATAGTGGACTCAGACTTTGGAATCAGCAAATGCTAAATAGAGGCACAAACCAATGTAAATTATCCAGAAACTTGAAATAGTATCTTTAACAGCTACCACATTTGCAGAATATAGCTATGACTCCATTTAGAATATATCAATATATATATATATATATATATATATATATATATATATATATATATACAGTATATATATATTAGTGGTGAAATGGATTTGATTTTTTTAAATCTGTCAGAACCAGAACCAGAATTCAAACCCAAATCCGGCCGGAACCAGATTCGGATTTGACCTAGTTATAGTTATGACATTAAAAACTATATTTTAAGCCAGTGTTAAAGTCAGTTTCATCTCGCGAAAGCGACATCAGTGACATGCGACCCCAGGATTTGAACCCCGCACATACTGATCTGTGGTTGGCTCATCACAAGGAAGGCAAGATGCTGGGCAGATCTCCCACTGCAGATAGGTTTGGCATGACTCAGGCCAAGACAATCTATGACGTTGTACTGTAATGGGGGTGCAGAGAAGTCATTTGTGAAACTTGTATTCGATACAACAGCATTAGACAGTGGCTGGCAGAGTGGTGCCAATATGCAATAAGAAGCTTTATTGAGATGGTCTTATACTAGGTCTTATACTTTGTGTCTCATCTTCACATTTATAATGGAGAGCATTATGTGTACCATGTGCATGGAAGGAAGTATTTGGAGTAACTTTCAAGTTACAACAACCGTAAGTTAAAAGAATTTCAGAAAAAGTGGGATATAATAGAGGTCAGATCGCTATTCCAGACCGGTATGTGCCTGGTCATTATTTCATTTATTATTTTTCCTTATTTCATTGCCTGCATGTGTCTGATCGTCATCGAAGAAGTTGGCAACCGGTTTTTTTACTTTTCTTCACTCACTGCTCTCTGTGTTTGAAGGCTGTCAAAGGAATAGCTTACCAGCTTTTACTAAATAATCATCATCATCATCATCTTCCCTTAAATCTCAGTTCAACCAGGGTCAGGATTCGAATAGACTTTCTTCAGTCCTAAGACTTTTACTATATAATATATATACATAAATGCATACAATACTTACATAAAATACATACAATAAATGCATACAATACAAAACATACACATAATATATATAAATATATATATATATATATTTATATGTAAAATATTTTGCAGCCATACCTACTACCATAGTGTCATCAGGAATATCCTCGATAAAACATTTCTTTTCAGTTTCTCCAATGTGGAAGTAGAGTGAGTTCACAGGAACAAAACTCAAATAAATTAGGAATACAGTTAATAAAAGTAATCGACTGATCCGCTCCTTGGACATCTCGGCACCAATTGTAGAATCCTTTTTGAATACCAAAAGATCTAATAATTACCAAATCCTCAGAGAGTGCGAGCTCTACCTAAAACATAAATTTAATGCACACTTTTGCAAAATGATCATCTGGTATGATATCTTCAAATTTTAATACTAGTCACAAGTTTAACCATTAGACAGTATAATTAATTAACCATTCAACTGTTTTGGTAATTGTCAATTATATCAGTCTTGTGAAAGTCTGAAAATTTATTATCCAGTCTCTAGTCTACTCAACCAGAAATTGATCCCAGGGCTATTTTAAACAGCCATTTAAACTTTCATGGCACTACCTAATACATTAACACACTGAACTACTTAAAAGCTAAAGTAATGAAAATTTAATATAGAAAATGACCAGTGATATAAGAGATGCATAGAGGATTGTCAGCTGTATAAGTGAGCTAGTAATGAAAAGAAGTTAGAAGTAGTTTATCTGCCTAAAAGCTGTTAATAAATATTAATTAACAAGGTACTTTAACAGCATAAAAATAGTCAGAAAAGTAGTTCGTATTTAGCTACCTCACAGTTGTGGAGTGTCGATTACTGGATACAGGCATGTGTAGTTTTGCAACTTAGATTGATATTAATCAGTTATTGAATGTTAACAAAAATAGATATGTATAGCAGAAAGGGCAGTTCAGAAGAAATTGACAGAAATGACAGAAACAAAATAAATCAATTAGAAAGCTACTGTTATCCACGACCATGAAAGAATCTAAACCAACTTGATTTCTTTCTGTTATTTTTGAAATTCTGATAGTCACTGGAATAGCAACTAGGATTTTGTAATGACCCTATTATATGATTGCTACGTGGCACATCGGCTAAGCAACGCCTTAAGAGTGTTTAATGCAATAAATAGCGGCAGAAGCCTTCTCTAATTGATTATTAGTTACTTCAGGCAAATATGCCATATCTGCTAATTAGTAATTAAATTAACTTAACTATTAAATTTGACGATTAGTGATTAGTCTTCAAGAGATATAAGTTCAGCCCAATAAGAACTCAGTGTAACGCACTAACAGACATATGAAAGCTTAAATTTTTTCCTATTAAATATTTCTGATCCAGTGAAACTTTAAATACTTCGGCTTGCACAAGAATGTCATGATATGTAAGTTACTACTCCTGACGTCAATAGAATTGGGTTCATTTTCGGACAATTAATCTAAAATCTCCGTTCTCAGGATCTGAAAACTGGTATTGATCAAAATTTCCTAAGAGCTCATACATACTGTTTAAAAGTGATATCTATTTAACCTTTATATTGTATTTTTTTAAATATTTTCAAAGTTTATATCAGAAATGTGTAAACAGATGATGGTCAAGCAACTAGCCATTAGATACCGACAACTCATTTGATAACAACATTTCCTGAGATTTAAATATCCCTTGGCCCAAACCCTAACTCTAATCCTATCTCAAACCTTTGCAACAGCCCTAACCTTAGCTCTCATTTTTATCATCACTACACATGAATTTATTAGAATCAAAACGACAATTTACTATGCATGCAGTTCGAGATTTAATAACTTTCATATTCCATGCCACGTCTAGTTAGTGTTACCACTTCTTATCACTTGACTTGCGCTTAAACCCTTCACAAAAAATCCTTGACTTCGTGCAATTGATGCTATAGTTGAAGTGGTTTCAGTGCATTAAGAACTATTGAGGGATTCAAAACATTAGGGTATGAGCAGAGGCTAAGGACAGTTTAACTGACAACCCTAGAAATCAGGAGAATTAGAGATGATTTTATAGAGGTTTATAAAATAATGCATGGGCTTACCGGATTAAGAGCAACAGATTTTTTCAAATTCTCCAATAATGATTTAAGAGGCTATGGCTATAAGTTGTTTAAGCCTAGTGTAAGGTCAGAGTTAGAAAAGTTTTCTCTTTCTCAAAGGGTGATTGATAGGTGGAACTCCTTGAGTGAGGAGGTTGTGAATGTGGTGTCGGTGAATAGTTTTAAAAATAAGATGGATATTTAATCATGTAAGCTTGGTTATTAAAATAAGCCATTGGTTTTCTTCCCTTGTTCCTACTATCTAAGTTTGACTAATGATTGAATAACGAAAGATGGTAGCAGTTCTGGTACATTTCGATGTAGCCCAAAATAAGAATTTGGAATAAGAAGATTTATGGGAGAAGCTTATAATTGTTATTGTTGAATAGACTTTACAAAATAAAATAATTTACATTTTTATTTTTACTAACTATAGGCCTACGTAACCCTAACCCTTAACCTAACGCTAACATACCATTTTCCTAAAAAACTAATGAAATTTAGTCAAACTTTAAAAAATCAAAGTGACTCAGCCCGAATCGAACCCCGAACCAAATAATCTAAAGTCTAACATCTTATACCACTAAGCACTTCCGGTTGAAACCTGTTGAATAGATGACGTCAACATATCGTTTTAGAAAATAGTAATCCTATATAAGCAAAATCTTATTCCAAAATATTTTCTGGGGTAACTTCCTAACCACTCCATTCACCACTTATACATGTAAGTTATGTGGATCATCCACATTAACGATCACCACTTCATCGTCCTCTGCTTCCTTATGAACAGTGCCATAAGCGGTTCAAAGCTTTTCACTTTGACATCTCCTATCCACCCATTGCACAGGAACTGAGACCAACACGTAAACCTCCATTCCCCGAGTAGGCCTACCCCTCTTTGGATTGATTTCCCGGATTTTGGTTTGCCTAGTTTTGGACCCCACACTATACTCATCGGATTTGACAAATCCAATCCGATGAGTACAATAGTGTTTAATGTTGTCATGGACGACAGTACCACTCTAATAACTTTGTTGCTTTTGTTGTTATCAAATTGAAAGTGATATTTAGAAAATCTAGCCTAATGAAATAGATCTCCCTATGTTCTACAAATCCACAACTTAAGCGAATGCCTTGCTTCTACAATTGTTTACAATGGTTATAGCAGCTGTAGAACTTCAAAGACCATCTTTGAGCTAATATGTCATTTTTCTCGATGAGTCAATACCCCACACATTCAGAGTAAATGATTTGGAATTTCATTAATCATTAAGGTTGAAAGACTATTTCAGAATCACTTTATAATTATAAAGTGATTGTGAAACAGCCTTTCAACCTTAAATACAAAGCGACGCATAAAATTATACAGTATATGCTGAATATATTATATACATGTGTGTGTGTGTGTGTGTGTGTGTGTGTGTGTGTGTGTGTGTGTATATATATATATATATATATATATATATATATATATATATATATACACACACACACACACACACGTATATAATATATTCAGCATATATATATATATATATATATATATATATATATATTTCATATATATATATATATATATATATATACGTATATATATATATATATATATATATACTATTATGTAGTATTCTGATCACAAAATTATTCCCCCAAGCAAAAACGGGGGTAGGGGGAATTTAAAAAACTGCCCCCTGGCTCCGGGCCAGAAGATATCCACTAAGTAGGCACATAAAGGAATTGCGACAAATTGTATCATTGCCAATATAATGACATTTTCGTGCCCATTGCCTTTGAGACCTTGGGCCCCTTCGATTCCTAGATGAATTGTGCAGGAGAAACAGAGCAATCAAAGGAGATAAACGAGGAGTCCTTTCTTTAGCGGCGTCTATCAATTGCACTCCCGCGCTGCAATGCAGTCCGCTTACTCGGCACATTCGCTGATGCATCTACTCAGAGATACTTATAATATTATAATAATTAAATAATAATAATAATTATACTATTATTATTATTATTATTACTAAAAACAACAATTTATTTATGATTAAGCCTATTTGGATTGTAGAGAATTTGAGCATTCACAGTAGGCTAACTGTGAAATTAATCTAAAAAACCTAATTAGTTTTTACAGTAAAATTTTCCAACTTTGATTCGTAGAAGCTGTAGAGATACATTGAGCAAGGTTTCAGCTTCATATATCTTCTGATTCATCTCAGCATTTACATTTCGCAATAACATTAACTTATTCATCTCTGCATTTACAGTTCGCATTAGTTGACTTTCATTTCTTGCAACAAGTTCCACTTCCAGCAAATACTTCGCAATGAAAGCTATCAACTAATCAGATATACTGTACATTCTCTCAAAATATACTAATGTTAGTAATTTCGTTTTGGCTGGAGCCAGTGGCGACGTCGGTAAGATACTCGACCGCGGATCAATATGTGCGGGGTTCAAATCCTGGGCTCTCCCGTCACTGATATCGCTTCCGAGTGAGTAAACTGACGTTAACCTTAGCTTTACTTTAATGTACATGTAGTCCAACATGTACATTAAAGTAAATATTGTATCAAAAGCCATTTTTAGGTAAAAAATGGGGGTTGTTCCGCTGAAAATTGTGTAACTGACCAATCTATACATTAAAACGGATGAAAATTGGCCACCCCATCAACAATTAGTCCTTTAGTAATTGGTAAAAGTTTGCTTTGAAAATATTAACAATAGCCTGAGATATTCAGGCTTTTTGAAGGTGTTATCTTTTTTTACTCACCCTGTATATTCGTGTATTTCAATGACATCTGAACCAACGCAGTAATCGTAGAAAGTTAGAAAAGTAAATATTATCTTTCAGCACAAGACAAATTTATTGCAACGAATTGATTAAATAAGGAATCTTCACAAAATAGAAAAGCATGACCCCTTTTACTTAGCATAGAATAGATAATTGTAACATATTACTGTGAATAAGCTGTATTAAAGTGTCGTAAAAGGAGACAAAGATAAAGATCAAACCAACGTCAGTAAAGGCATTCGGCTGGTAAGCGCCTAGGCCCCAGAAATTGTTACAAATCATTTTTATTCCGACCCTAGTTAAATTGAGATTCAAGGTAAGAAGATGATGATGATGAATATATAATGTTACAGACGACTTAAAGTTATGACTATAAAGATGGTGAGATACAAATATTCAATAATATCAATAACAAATTTTGTAGAAATCTTTGTAAGACTTCTTCATGATGAAAATATTGTCACTCAGTGCACGATATGAAAATTAATCAAAAGGTGGCTGGTCGTTCAATTGAATAACATTATTCAATTGAACGACCAGCCACCTTTCTCTGCCAATAAAGTTTGAATATGCAAGAGAATGTCGCACATTAGCAAATGGGCGCAGTCATTGCTTTGCTATTTGCCAGTCTTACATAGTTGTTGCTGAAGAAATCCAACTTCCGGAATATACTTTAGATATCTGGAAAACAAAATACACATTACAAAACTGTTAGATTGCGGTACATAATAACAATAATATAATTAAGATAGATCCAATGTATTATTTAATAAAAATTATTAAAACTGTAATTACTATTATTGTAGTTATTTAATAGTACTTGGATAGCTACAGAATTAGAAGGGACGTGGACGGGACATGTTTCGCTCTGTTTCTCTGTGGTCTAGTGAAAGGCACGACTACTGAGATAGCTCTCCATTACCTGCCTCCACTCCTGAGTAGTAATATTAACAATAAAAACCATTAGAGTGATACTGTCGTCTATGACAATATCGAGCAGTATTGAGACAAATTCAAGCCGGTGGGCAAAAAGAATGTCCAAAACGGCGCAAATTCCAAAATAAAAAAAGCCGTGACAAAGATAAAAGCCTCCTACAACACAAGCAGGAATTGCGTCAAAATACGACAATTTACCAAATTTGATATGAGATTTATTATTCATTATTAAGCCATTAAGCATCATCCTTCTTCTAGTGCACTGTAACCGCAGGTCCATGGCATACAACTCTTCAACCAATTCTAGTCTCAACCTTCCTTTCATCTCTATATATGAATTTGTTATGAGATCATCCAACATGCCATGTCTAGGTTTTCCGTAAATTCTTTTCCCTTGCATTCTTCATTCTATTACATACTTTAGCAAACCATCACCCATTATGATATAGCCTACATGTATCTAGCCTTTCTTTATATTTCTTATCACATTTATTAACTGTCCATCTGTGCCGACTCATTCAAGAACTTCTTCATTTGTATTTTATAATTTTGTCAGTCCAACTAATCTTTTCCATCCTTCTCCATAACCCCGTTTCCACTGTTTCTAGTTTCCTAATATCTTCTTTCCTTAATATCAACGCTTCACATCGGTACAGAAATGTCGACCATGCCAATGTTTTCACAATCTTTATATTTGTATTTTTCCCAATGCCTTTTGTTAGCATTTCTTTTCTCTTTACGAAAGCTTCTTTCGCCAGTGAAATTCTACATTTTCTTTTCGTTTCACACTTCCCATCATCCGTGATGGTGTGGCTCAAATACTTGAGAAGCTTCTTACATGTTCCAGGCGCGTATTATTCACAGGGATGTAATATTTATATCCCTGTGATTCCTAGTCACTCGCATAACCTTTGTCTTCTTTATATTAATCTTTATGCCATATCTCAAGGCTGTGACATTCAGACCATCCATAACGCTTTGCAATCCCACTTCGCTACTAGCAAGCATACCTTGATCATCTGCAAACCTCATAACTTTCAGCAATTCAAAATTCAAGTTATCTTCATTGACTTTCAAAGGTTTGAATTATGGTAAACCATCTGATCTTTTATGAATCTATCTGATCTTTTATCAATCCTTCAGCCCTCTCGTAGTCTTCGTTCCTCTAGTAAAAACCTTCTCACTGCAACAAACATTAAATCTTCCATGGGCAGACGCTCCTTTATGTTTTCTCTCCAACAATATGGAACTCTCTGTCACAAGACCTTCGATCTTGTAATTGTATTGGTACTCTCCTTGGCAAGCTAAAAACCTACCTCTCTCCGCCATAGGTCTAAATTTTGACCTGCCTGCCTCAGATTTTGGACTTGCACTGTTTTGATCTCGCCTTCTCTTGTGGTTTCTGTGTACTCATTCGTCATCGTGTGATGCTTTTGCGCCTGTTTGTGTAGAGTCTGCAAGAAACGTCAGTGACATTGCCTTATGGCAAGAAACTGGACGCTAAATTCTTACTGATTATTGATTGTTTGAATTTGCCTTTACTCTCATTCACCCTCCTCAGACTTCAGAGGAATAGGACGGGAGGGGGGGAGGGATTGTAAGACATGTACGTTGTATATCACCGCTATTTAATGTTATTGAACCGAGCGGTTAATGATTGAGGCGATGGAAGATAATGAGGAAGGAATAACTATTAAACTCTACTAAGCTATAATAAGTAAATTCTGAGCCAGTAATAAATCTGAAAACCTAAGAGATTAAATATAATTATTAGAAAATGAGACATCAGACAACAAGCAACATAAAGTCGTAGTCGTTGAATGTGTTACCGGAAGCGCAGACTCGTAGAAACTGTGGATTAGCTGAGACGCGAAACTCTGACATAATTATTAGACTATAAATGGGCCCTAATTCAACGAGTCCTAGGTAACGTGTCTACACTTCACAGCTGCATTAAAAGCCGTGGAAAATAATAATGGCGCGCATTATAGTGAAACGATCACCAATGTTGTTATCTATCACTTTTAACATCACATGTTTAAACCGTTACGCAAATTAGTACATTTTCCGTGAAACCAGTCCAGTGAATGTCTGAGATTTTTATCTCAGATCAGTAGGGCCGTACTGATCTGAGTTAAAAATTAGGACCTACGAGAGTTCAATTCACCGCTGGATCTGTCATTTAAAACTTCATGACGTTATCCGACGTCTCTAACCACTAAATTATTGACACATTCTATGCTAATGAGATATTCTAACTAATATATTGGAGGAAGTAAGAGTAATATCAACCTCCTATCATCGTTACTGATGAACGGCTGAGACACGACATGGTGACTCTTGTCATTTTACTCTACTGTTAATCTCTCTCTTAGTGCACAGCCTACTGGCAGGTCCATAGCATATAATGCCTCCACTCTTCTCAGTCTTCCACCTTCGACTTCATGTCCACATATGAGTGAATCTAAAAATCATCTAACATTCTTAATCTCGGCCTGCCTCTGCCTCTTTTTCCTTCAATTCCGATTTCTATACCCTCTTTTAGTAGATTTGCTCCCCTTAGAATGTGTCCTATTCAACACTTCTTCTTATTTCTTAATGCATGTACTGGTGGTCTGTTACAAGTAAATATAGAAGTATACTAAACTTGACATACGACGCAACTAATATATTTAAAAAATTAACAATTAACGTGGGTTTTCTCATTTAAATCATTGAAAGCGAATTTGATCCGGACCAACTGGTTAACTAAGCCCTTCATAGGCTCATAGCTTCAACAGTGACTAATTGCCGGCATTGGGCGTTAAGTTGACTACATACATAGTATATAACTACAGAAGGTTACACAAATAATTTCACGTTAAGCCTATAGTGGTTGGCCGCAGCGTTGCAAGAAAGCATGCTTGCTGATATTCAAAAGCCCATCGAACCAAATCCCAGCAGAGAAGATTCAGACTGTACGGCTTGTGGCGCTAAAAGACGTTCAACTTGTTTTTTACTTGCTATTATTTGATCATACTAAGTCTTGAAGCTTTGCGACTTGCCAATAATTTATTTCAATATTTGCTAAATTATGAATAAATTTGATTACCAATATTAATTTAATCCAAATTTTGGCTACAAAAATTGCTAAATTTTTTTTATAATCACGACCCTAGTTAAACAAATTAGTTAAGAAATTGTCAAATTTCCTGCAATTTCTCCAGCAAATTCACAGTAACTCGTTCAAAGAAATGCTACAACTAATTATGCCAATCACCAAAAACTTCACTGAGAATAATTGATCAATTCTCTGAGAACCCTAAGCACTAGACATGTAAAGACTAATGATACTGATGGAATAATAATAATGATGATGATGGTATACTTGAGTAAATAACAATAACAACGTCTCATAGATACCAACACCACCACAAAACAACAACATGTGTTGATATCATTAATTTAAAATCCTATTATCACGGCACGTTTACTGTTCGCCCTAGGAATAGGATTCTTATTAGAACAAGTCATCATCATCATCTTCCCTTAATTCCTAGTTTAACCTGGGTTGGGATACGAATAGACTTTCTCCAGGTGTGGTCTACCTCTCTCAAGCTTATCATCCAGTTCTTCCCTCCAAACTCTCTTTACTACATCCTCATCTGCCTTTCTCACAATATGCCCATACCATCTCAATCTCGACTGAGCCAACCTATCCCCGATCCCCTCAACAATCAAATTCATCCTCACATATTCATTTTCCATTCTGTCCTTCCTAGCATCATGTTCTTATTAGAATAAGTATTTCATAAAAAAAGAATACTCATTGTTGAAACGACCACACTTACGCGGAGTTGTAGCTTTCAATCCTCGCCCTGAAGACACTGTGTCCCATCAAAGCACTCACGTGAACAAGGCACTGCTTACCGGTCGACGAAGTGTGAGCATTATCTGAGCTCTGCGTAACACATACGTCAAATCTTTCAGATCTTATAGAATCATTCAAATCAATCGAATATTACTGCTAGATTAATTTAGCCTAATCATATGACGATATCATTGTACGTTTACGCAGCATAATTTTCGCAGGCCGATCTACTCTTAAATTAAGCGAAGCAACAAAAACTTTAATGTAAGACACAAAGACCAAAGTTCTAAATGTCCGAAGATATTTAATTTGTAGAACTCGGCATATGCCAGTGTTGACCTCTAGTGGTGATGCTAAGAAATATCTGCAATATTTTGTAAGATCTGCTCGACGCGTCCCTGATATCACCCCTTTAGACCATATCTGATAAAAAACTGGACGTTCAAAACTTTTCATTTGCTCATCTAAAATGATCTAACTGAAAATGTAAAGGAAGAATCTCTAATAGTGTTAAATCTGGCCATAATTATCATAGTAGCCTAAAAATATGTCACAGTGATCGATTTATCACTTACAATATTGAGACATCACGTAGTCATATAGAGTTATAAACTCATTATTAGCGACTATTACTCAATATGATGTTTTCAGTTCCTGACTATTGAATATTTTTCATTGAATAATAGCTGAGAATAAATGCGTTGACGGGTGACTGAAGGCCTAAGCCAAACGAAAGAAGTATCATAGCTCCTGGTAATAGAAAATATTTAATAGGTCTAGGCCGCCAAGCTTTGGAATTAGCAACAGTGTTACTAATTAACGACAAAGTCACACCTTTATAGTCACGAAACTAAAAATTGATGTTTCTTCCCTTAATTCAAATAAATGAATTCTTTAAGTAAAGGGCTATCGGACAACTCGCATATATTTGTATACATCATGTATACATGTATATCATGTGTATATTAATCTCCCCAATCCCTATCAGACACATGAAGTGATGGGGAGGGAGGGCTGAGTCGACACCAGGGTGTCTTTCCAGCGAAGTGGGGGGCTCAGTAGACCGTAGTAGGGGTCAACCGTTAAACCCCCCAACACCTCGGAAAGTCGAACCCGGGTCAGTTACAATAGCAAAGATCGAATTTCGTTTATTAAATATATGATATTACAACGTGAAGATATTATATTACATTCGCTAGTAATGTACAAGGTACTGGACAGTGGCTAACCTACCATCTAGTGTACGCTCGTCTCTAACGCTTAACTCATTTAATAATAAACTTCGTCATTATTTAAATAAATAATAATAATAATAATAATAATAATAATAATAAAGGTTTAACGTCCGTTTCCTCATCCAGGGATGATGTCAGGGACGTCCCCAACAGCACACATCACTACAGATCAATTCACCCAGACCAATCTGCGAAAGAAATGTGCTGAGGAGAAGTAAGATAAATAGTTATTAACTGTACTGGACTTGTTCGCACAATGAACTTTATTGCTACCTAACTTGTATTTACTTTTCTAATTTCATTTGTAAAGCTATACCCTAAGAATATTTGGAAAAAAAATTGATTGCATGAGTATGACTATTAGCATTACTACTCTCTTAGTGCAATTCCTACTGGCACGTCCATGGTATATAACACCTCCACGATTCTCTGTCTTCCGCTTTCCTCTTCAATATCCACATATGATTGGGTCTTTAAATCATCTGACATACCTAATCTCGGCCTGCCTCTGCCTCTACTTCCATCCATTCTGCCTTCTATGACCTCTTTAATAGACTTTCACCCTTTAGAATGTGTCATATCCAACTCTTCTTCCTATTTCTTAATACATTTATCAACCGTCTATCTGTACCAACTACCTCTAGAACTTCCAGTAGAACTAGCATTACTATCTAGTGTGAAAATGCTGAAAATCTAAAATTGTAAACCAATTTCAGTTACATTTGTGTACAAAGAAATCTTCAAACAGTAAAATGTATCTTACCGCAGCCTCGAACATACACTCGTAGAACAGGTCTATGTACCTCTTCATGGCCAGCTTCCCGAGATTTTTAAAAAGCAGCGGTAACTAAAACATTGCAATAAAAATCAAGTTCACTTCCTCATTAAATAAGAAACTACAGCAGAAGAAAATCATCCTACAATCTAATAAAATGTACAAGGAAAAATTCCATTGCGAATCGCTATCATTCGCAAGTAGAGAACACCTATGCAGCGATAACTGCAAGGAATACTAGCATATCAATACTTGCATTATATGTAATTTGCTTTTCTAATTCTCATCGCTACTCTTATTATACGTTACACCCAGCTAAACGAGCTCTATTCATATTTACAAAAGAACTTAAAAATTAAGTTAACAACCTCTTAAGAACTAAGATCCAAAGGATACATAAACTCATAAACATCACTTACAATTTAACAATCCAGTAGCCCATAAATGCGATGCACAATTATGCATTTATATCACCTTCTGGTTTCTCAGAAAGATTCAAATGAAGGGCTTACTAAAGGCAGGTTAAGGTATTAAGAAATACAACATCGCTAGTGGCGTCACTTAACTGTTCGGAGAGGAAAGATTCCGAACATGAAATCAACACAGGCTTTTTAACTTAGGATCAAGGTTTTGTGGACATATTTAATTTCAAGTAGATTTAGTTGCTACGCAGGCAGTGATGAGCTATACTATTTTCGTCCCAGATAGTTTTCGTTGATCTAATTTAATATAAAAACCGTCAAATCTCTAACACGACTACTAGCACGATTGTCACAGATGTGCATACGGACCCTGATGCAGATGATCTGCAGCACAAGACTGCGGTGATTCTCACAGCAGCTCTTCGATATATCGACGACTGCCGGGAGCAGTGCTACCACTCTCTCAACGTTGTTCGGCAAAGCGTTTCCAGCCACGAGTCTCCGTGGTAGCGCTGCACGGGTCGGCGGGAAGAGAGGTACCGATTGAGTAGACTGTACGTTAATTGAGGAGGAGACAAAAGACTGACCAGGCTGGCTGTCAACTGAGCACACCATCGACTGATCAGACTGTGCGCTAAATTCTGTGTTAACAGAGGACATGTTGGATGTGTCAGGTTGTGTGTTATCTAACAACGCAATCACCTGGTCCGATTGCTTGTTAGTTGGGGATACTATCGATTGATCTGACTGCGCACTAACTAATATTCCTTTAGACAGAGTAGACTGCGTAATAACTGAGGATGTAGGAGAGGAGGCGAATAAAAGAGAAGTGGGCAATGCCTCGGAGGATGATGTACTCGATACTGACAGCGAAGACGAGGATTGAGCAGACACTGAGGCAGCGGCAGGTTTGTTGTGAATGTCCGACTCAGGAAGAGAAGAGAGTGCAGCGAGTAAACATAAACACCTGCGGGAAACAATGAAGTACAATCCAAACATTCTACAACAGGCAGTAGAATAGCGTAGTGCAGTGAATTGCATGCTGTACTAAGTCTAATACTGCAGTAGTGTACTAATACCCTATTACTGTTAAACACTATCAATTCGATACTATGTTTGTATGAATGGCTTAACGCTTGATAAAAAGTATTCGGTTGATCTGTTGAACGCTTTGCAAAGAATGACAGATTCCTTTAGTTAGTGGTAGACACAATCAATATCATCATCATCTTCCTCTGAATCCAAATTTAGCTTGAGTCGGGATACGAATAGACCTTCCCCACTCGTCTCTGTAAGGTGGGAATTCTTTTATTCGCTTAGGAAAATTATGTAGCAATTTCTAGAGCCTAGGAACCCACCAACCTAATACCCTTTCTGACGTTGGTTTGTATCTTAGTGCTTTGTAGCCCAATTCTACACGTGGAGTTCACGGTTGGTGTATTCTTCAGTAACCCGAACACAACAGGAGTAAATAAAATATATTAATAGCAGTAGACACAATGAGAAAGTAAAATAAATCCGCAGTAGGGCAATATGTACTCTAACAACCTACATAATTATTCTTTTAAAACAACCAACGTTCTAATACGACTTATTTCACTATTTTCTATCAAACTTTCCTACTTCATTCTCACTTAACTACCATACAGCAAGCAAAACACGCTAACCCAAATTCTATTTTTATATGTCATCGCTACCGTAAGACTCTCACACGTCGAAACACATGCAATTTCTTATCATAGAACACAAATGTTAAGCAAATGACATTTCAGAATCTCAATATCTACATTTCAAAGTCCACATCCTATGCTTAGGGATATTTCTGGAACAATGCCCATTCACATAAACACGTGCTTCAACTAACTACACGTCCTGTAAGTTCAATTAACTGTAACACTAAATACACATTCCTGTAACATTTGGCGTACTGTCCTGTATTATTATATGTACCGTATGTATGGTCCTGTAACGTTAACAGTACCGTACCGTATATTAACTGTACTGTTATGTAACATGAAATGTACGGTAACATTAACTCTGTGGTCTCGTAACATTAGCCAGTCCAGTAAACTTGAAGGCACCCTGACAGTTATAACACCTAATCAGAATGTCAAAGTCCTCATTATTATTTGTCCTCATTCATCACTGACCTATTTATGACTGCAATCTTTCAATAACGCTAAATCTGTTTTTTTTCATAGTAAACTATTTCTAATAAAAACCTCGAAAGAGAATCCTTGATAAACCATAAGCGATGCAGTATGCACAGTGTCAGGATCACATATTTGCTGTATTAATTAGTGTATATATGTTTTGTAACTGATGATGTATAGTGTTATTTTCTAGCCTAATACATTATATGTAAAGCTCATGTAATACGAGTCAGCTATTCAGATCTCCGTCGTGGGCGGGGCTTAAATAGTTTCAGAGCTCCTGATTGGCGGGTCAGGCTGGACAGAGGAGAATTCGAGAGGTGAAGGTTTGTTTACAAGGGGACGTGAAAAAGGTTTACAGGAGATAACACGTGTTTGGAAAGATATTAGGAAAGATACAGGTCTTTCTCGTCTAGACGATATACACGATAGTGGCTTATCTGTGAGCAGATAAGACCGTTGTGGAGACCCTAAGTGTGGTAAAAGGAAAAAGTAAGAGAACAGAGTTCTCTTAAAATGAGTAACACTTTGTTAAAGGTGTTAATTTAGAATACAAAGGTTCTTACGATAGAATCTCTAAAGTAGTTTTGCTGTCGTTATTTTAAATTTACACGTTAGATTCCTAATACATAAATTTGTGTGTATAGTCGTAGGCCTATATGTTAAGTTTGTGATCAGAATATTTTATTTTGGATTATATCTCGAGTTATTGTATTTTGAGCGTTAGAACTATCGGATATTTTCGTTTCTTTGTACACTGTCTGTAAGTACTATTTAATTCGTGTTTTAGTTAATAAATTTCATTTCATTTTTAAACACGCTTTCGTGATTAAAACCTTTAGGATTTATTCAGAGAGCTATTCGAGGCCGGGGCCAATGTTTTTAAGATTATAATAATTTAAGGAACATTACAGGCCTTGACACGCAGAATTTCTAAGCTAAACCTGTATAGTCTGCAAGTACGACCTAAATATACGATGTAAGAAATGAGCTGACCCGTCGAGGAGGTCTAGACTCTCCACACGGCTGATATTGAATGTTTGACCATAGAGACCAAGAGCCTTTCCTCTGAAGCTATCGACAGCACTTACACCCTGCTCTGAACTAACCGATTCTGGCTGTAAATACACAGACACGGTTAAGTGAACAGAGTTACTATTCCAGTTACATTGCAAATTGAGATTTTCACTAAAGTAGAGTATACAGTATAGTTAATGGAACGAACACACACCATTATACAGAGGGGCTAAAAAATGACACCGCATAAGAATAAACAGAAAATTCAAC
This sequence comes from Enchytraeus crypticus, assembly GCA_905160935.1. Taxonomy (NCBI): domain Eukaryota; kingdom Metazoa; phylum Annelida; class Clitellata; order Enchytraeida; family Enchytraeidae; genus Enchytraeus; species Enchytraeus crypticus. The sequence continues at coordinate 1,411,819 of CAJHZI010000447.1, read as the reverse complement.
AGCAGATACCGATGTTGTGTATCTGTTACGATACTAGCTAATAATTAATTATAATAGTAATGAGTATATTTGAAAACAGACAAGGAATAATGTCCGCGAAATGGGCAAGTTTATTTTAACAATATAGGCAATAGAATACACTGCTTCTAGAATTATAATAAACAAGTCACTTTTAACGAAATTTGAGATTTCAAAATAAATTACATCAATACTGACACAGTAATGCTGATTTCATCACATGGTGTGTAGTTGTTGTTAAAAGTAAAAATTGTTAACATACTTCTCGTAACTACTCTAATTGTAACAATGGAGAAATATTGTCATTTGTTAACAATATAGCTGTATAAACAATAGTAATAATTATATCGTGCCAGAGAGTTGACTGGAAGTCGTTATTTATAAATTACTTTGAACGATCGCAGGAAAATCCGTTAAATAATTTCATTTAATATTTTAGTTGCTGGTTTAAGTTTATTTGAAAATTACGAAAGAAATACTTTTACGCAAACACAATAGTTTGCGTAAAAATATTTCTTTCGTAATTTTCATCATGTTTACCTACATGCATATAATTGTATCTGTAGTTTACTTGTATGATGCCACCTGAAATTTGAAATAAAACTTTATATTTGGTTGTTGTTTGCAATGCCATCATATCAGACGTTATTTAATTTTATACATGTACCATTTATTCGCTAATCTTGGCACAAATTATCACGCACTGAAATTATATAACGTACATGTTTTACACTATTGCATATTAAAGAAAAACTCAAGAGAAACACAATACAATTTACAATAAAACACGATTATCACCTTGTCTTGTTTTGGGGTCACGAATTCCCTTAAGCACAGAGAGCAATAGTTGAGACGATCAGCAACATAATGAAACACGTAGTCGATGGGTTTCTCATCACCACATAGTGGAGCATCTACACAACACCAGCCACAAATTAGTACCTAGAAAATGTGTTGCAATCGGAGTGTAGGTAGGGACAAACAGTACAGCTAACATCAAGCATGCTATTGAGCAATGCCGAATGAGTCCTGGAGTAATCACATAATGTATAACTTCAATTATACTAGTCTCAAGTAATTAATACAGTGCCAGTATTTCAAGTATGCGTAGGTTCAAAATTTATGGATTGCCGCAACTGGCGTGTTTTCAACATAGTATATGACGTTAAGCTAGAGTTTAGTCATTGCAATTAATCACGAACTTCTAAAGATAATGACATTCTCACTGGCGCTTAGAAGGACGTCATAACTATTATGCAACAAAAGCTCTACTATGAAACTATACGAATTAAATGATATTATCTTTACTAAAGTGCCTTAGTTTAGCTAACTTGTTTCGAGTCTAGTCCTAGGGTTTATACTGTATATTAGTAGAAAAGCAGGAAAATGATTTGTCCAGGAAAGACGTACAGAGGCCATAAAGATTAAACGACAATAATTTATCACTCATTGCCATATAAAGACTAAAAAGAGTTTAAAACTTTTAGCATAGCTTAACGTCAGCTACCTGTTTCAAAAGCAAGTCAGTGGAGAGAGAGTATTGGTTTTGAAGCCTGCATCTACGCGATCAAGGTACTCACTCAGTTCAAATACAAAGAGTCAATAGCTGACAGATTACTAAATTAAAACCACCAGGATGCCGCCATGTACTTTGTATACGACGTTGGCATACTATTTATATCATCCATGTTTAAATAGACGTAAAAATAAAATTCAAACAACTGCAGATGTCCGTGAGAAACAAGCCCTTCCTCTATCACGAGACATGTCAAATCCTCCATCGAGGCGACTCAAATCTCGGTACCCGTTTGGGAAGTCAGCAGCGGCATGATCCCTAAGGCTTGGAGTCTATATCTTAGTGGAGGTTACCGTGGTCAGTTGCTAATGTCAGAAACCACCATCTGGTTCAGGATCCGTCTCAAGCGCTTTCAGGAATGAATCTCCGTAGAGTAAGTTGGTGCCATCTGAATCGTTTCCGAACGGGTTATAATAATAATAATAATAATAATAAAGGTTTAACGTCCGTTTCCTCATCCAGGGATGATGTCAGGGACGTCCCCAACAGCACATATCACTACAGATCAATTCACCCAGACCAATCTGCGAAAGAAATTGCTGAGGAAAAGTAAGGTCCTAAACGAAAGCCAGTCCGGTGAGCAAAAAATGGTCAAGGTAGATTGATTATGTCTATGGTGGGAAAAGGTAAGTTTTAAGCTTTCTAGAGAATGTTGAAAGAGAAAAACAAGAGCGAAGATTAACAGTTAAAGAGTTCCAGATTGTGGGTGCTGCGTAAGAAAATGAACATCTGCCCAATGACGTGAGAATATTTGGAACTGAGAGAAGATTGGCATCGGTGGAGCGAAGTGTACGTGAGGGGCGATAGGGAAGAAGAATTTCAGATAAGGAAGAAGGCTTGCCAAATCGCAGAGTTTTGAAAGTTAATAGAGCTATTTTATATTTTATGCGTTGATCAACAGGGAGCCAGTGAAGACTGCGAAGTAGAGAAAGAGAGCGAAATTGAAGTCTAGAGGACTTACAAACTACACGTGCAAGAGAATTTTGGACGTGCTGCAAACGATTGGGAGAAGAAGTAGGCAACCCATGTAATAATGAATTACAGTAGTCGAGCTTTGAATGAACTATAGAATTAGCAAGGATAGTGGCTGAATTTCTAGTAAGGGATGGACGTATTTGTCTAATCTGACGAATCTGAAAGAAAGAAGCACGACAAACAGAAGAGATATGGGGTTTAGAGTCAAGGTTTTCATGAAATATGACTCCAAGGTCTTTGGCAGATCGAGAAGGTGAAAGAGCAAGATTCTGAAAATTAACAGAGTTATTGGTGATTTTACTTCTTTGCAAAGGAGTGCCAATTAAAAGGTATTCAGTTTTGGAGGGATTAACAGCAAGACGGTTAGCGCAAAACCAGGAATAAACCTTGCCTAGAATGGATGAGAGATGAGCCAGTTTCTGATCGGAATCATGATTAGAAAAGGAAATATATAGTTGTGTTCGTCTGCATAGAAATGAAAATTTATTATGGAGGACTGAGCAAGCAGGTATGTAAGAGGAGTGAGCAATGGACCTAATACTGAACCAATAAAGAGAAGAGCAATGGACCAAACACTGAACCTTGAGGAACACCGCATAGCAGGGGTAGTTCAGAAGAGCGATTTTGACCAATAACAACTGATTGTGTGCGACATGAGAGATATGATGTGAGAAGGGAAAAAGCAGAATTAGATATGCCAAAACAAGATTTAAGGCTATTTATTAGGATGCCATGGTCAACTGTATCAAAGGCAGCAGAGAGATTTAGAAGAACCAAGGCAGAAACCTGTTTACTACTCATAGCCAAGCTAAGATCACTATGTATACGAAGAAGAGCGGTTTAAGTAGAATGGAGTTTTCTATAGAAAGATTGATAATGAGAGAGAGATGGGAAAGAATCTAGATGAGTGCATAAACGGGCATAAATTACCTTTTCAAGAAGTTTAGAGATGAAGTTAAGATTGGAAATAGGACGGTAACTGGAAAGATCATCTTTTGGTAGAGAAGGCTTTTTTAGCAAAGGAGATACAACTGCTTGTTTGAAGGAGGTCGAAAAGATACCTTCTGAGAGTGAGAGATGGATTAAGTAAGTAATAGGAGCAACTAAAACTTCAATACAGGATTTCAGTAATCGTGTAGGAATAACATCAAGGCAGCAAGATGAGTCGGTAGTGCGAAGAAAATTTTATTCTTCGCTCTACCGACTCATCTTGCTGCCTTGATGTTATTCCTACACGATTACTGAAATCCTGTATTGATGTTTTAGTTGCTCCGATTACTTACTTAATCAACCTCTCACTCTCAGAAGGTATTTCTTGCAGTTTAACTGGTTCAAAACTAGAAAGTAGTGGTGGTTCAGGCAGATTTACAGAAATGGAGTTGTCGGTGTCAATGGAGTTGGAGGGTATAGAGCTACAGAGTTTGGCTATTTTGTCATCGAAAAAGTTGAGAAAAGAGGTAGCAAGAGAAGATGGTGAGGTGGTAGAGGGGAGTGACTTGGGAATGGTGCGATCAAGCAGAAAGTCAAGTGCTCCCCATAATTTCTTGGGACAATTTTGATTCTGCGAGATTAGATTTTGATAGTATAAACTTTTAGCAGAACTAATCATTTTATTTAATAATTTTCTTTGTTTCAGGTACTTGGACTTAATGTCTGAATTTCTTAGTTCAGGCAGATATTTCAGATCCTTCCTGAACTTAGTTTCGAGTTTGGATCGTTCAGATTTTTGTTTAAGGATTTGTTCAGAAATGAATGGTTTCCTAGGGTTTGAGCGGCAATGAATGGTCTTGAGAGGGGCACGTTTGTCTAATATGGAAGAAAGTACGGAGCTAAATTGAGCTGAATATTCGGCAACAGTTGGAGATGGATTAAAATACAAAGAATGGACACAATATCAGCAGAGAAGGCATCAATGTTAATAGAAGAGAGTTTTCTATAAGTTTTGAGTGTTCTGGAAGGGTTTACATTAACAGTCACCGCAATTTACAGAAAATCGCACTGTGATCTGATAATGAAGGATCAGAGATTCCATGATCAAGAAATGACATGTTGTTTCGAGTGATAAGAAGATCAAGAATATGACCAGAGGAATGAGATAGATGCAAAGAATGTGAGTTTCGCTGGGGTATTCGTGATTCGCCACTTCGTGGCTGCGGCCAATATCAAACTATGAAACATATCGTTGAGGAGTGTCCTCTAACCTGCCTACCGAGTCACCGTTAAGCAGTCTTACAGGCGAAGTAGCTAAGTGGATTAACAAATACACTAAATAAATAATAATAGAGGGCACTCAGTTGCCTTCAAAGGGTATTCAGCTGCAATTAATTATCAACAATGAACAATCAATTTCTTCAGTCAGATGAAGGCGCTACTCAACTTAGCTGCCTTGTAAATAGAATAGAGAAGTTAAACAAGATGATGACGTCATACCTGTGAGCTGAACTATATCCCCAATAGCGAGTGCTGCAGACTCTCTCACCAGATGCCACTCATCCGCCAGCAGCTCACAGTATCTAGTGAAGATCTCGCCTCTAACACACCTATGAAGCATGCAATATGATATCTGGCTTTGTTGTAACTACTGAAACAGTTCAATATTATTCATCACACCAGTCTACGTAAGATGCCTGTCAAATTTCACAAATTTCTCTATGGATGAGGCATAGACATTTGTGAGAGGTTAACTTGTTGAACTTGGAGTGCTCTTAATGAAGCATGAAAGCAGATTCAGAGTAAGAATATGTAACCTGAACCTGCTACTTGACATAATACTAGAGGGCGAAAGGGTGAGAAAGTGAGAGAGAGAGAGAAAGAGAGAGAGAGAGAGAGAGAGAGAGAAATACAAACTGCGTGAAATAAGGCAAAATCACATTGCATGAGAATAACAATTGCCAATTACCACGCCGCATTCACGTAGATTTTTCAATATATTCTATTGTAATGTCATCTTTTAACATACAGTTATTTGGTCGTCAGGGGCATTGATTAAAATCATAAATGATAAAGAATTTTATAGTGAGCACTAAACAAATCGATACAGCTAAAAACTCATTTTCACACAAAGAAAACAGAATCTAACTAAATCACTACATACTTAGTCTCGTAGTTGTATAGCTTCAGAATGGTAGAAGAAACATTGCAAGCACCTGTTTCAAAATCACAATATAAAAAGTAAATACTTGTATAGAAGAATAAATTAAAATTAACGTTGTATGCAGCACTAACGGCTTTAGGTAGTATGCAGTTACTTCAGGTGAGGCATCCTATTCGCTTATACGATTACTACGGTGGAATGAACACTACATAAGACAATCTCACATTCTATTAGAGTACAAAGATATCTAATTATGAAATATCATTAGCATCAAGATTGATTTATAGTTTAATAGAATGGTAAATAAGCATGGTGTTTATTTGTAAAGCAGAGACATAATATATCCGTTTTATAAATAAACAGCATGCTTAAAACAACATTATTTATATATATAGATTAATACTTAGTACCTCAAGCATCAAGCAATAATATATGTAAATAAAAAATAACAAAAAAAATTGACTAATTATATTAGATTCTGCCGACGATGCCTTCTGAACCAAGACAAGTTCCATTGATAGCACTCTGATTTGAATTAGCAGCTTTCCTAACTGCTCTGTATGTAAATCAAGCGTATCGATAGATATGTATGTAGATAAGATAATGTGTGTCCTCTTGATATACATGTACATTAGGGTAGCCTGAATAATAGGGTTATTACTTTCTCTAACAGGCCAGCATTCATCTTTCAGACACATCTCAACAACCTTCAGCAAGCTCACCACGTGCTCAGATATTTGAGTTCTGTCGAGCTACAATAAATTTATAAAACACATCACAACTAAACAATAGTTTGTTTGAAAGAAATTAAGCATATATATCAACTAGTTGCATATATCTCTTAGTGCACTGCCTACTGGCAGGTCCATGGTATATTACGCCTCCACTCTTCTTTGTCTTCCGCCTTCCTCTTCATTTCCACATATGAGTGGGTCTTTAAATCATCTAACATACCTAATCTCGGCCTGCCCCTGCCTCTTTTTCCTTCCATTCTACCTTCTATGACCTCTTTTAATAGACCTTCCCCCTTAGAATGTGTTCTATCCATCTCTTCTTCCTATTTCTTAATACATTTATCAACTGTCTATCTGTGCCAACTCTCTCCAAACTTCCTCATTTGTAACCTTTTGAGTCCAGCTAATCCTCTCCATTCTTCTCCAAATTCACATTTCCACACATTTCCAACGCCTCCAGTTTCCTAATATCTTCCTTCCTTAAGGTCCATGCCGTAGGTCTTAAGGTAGTTGCATATAATCCAAAAAGTTAAGCATATATATCAACGATTTGCTTATAACAAGGCGCTATATGCCAAGGACCTGCCAGTGGTATATATATATATATATATATATATATATATATATATATATATATATATAAATATATATATAAAACTTCATACCTAATAAGATAGGATTTATTGCCCGTAGACTAAAACTTAACGCTAATAATGTATATTCCATTGAATTGACAGTAGTAGACAGATATACAGGTAACAGTGGTAGTGATTTATTCTCCTTATGCTACAATTCCCTTGTCATGAAATTTTAAAGAACTCGGCCTGAAAGTATACTGTAGTTTTGATTTCATATGATATCATATAGATTCCCCGTGTTGTTTGAAGAATTGACCAACCGGTGACTGCACGTGTCGTAGAAGGCGACTAAAGCACTGAGATCTAGGTACCAACGTCAAAAAGAGCATTTGGTTTGTGAGAGCATAGGCTCCAGAAATTGCCACAAAAATTTAAACGAATAGAAAAGTTTCGAATAAGGGATAAACTGAGGGGTGATATGATGTTGGACAGAGTGGATTTGATAGTCTATTCGTATCCTGACACTAGTTAAACTGAGATTCAAGGGAAGATGATGATGATGATATCATATAGATGATAGCATATTAACCACTGAACAATACAATTCATTAAGCGTTCACACCATTCCACCATTGCAATAATGTTAGGCTCAATTACTTGCCCACAACTATTGACAGAGATAGAATATCTATTGGTTCAACTGATGAAATGTCCACGTTTCAATACCAACTATCACTATGTTATTACAACAGCATAAGACATCTGGCCGCATACCTTAGTGATCAGCTCATTGATACAGTGCAGACAGGCATTCCTGATCTCATGATTCACTGACATCATCTGAGTCAGGTAATATTTTATCTGTACATAAAATCAACACTAATATCGATAGTATCTATCGACTATACACTACTATATATAGTTTCTATCGAATGTACATTACTACCGGTAGTATCTATCAACTTACACGACTATCGGTAGTATCTGTCGACTATACATTACTATATATAGTACCTATTGAATGTACACTACTATCGATAGTATCAATCGACTGTACACCACTATATATATAGTATCAATCGACTGTAAAATACTATCGACAGTATCTAGAGCTATTTAAGCTGTTTGAGATATTCCTGATGTCGCTGTTACTATAATAAAACGAGATCCTAGTTATTGATGAAAGATAGTGACTGCAAGGTAACAAAAGAAAATCGGTAATCGATCTATCTATTTCTTTCTTAACGGTTAGATAGTTAGTCTCCGAAGCAAGTGTCCCGGGTTTAAAGCCCAAGTCAGTCAGCAAATTTATTTACACTTTCGATTTTGCATAGCAAATATACAATGTAATGTACATAATTGAATAGCACATAATTGCAAAATCAGGGTTAACCAAAGCAATATGTACTTATAAGGATCCGTATAAGGTTAAAAATATATAAACATGTATACGTGTGTATACACGTATACACAAATATATATATATATATATATATATATATATATATATATATATATATATATATATAGAAACAGATCTATATATATATATCTATAGATTATATATATATATATATATATATATATATTTATTATATAGATCTATATATATAGATCTATATATATATATATATATATATATATATATACATATACTGTATATATATATATATATATATATATATATATATATATATATATATAGAGAGAGAGAGAGAGAGAGAGAGAGAGAGAGAGAGAGAGATACACATATATAGTATACATGTCAGCATCATGAACAGTGAAAGTCAAAGCATTGCTAATAAAATAGAAAATATAATACTGAATTTAATAGCAATTAAATAAAAACATTTCAGCAACAAAACAAAGTAGAATACACACTCTATTAGAATTCATTGTTCAATATCTCAGTTAAAAGCATCCATAAGTTAAGAGCAACCATAAAAGAACTAGATAACAATTTTGATAAATCCTCAGATTTTAGGAGCTTTTTAAATGAAGAAAACGATTTGGCCGAGACAGTTGATTCAGTTGATGCATTCCATACGTAGATCGATATAAAAACAAGTGTAATGTGACACTAAAACGTTAAGACGTGCTTTAGGCAACTTAAAGTGGCATGAGTGACCTCGAGTATGAGTAGTAAGTGGAATAAGAAGTTTATCAATGTTAAGATTAACCATGTTATTCACAATTTTGTATAGCATAGGCTGCATAGCCAAGACATTTCTCAATCTACGTACTTCTAATGTAGGCAATCCATATAATTTAAGTATCTCAATGTAAAGCAAATCTGGAATAAGCATTTTAAGAGTTTTTGTGAAGAATCTTTGCAGAGATTCATGTCCAATAATTCCAGAACAGTGGATGGCGACCAGACAGCAGAGCAGTACTCTAGAAGCGGAAGTACATAAGTCTTATAAGTAAAAATGAGTACTCTTAGGATCTCCACACTTAAAGCTCTGACGAATGATATAAATTCTTTGCCTAGCCTTTTTGACGACTGAATTAATATGGTATGAGAAGTCCAAATTAGAACTAAAAATTACTCCCAAAGTCTCTCACTTCGTTAGTCATAGTGAGCTTAGCATTTCATAGGAAAAAATTAAGAGTTAAAAAAATTAAAAGTTTTCACAGTTTCTGTGATTTAAAATTCTCATTACACAACTTTTTCAATGGTAATTGGAAGCTGCCAGGCTTTACACCACGTTTCAATGGAAAAATGATGGGTCCATGGAAGGTTAATCATGTATCAGAGCATGCTGCTAGTCAGCGCTATCAATAGCAAAGATATGATTAACTATGGAAAAGGGCGGGATTTAGCGTTGTCAGTTAAGGTGCACGTCAATAAATGAAGTTAAGCTTCGTCGAGCTCAGTTATTACTTGTTTGGGTAACCATCCTGGAAGACCAAGCGTTGACAGCTTTGAATGAAAAATCCCATAGGTACCAGAGCACAGGTTCAATATACAAAACTCAGGACGTGCTCAGCCAAAATATTTCACTTTACAACATGAATATTTCGCCAGAATAGAACCTAACAAACAGCCAAATTCCTTTAAAATAATTAATTTACTATTTATTTACAAAAAAAACTAAACAGAAAAATGATAAAAATATAACTATCCAGACGAGCATTCAACAATTTCGGAAGCCATTCAAAGTACGACTGAACTGGTAATCTCTTAATAATTGCACTTCAGTAAATATATAATTAACTCATTCTTCATCATCATCATCATCCTCCCTTAAATCCCAGTTTAACTCATTCTTCCAATTAAAAAATGAATAGAAAACACTATTAGCATATGTCGTATTGTACGAAAGTTACAAATCAATTAATGAGACATAAGTCGACTATGCTTACCACATACTTTAGGTTATCTTCCACCAACTCCTTCCCTCGTCCAAAACTATACTTCTCCCAAATCTCTTGACTTAACAATCTTAATCCATCTGCTACGTGATATCTACGTAATTCATCGTTCAATTAATTTAAATAAAATCAACCAGTCACGAAATAAATTAATTATTTAGCCTTAAATTTATGGCTAAATAATTTAAGTAACCTTAGAGTTTGAGCCATTAAAGAACAGAAAAATCGTAACATGCACGCATCGTAAGAGGCGACTAAGCAGAAACTGATGAATGCAACAGAAAATCACGTCAGAAGCTACTTTAAAGTAGGCCTATATAACCACCTTCAAACGATATAGCTCAGCTATCAATTACAGCTTTGACCGACAAAGACCTGACCCAAGATATCAAGCCTCTAAAGAACTTCGATAATTTTGCCAAATACAATTGTAAAAGAAAAATTAGTAACGAGCATCCTTAATTCGCGTCTAAATTTGATAAAACAAATAAAATGAAAACATCTTTAAAGCAAGTTTATTAACTGTTTACTGAAACAAAAAACTAACTAACATTAATATTTTAATAGTAACACTTGAATACTATTAATAAAATTGATTATTATAATAGTTAAGAATTAATAGTATTACCACCAATTAATACAGTTAAATATTAGAAAATAATATAAGTTCAGCAGATTAAACGGTAGGACCAGTATACACATTTATTTTGTATTTGCCATTAGAAAGCCTGAATTATTAAGCAATACCTATGACTAAGACGACAACGAATACACCATGTAGGAAATTACATACCTAGTTATATTTAAATTATAACAAAGGAGTTCTAACATCAATGTTTCTTTATGAAACTTAACAAGGAATAAGGTCTAAGTTAAGACCTTAAAGCTAAACACCTATAACAAATATCACGTTATTTATTGTCACAATTCGAAAATAATAACAGTAGCATAAGATATGAAATAGATACACATAAGTGCCAATCCACAGCAAGAGAGAGAGAGAAAGAGAGACATGGAGAGAGAGAGAGAGAGAGAGAGAGCGAGAAGCAGAGAGAGAGAGAGAGAGAGAGAGAGCGAGAAATCTCTATTGAAATAGAGAGCTGAGAGCAGAGAGAGATGATGGCTTGACCAGCAGATATCTCTCTAATACGACTAACTTTTCTTTAGTATAATTATTGTAAACAATGCATGCGCATGAAGTTATTCAACACTTAGTCGTGGCACATTGTTCCATGTAGGTTAATTTGTACTGTTTAAAATATAGTATTGATTGTTATGTTAGAGCAATAAAAAAGAGAGACCTATTGAAGCAGAAAGCTGAGGGGAGAGACGATTTGCTTGAACAGCAGATTTGCTCTACATCAGCAGAACACACACAGAGAAAGAGAGAGAGAGAGAGAAAGAGAGAGAAAAAAAGAGAGAGACCTATTGAAGCAGAGAGCGGAGAGGAGAGATGACTGATTGTGTAGCAGATATCTCTCTACATCATCAGGCCCACAATGCTGTAGAAACTCTCGCACCGCTCTGCAGCCTGTCATTCTTATCTGCACAGCCATCATAACAACACCTGTTTACTCTTTGTAATTAATATCTAAGTGAACAAAACTTCTTCAGGAATAGTTTTAAAATAAAAAGTGCCGTTAGTGTTAAAGAATTTTCTTTAAATTAAGTATATTCATTTTTCTTCGAATGATAGTTCCAATATTTCCATTATTGTTTTGATAAGGATAATTTTAGCTGTACATTAAAATTAATACCATCACCGCATTGACGTTAATATAGCATTTCATAGCCTTTTGTTTTTATAATTAATCTAAAGTCTAGCCTCAATGATATGACTACGCCTTGATCGTCCACATATATTCCACATTATGGATGTCAATACCTGACTCCTTCAATTCATGTAGCTTTTCATTTCACAAATATTTAAGGGAGCTTTGACGCATCCGTGGAATGATGCTAGCTGCAGAATTCGTAAGTGTATCAGCACTGCTCGCTAACAATATAAGCTATCGTCATACGTTGAATCTTTCTTCAATAGGTTCTCTTTAATGAAACAAGTCATAGCTGGAGCTTTAATATTGATATTAATAATTGTCACTGTTATTAATATGATCCGTACAGCGAAGCATGTAAGTCGATAGACTGCACAGTCGACCAAGTTACAACTCCAAACAGTTCACATAACAAGCAATATCCAACATTACTAATCGAAAAATAAATATTAAAGCACTAACATGCTTCATTAAAGAAACGTACTGCAGAAAGATTCAATATATGACAATAGCTTATATCGTTTAGGTGTTCATCATGTACAGAATAACAATGAATAGAGGTTGGTAATGAAATGACAATTGGAAGTGAAGCAAACAAAGATCGTTCTAAGTGGAATACTTCAGTTGAGCAGTCATACTGAATGTGAATGAGCAAGACCTGAAGAAGAATGCCGTGACGCAATGTTCAGCGTTCTAAATGAATTTCTGGTGATAGAGATATATTATAGACACAACGCATTTAGAGGTATGCCAAAATAATTAATAGCTGAACTGAATTGTTGATTTAATGGAACAATGGTTTCGATGCTAATGGCTTCGATACACTAAATCGATGGATTGGGAATATAGATTCCACCGATGCTCAATTGATTTATTTTAATTTTATTTATTACATTCATCACATCATACACATTTTAATATGACCAGGAGTAAGAAAACATAACAATTCTCAAGTATGAGTGAAATTGTTAACAAAAGCTTCGGATAACACTTACATATTCCGCAATGGCAAATATTTAAATGTTAACATTAGCCAAATTTACATAGAAAAAATTATATGCATAAAATATTATAATAGGTTCTACATAATTTGATAGTTTCAAATATTAGAAAATACAATAAAAAATACACATTGCATTGTACAAGTAAAAGCATTAGAAAAAGTCTAAAAATGGCCGTTCAATATTACACGCTCTGTAGGTTGAAATTAAAAGTTACTGAATTTTGTCTAGATATAATGTGTATAAAATGCTATCTTCCTTTATATCAAATATTTATTCAAAAGATTATTACTTAAATTTGCTAAGTAATTGTAGTGCGCAGAGTCAGCTGAATCCCTACCTGAAGCAGCTGTCCTCACGGATTTAATCTCTCAAGAACAAAATTAATGTTCACTTATTCCTAAATTTTAACACAAAAACTTGAAAATCTTGAAATCTGACATAAATTATAATGCCATTAAAATGAGAGAAATTAATCAGCAGGCTTCAATACTGTTGCCACAACTAGTATAATTATGCAACTTAATTTTATAAGTGAATGAGCTTATTGGCTGCGAATTGTGTTCTAATGAATGTTCAGACCAAATGATCCAAGTCAGATAATATTGTCGTCTGACTTGCAAAAAGGGCTAGCTCCTAGCATCAGCATACAAATGCTACACAAGAGAATAATGAAATAGGGAGTCGTTATAAACAAAGATCTGCATCGGGTCAACTATTCATGTCACGTGAGGGGATTTAGCGCATTAGGTTAAGCTGCGCGTCAATTGAACAAAGTAAGGCCATGTTGCAAGCGGTTAGTATTTTGTAGGTGAAAACTTTGAAAGACCGAGTGTCGACAGCTTTGAATATAAATAGTCCCAAGGGTGCTGAAGGTTTTATTCTGAAATCCGTGTCGGCTGCTATTTAAGCGCCAACAAAAGGCAACGATAACTGATTATTCATGGAGGGGAAAGGAGGAAATAACGAAAACTACAAAAACAACAAATATAAGAAAGGAAACTCTACTGCACATGCTTATGACATGTGTGTACTATTGGAAAACAAAAATTAAAAAAGTAAAAACTAAGAACTACAACCTGACTGGTATCATCTGACAACGCTGAGTAGATCATCCTCACAACTAACTCATCCTCCACTCCATCTAGCTTCCTACAACCTGATAGACCTGCATAAAATTAAATAAAAAACAACACTTGCCCATATGGGATTCCTGTATCACTGAATACTTTAACTTCTTCAATTCTCCTTTTTGATAGAACATATATATATATATATATATATATATATATATATATATATATATATATATATATATATATATATATTGACTTCATGTACGTCAAACATAATTAATGTGCGTGTATATCTTAATACTGTAAATTTAAATTCAGTTCGCACAATGAAAACAGACAATCATGCAGTGCTTTCATTCATAATTAATAAGCGGCGACTGAGAAATCATATCTCTCTACTAGTGTCGTGTCAATTACTCAAACGAGAAGTTTTCAGTAGGTTAAATTATCAATATGAAAAACCGAATCCTAATCAATATATCAAAGGTTAAGGATATGATACATAAGCTAAGAAACTGCAGGCATTGGAAATGTGGATTTGGAGAAGAATGGAGAGGATTAGCTAGACTCAAAAGGTTACAAATGAGGAAGTCCTGGAGAGAGTTGGTACAGATAGACAGTTGATAAATGTATTAATAAATAGGAAGAAGAGTTGGATAGGATACACCTAATGGGGTAAGGTCTATTAGTAGATGTCATAGAAGGTAGAATTGAATGACAAAGAAGCAGGGCAGGCCGATATTAGGTATGTTAGATGATTTAAAAACCAACTCATATGTGGAAATGACGAGGAAGCGGAAGACAGAGAAGAGTGGAGGCGTTATATACCATGGGCCTGCCAGTAGGCAGTGCACTAAGAGAGAGAGAGATAAGCTAGCCAGCTATACTGCTGGTATTTTACCAGCGTGGATGACGAGAGCCAGGAGAACATCTGATGCAGCCTCTCTCACGTTACAACTGCTGTGCACCTGACACGCGCTAACAAGTGACAACAACTTCTCTGTTACCAGCGCTTTAAATCTCTCTGCTAGACTACACACAACCGCCTCCAGAGCTCTAAAACACAACAACTACAGAGTAGTGCATTTAATATATCTTGTAACAATAAACAGTCATTGTCAAGGGGTATCTTATCGTAGAAGACTCAAGACATACAAGAAGGAAACGAAATCCTTAAATATTCTAAAATATTCAATATGTATCTGACCTCGTATATCAAACTGAGCAAATCTGAAAGACCCTGACCTTTTACAAACTACTGTATTTATTATTTATTTATTTTAATTTCAAATAAAATGCGAATTAAATATATACAGTTAAAATATAATGAAATACCAAAAACGTTGATGTCCCTCTCTCTCTCTTTCTCTCTCTCTCTCTCTCTCTCTCTTAGGGAACAGCCTACTGGCAGGTTCATGGTATATAACGCTTCCACTCATCTCTATCTTCTGTTTTCCTCTTCATGTCCACATATGAGTGGATCATTAAATCATCTATAGCATTCCTTTCGATATACCATTACTCCTGAGGGAGTCTGCTTATAATGAGGTGGGCCCTACGCCTTCCTAAGCTTCAACTAACATTAACTGGGCAGGGGCGCCATTCCCTGAGAAAACAATCCTGTTTACTCAAGGAAAACAATCCTGTTTAAAAATAAGTTGATAAGAAAGAAATAGTTGAACAGAAAGAAATTAAACTTAAAATATCTGTCTTTCTAATATATCCGAAATATCACATGATCGTGTAACGCGTAAAACTAAAATAATCGCATAGAAAATCAAACCAAAGAAAATACAATAGACTGTTCTAATCAATTAATGTGTCAAGACTCAAATTCCACTATAGGAACACTAACTGATTACTGCCTCAGTAACTGCGTTAGAATACCTTAATTCTTACTTTGGAAACTCATTCGTGTGATCACCTTTGATCAAGCTCAAATTGGATATCAACTAATGATTAGTTATCCACAACTGTTCTGTAACAGTCTTCTCTAATTCTTCACTCCTTGTACCCCTCTACCATTCCAAAAAGCAAGTGGAATTCTCACTACTAACTCCTTCGATGACTTTCACATTTCTCCCCTTCAAAACAATTCGCCCAAGCTCAGCCAACTCTAGTGACGTCAAGCTGAGCATAAGCTTAAATAATCTCCTTTATAATGAAATACTATAGTAAGTTAAAATAATATCATATTAAACTTCAAGATGTAAAATAATATACATAAAACCACCATTCAAAATAAGAGAGCATAAATCTCTGACACCTCCGCAGAATATTTTACATGTTCAAAACATGTAATTCAGTTACATGGTAACTGAAACCTGCTGTTAACGGTGTTGTGTTTGGAGCGGTTCGGCGCTCCAAAACACAACACTGAATGCAATAACTGGAACAGCTAAATTAAATAACAGTCTCATGACAGCAGTCTAAGAGAGGATTACTTGAGATATGTAGTGAGATGTCTCCAGCCGTGAGTCAGAGATTTAATCTCCTTGGCATTCAAGTGATGAGGAGACTGCAACACATTCTGTAATAGAAACAACATCAAAGGCTACTAATATCAACTAGATCTTTGACATGATATTACTATCAACTAGATAATAGATAGTATAATATTCCCCTGTCGTGTCCGGGTTGTTTGAAGAAAATAACAACCGGTGATTGCACGAGTGGTATAAGACGACTAAAGCACTACGATATAAACCAATGTCAGTAAAGGAATTCGGTTGGTGAGCGCCTAGTCTCCAGAAATTGCTAATAAATTTTCTAAAATGAATGGAAGAGATATAGTATGGGACAGAGAGGAATGGAAAAGGTTCATTCGTATCCATACCCTAGTTATTTGGGTTAAAGAGAAGATGATGATAATAATAGTAAACATTACATTAATATCAATAAGATAGTAGACATTACATTATCAACGGCAGTGTATCAGCTGTAAGTTCAACTTGGCAGCGGACTTATTTGAGAGACCACTTGTATGAATCCCATAATATATTACTATAATACTTTAATTGTAATTACTGTAAGCCCCCAGTAGACTGTAAATTATACATATTTATATATATATATATATATATATATATATATATATATATATATATATACATATACCATATATGGTAAAGAAGCAGTGTTGAAAAAATCATTAAAGTTATTACTATTACTAGACCACAACTGACGTGGAATGTGGAGATATAAAGAGATACAAAAATTAAAGTCAATCGACTGTTCATTTATCAGTCAATCGACTGATATATGAACATAGATGATGATATGGACCTGATTGACTGATGATATGGACAGATGGGAGTGGAGAAGGTCTATTCCCATCTACAACCCTAGATAAACTGGGATTTAAGGAAAGACGATGATTATGATGATGATACTTTTTATAATTAGTATTATAATTATTAGCCTTTCAATAGTTTATACACTATGCATGCATTTCTGCAAATATAGCCATACTGTATGATGCTTGTAAGACTGAGTCTGACTATCATAATTTATTACCATAATCTAAGTTTTGCAATGCAATTTCTACACAATTCTGTCTAAAAAATTTGTTTACATATTAGAAGCCTGTCGATACACCAATTTCAAATCATGTCACACATTTTCATTGAAACCGTTTTATCAGATGATAGGCGTATAATTTTTGACCTTACTTGGCCATCTAACAAAACTAATTAAAGAAAAATTGTGATATAATTTAATTTTTGTTTATTTCCAATGGATTTCGCATTTTGTGAAGATTTTTTTATCAAATTATGGTATAATGATAAAAGTGCATAAGGTAGTATTAATTTTGATGAAAAAGTACAACTTAAGACACAAGCAATTCATAAAATCTTTACTTTCATTGATTCTAAAAGATTTCTACACTACTAGAAATGATCTTTGAGACTCTCAGGAACTCATTTCCAGGTAAGATTGTAAATAAAAAAGTTCAGAATTAAGAGTCTTTACTATACATGTATATGTCCATCAAAGATATTACAATTATTATTCATATTTGTTTACCATGTTTTAGTAATAGCTTCAACCAAATTAAACCCTACTAAGCAAAATAGCTTCTTCTTAAAATTTAGAACCATACCAGTTGCATAAACATAAAGCAAACTGAATATAATAATATTAAATAAGATTAATAACATACTGTCAATACCCTGTTTGATGTAAAAGTTGTTGCACCCTCATTGGTATTCACCTTCTCTAAAACGTTTTTGTAACATGGAGAATTGATATCAAGCTTGCTCCATTCATCTGACAGTTGAGATTCCAATCCTTGAAATAAGATCTCAATCACTTCATTCACCACACTGACTTCAACACTGGCAGAAAGGGTTCCCAAGAATTCACCTAAGTAAGCATAATTAATTACACACTGCACACAATTATTTCAAATTAAAATAAAATTGAAATTAGAAATTATTCAGCATCTCTAATAATAAATAATCTTTTTCACCTTGTAGACACTAAGCGCTAACTAATATGTGGAAAGTAAATAAAGAAGGTATTTTTACTAGCTGGCACTTCGCCACTGGCTGGAGCCAGTGGCGAAGTCGGTAAGATATTCGACCGCGGATCAGTAGGTGCGGGTTCAAATCCTGGGCTCGTCCGTCACTGACATCGCTTTCGAGTGAGGAAACTGACGTTAACCTTAGCTTTGCCAGCTTTTACTAGGATTCCGGCAGTATATAAAAGCATAGAAGTGTAGTAGTTCTGATCAACAAGTAAAATTTCAGTGTTGAATCAGTTAGTAATATACGTAAGGGGTGGTATATAATGTGAAAAGTAGGGGACCCAGCACAGAACACTGAGGGACTCCACAAGGTAGAGTGCAGGATGGTGATAAAGTGTTTTCTATAATTACGGATTGGGTACGGTGTGAGAGTTACGACGAAAGCAGCCTTGTTAGAGATACTGAAGCAAGAATTAAGTCTAAAAAGGAAAGTTTTCGAGATCAAGAGAATAGGTTGAATCAGAGATAAGAATGAACTATTCGAGATCAAGAAAATAGGTTGAATCAGATATAAATGAACTTGATGAGTTGCCAAGCGAAAACCCGATCTGTATAAAGGGAAGAAATGAAATTATCTGCAAAAGAGAGTTTTAAATGGAAGAGGGTATACATGAAAGAGCAAAGATTGGTAATTTTACAGTTCAGTGAACGAGTGATATTAATCAGAGTTCAAGCAGAACCTGTATATTTAGTTCTAATTCGCATCTAATCCAACAACAGATGCCAAAGAGGATTACATATAAGTACAGACCAAGTAATAGTTACGGGAGATTTGAATGCAGTGGTTGGTGAAAGTAAGGACAGACAGGAAATCGTAGAGTATGGTCTGAAAATGAGGCATAACCTAAGTCAGGGGTTGAGTGATTCAACAAAACAATGAAGTACAGCAACACATACATGGTTCAAACATGAGAAGGCAATACGATACACACCAAAGAAATCAGACGATATCAGAACACTGAAACATAGATTTTGATTACTTAGCATTACTTAAGTAGCCGTACAGAAATAGTGTAAAACTCAAGGGAAATAGCCATACAGAAATAGTGTAAAACTCTGGAGCTAATGCAGATTTAGATTACAATCTAGTTAAGGCCATGATGGAGTTGACAACAATTAATAATTAAAATAATACTTAAGAGAAGCAGTAAAAAGAATGAATTATGGGCAGATTGGACAAAAAGAAAGGTCAATTTCAGCAGAAATGGAAAAAGTGAAGATTCATGAAATTGGAGGAGTAAAATGGCAATGGAACCAGCTAATAGAGGCCATAAAAACAAAAGCCAAACTAGTATATATAGTTCAAAAAAATAAGATAGCCAAAAGATCTTGGATCACAATCAAAACAATGGACAAGAACGATGAAAGGAGAATATGGAAAACAGGCAGAATTTGTATCCAATTAATAGAAAAACTAAATAATGAGCGGAAAAAAGCAGTATGTATAAAAAGCAAGAGCTAAATGGTGGGATGAAAAATATGATAATTTAACAGAATATGAAAAATGACATTTGAATTTGTTGTATCCAGAGCCTCAGTTGACAAGAAACAAGAACAAAGTAAGAACAAAAACCATTAGTATTAATAACATATAGGCCTATGGGGAACTAAATACAGTTCTAAATAAACACTGTAAAAAATATGGACAGACTATGTGGAATAGCCAAAAGACACTGCAGAAAATCGACCAGTACTTAGGATAATTTGAATTAGAAAAAGAAATGGTGATAGAAGATGATCAAAAAGGACTTAAAATAATGAAAGAAGTTTATCAAGTAATTAGACAAGTGATGAAATGGAAAGCAGCAAAAATTAACAACTTTCCAGGAGCATTTTTACAATTAATAGAAGGAGATACAAAAAAGACTAATCGAATTATGCATGGAAGTATTTAATACCGGCACTCTGCAACCCACTTATATGTATGTCTACAGAACCTAAATGTTTTCAGAAAATCTACATCTACAATACCAAACTTAAATATATGTACAAGGTTTCATTACTTAGATAACTAGCTTTCACTAAATAGCATCAATATTTCACAAATTATCACTCCAGCCAAAGGGCTGTCTAGAAAGTCAACAACGCCACAATTATAGCTCAGTGGTATAGCAGCAGAACTTTGCTGCTTCCCCTACAAGCGTTATTGTGTACATGTCGATTGCTGTTATTGTCGATGATGTAAACTAATGCTTCACAGAAAATAACAGGCCGTAACTTAGCTTCACATTCTTTAACCGAAAGCAGGGAGTGAAAATGTGAAAATCAGAAGTGATACACAATAATAATTGTTTATAACTGACAAGTACTTAATATCTCTGATGCTTTTAAACCAAAATTAATTACTTAAAATTGAATTAGATTGAGCTCTAAAGGAACCAGAAAGACAGCGTACATAAAAGCGAAACTTGCTTATATCCGACATGTTCGCAAGTGGAGAATACTGTACAGGACCACAAAATTTTACTAGGTCCGTAATTATTTCAATTTCTTAAAAAACAAACACAGTTCGAGATACAGAATTTTAATTATAGTCACTTTTAAAATGTTGATGGAATTATTATTCTATGTACAAATAAAATGCGTACCAATTAAAAATATCAACAACAACGAACAAGTTGTAATCTGGTAACCATGAAACATGTCGTAAATTTAAAGGTATTTTGGACAAAAATTGAAGATCTGTTACAAATGTCTTCGGTTAACAGTATACATATAAACATACAATCACACATGATAGAGAATAAAATAATTCATACGTAAAATTTTAAGGAATGCCTGATATGTAGTAACAAAGTACTGTTGGGATTTTATAAATTTTCTATTAAATCAGCCAGTGATTGGATTGATGCAAGATGGTCAACTGAAGTTTCAATTTGACAGGAATATTTCTAAGTTTTCAATAGATAACCAAAAATATAGCCATCCAGAGGTTAATTTTATCATTTAAACAAATATTTTATATCTTATTAAACTAAGGCATTACAAGCATAAGAATTAGCCCATTATCACATTTAAAAATTGTTTCTATAAATTAATTGGTAACCTGCAGCTAGTCGGACAAAGTATTCCTCATCTGATAGAAGGCTAACTGCTTTCATTTTCATATCCACTTTAACCTTGTCGTTGCAGTCCTTGCCGAGAAGCTGCAGCTTCTCTAAAACAGCTTTTAATGCTAACAGACATCCTTGCTTCGTCTCCCACGCAGATAAAACTGTAGAACCACAAAATAATTCAATTATACTCAACTGAACAGCTTCAATGAAAGCATCTCTGCAGTCATCTAAATCACACTGCTGCTTTAGCAAACAAACGCCTTCATTACGACTCAAGTTAGAAGGATGTTGTAGAAGGGATATGATTCTCAATAGGCTACAGTGTCTTTCTTCCGATAAGTTCGCGCTTGTCATATTGACGACTATCCCTAATATTAGAAACCAAAAGATAATCTATTTATTTTTCAATCAGCTGTGCTTACAAATCATGGATATCCGAGTTACCAACTTCAGAAAAAGCTGCCTTTCATTCATTAGAGCAGCTGCTATGGTAAGCTGAGGGCTAAGTTCAAGATATAAATAATAAATAAATAACAACAATTAGAGTGCTACAGTTATCAATGACAACATCGAGCACTATTGAGACAATAATCAAGCCGGCGAGCAAAAAGAAGGTCCAAAAACGGTGCAAATTCCAAAATCCAGAAATTCAGTCCAAAGTAAAGGGAGTCACAGAAAATGTGGTTTAGGCGCAGGTCGCTGCTCATGGACACTGGATGGAAAAGAGAGATGGAAAAGATAAGTCTTCAACTGCCTATGGAACAGCTCATAGGAAAGCAAAAGGCCCATGTGATTCAAATGAAGCTTTCCGAAGATTGGATGGAAGAGAATTCCAGATCTGCGGTGCAGCATGCTGGAAAGAACGATTAGATAACTTAGAGCGCCAAGGTAAGCTAGGTCTCACAAGAGTAATTAATTTAGAAGACCGAGTAACAGCAGGTTGCATCACTTTAATCAAGTGAGACATACAAGTTTGTCCAGGGATGATGATGGACTAATTAGGTTAACGAAGCTGTATTGTAAATGATACGCTCTTTAATCTTTAGCCAGTGCAAAGACTTTAAAATAGGCGTAACATGTGAGTATTTGGAACTACAAGAAATTGCTCGCGCAAGAGAATTCTGAACAACTGCAACCGATCAATCTCACAGCCAGGAGATTTAAAAACAAGGAATTGCAGTAGTCCAACTTCGATTGCACAAGAGCAGCACCAATTGTAGCAGCTGTCTCACGTGACAAATATGGACATATTCGACGAAGATCACGGATATGGAAGAAACATGCTTGTGAAGTTTTAGTTATGTGTTCGTGGAAGGTTAGGTGTTTATCAAGGATAACACCGAGATTTCTCACAGAAGACACAGGTGATATTTAATATCCGAAGATAACGAAAGAGTTTTCCCATTCAGCTTCAGAAGCTGTTGAGGTGTCCCAACCAACAAGAATTCAGTCTTAGATGGATTAAGTGCTAAGAGCACTTAATCCATCTTAAGCACTTAGAGAAATTAGCAGATATCCAAGAGGATATAGACTGAAAACTTTGTTGCAGGAGGGTTTCAGCATCAGAATATGAGTTAGGGGTGAAACAAGTGTACATTTGAGTGTCATCAGCATATAGTTCATGATCAAGAGAATGAGAAGAGATTAGAGAGCTTAAGGGTGTTGTATAGAGGTTAAAGAGGATAGGATCAAGAACGGAGCCTTGAGGCACACCGTACTTTAAGTGAGAAGGCGAAGAGATGACCTCCATCACTTCACACTAAAAGAACGATCCGTCAGATAGGAGGAAAACCAATCAAGAACAATTCCACGAATATCAAACCAGGAAGAAAGACGTTCCAGAAGAATATTGTGATCAATGGTATCAAAGCGGCCGAAAGATCAAGCATACATAATCCAGTTAAGCGTAGTGTGCACATGGCATTAACAATAGAATTGCACACAGATAGAAGCACCGTTTCAGTTGAACGATGCTTAGTATAAGCACCTTGATGCTTATTAAATAGATCATTGTAAGAGAGATGAGTAGAAAGCCTCTGAAGAACAATTCTTTCAGTGAGCAGGAGACTAGATCAAAGTTGAATTTTCAAGATCAGAACAAAAGAGATCAAGATCAGCGTTATTTACACACCTAAGTGAAACAGTAGATGAATTTTTAATAGCATCTGGCTTAACATGATTATAAGTGAATACAACAGGAAAATGGTCTGACAGCGAGTGAGATAAAATAGTAACACTTAAAGGATCAATAGCAGAGAGACTTGGTGTAACGACAACATCAAGTGTATGATGGTCAAGATATGATGCCATTTTAAGTCGGGCATGCTCTTTTTAAAGTGTTCGGATGTAGAGTTAGGGTTTATCATTAGTGATGTGCTTAACGAATCACTGTGAGAGCAGCATATAAACGACCGGCACCACTCAGTGAACCGACCCTTTTATACTGCTCACCACCACATTGCTCTGTGCTCTGTCCATTAATTCAGACATTAACTACAGTGACTGACTAAAGTAGCCAATACTGACTATGTCTGGAAGCCACGTACGTACGTACGTGACTTCCAGATTTTAGTGATGAACTTAATGCTCATCTGTGAGAGTAGGATATAAACGACTGGCACAGCTCAGCGAGCCGACTCTTTGAACTGCTCACCGTTACATCGCTCTCTCAACTAGTTCAGACACTGACTGCAGTCACTGAGCCTAGACAGTCTGTGCGTGACTTGACCAGGCTTCGACTCCTCTACTCAGCAGTGTTGTCAGTTGGGCGGGTTTCAGGCACAATTTGGCAATTTGTGGTCTAATTTCGTTAAGGCATTTGGCTAAATTTGTAGACGTCTGCTAACCCTGCACATGGGTGTTATAAGCTAACAACTAGAGTTGATCGCTAACTGTTCTTTCTACTCACTCGGTGCTTCTCTTTGAAGTGAGCTGTTCCCACTCATGGCTCAGTGCTCTCTAAGGTTGCTCTCAGTGAGCAGCTCCAGATAATATGTTAATACAGATTCACTCTAGTACAAAAGCCATGTAGCAGACCTATATCAGCCATGTAACAAGCTGGAGCTAGTGGCGAAGTCGGTAAGATACTCGACCGCGGACCAGTATTTGCGGGATTCAAATCCTGGGCTCGTCCGTCTTAATGAACGCGCCTAGTTCACAATTTATATATTAAGAAATGTATATTAAAGATTGAATGCAGGTATAATACTGTAGAACAGTTATTTATAAATCATAAGTGACGTTATGAAAGAATTTCCAATAGCGATTTTCCAAAGATTTATATTAGATGATATAAGCCAAGGTTATAGGCGGTTATACCTAGAATATTCCTATAGGGTATTTCCAAAGTGACGCAGCTGTTTCGTATATTAGCTAAGCGAAGAAGCGCTGTAATTCGATAGAAGCGTTTAACATCGATCGGCAGCAGTGTATATAAGGAGAAGCTAGATACAATAGAATCAAGTTGGGGTCGGGGGCCTACTTAGTTCGTCTGAGTAGGTTCCCAGAAGGGCGGCTCTTGTGGGGCTATACGCTGTACAAGATGTAGTACTCATAAAGGATCGAGTCTCCTCAGGTTGGCTAGTTTCACAAGCCGCGAAGGCTAATTGGAGGCGATGGTTCGGTGTCCTCCTGGGTATGCCCAGGCTGGTAGTCCACGGCAATACCCGGGTCTCTGCGGGTATTCGCTAAGCGCCTGGGTCGAGTGTGTCTCTGCAGGCGGGAGGCTGGTGGTCCACGGCATTGCCCGGGTCGATTCCGTCTTCAGCAACGATGGACGAGAGAAGGGACTACGGGAAGACCAATATTAAAAGGAAACGGGGTTACCAATGACCAGTAGAGTATCCACGGACTTCACCCCTTTAAACGAATGGCCCATTACACCACTTCAGCAACGATGGACGTGAGAAGGAACTACGGGAAGACCAATATTAAAAGGATATGAAAGAATAAGTGTAAAAAGATATAGGGAAATTTTAGTAGGGTAAAGAAGAATAATGTTCGTCGCAGTTAAAACAACCAATCATATATTTATCTACTACAACCAGTTTGAAGACTAAGAAGCATGGCAGAAATTCAACAGTGATCGCCTAAACTGTAACAGACGTGGAGTACGCTTCTATTCCCGGTTCGGGTCATCATATCTCTTCGTCCCTAGAATCAGATTACGGAAGAGAATCTACGATAAAAGCAAGTGGGTCGGTCCTCGAATTAACAGAAGAGAAGTTGAACAAAGCTAAGCCATTCGAGATGCAGCACCTCGGTTCTTCCTGCCAAGCGGTACTTGAACTAGACCATTTAACTAGTAATTAAGCTGCTCTCTCGAATCAATACCGCTCCTGTAACATCCTGCAACAACGTGACGACGTAGAGTGAATCCCCACTCACGATTCGGGTCGTAAGAATCTACGATGTCCCGGGTTCCCAGGACCCAATATTGAGGGTGAGAGAAATACGTTCCCCTCGCTGTAACACGGGAGGCCTCGCCAGCCGCATGCTCTAGTCATAAGTAACCCCGTTCTTTACATCCGTCACTGACATCGCCTTCGAGTGAGGAACCTGAGGAACCTGAACTACTACAGGGTCTAGTCCTAAAGTAATAAGTGGGGAGAGTGGCGTAAGACACAATCTTGCTAGAATTTGTGCATGTTATTGAGCTTTTCTTTATAAAAATTTTGCAAATTTCAAGTGCAAAACTATACAAAAACGCAATAAAATTAATAAGTTATTATTTTAAATTAAAAATTACTGTCGTTTAGCCCGATACAGAAACTATTGTGAAATCACTACGAAGGAATAAAGTCAGAAAGATTCTCATTGACTCAAGAGTAGGCTACTAAAGAAACGCTGCAACGTCGTTTACATATATACTTGTACAGCTACAACCAAAGATCTTTAAATAGGTAGATATGGCATGACTGTTGTTTCAGCGATACCAGTTTTGTCACAAGAGCGACTTGATTTCCAGCATGCGATCTAATAATCAAATTTGTTTGCATTTTGTATTAAAGAATATACATCCAATTAATAGGAATTTGTTTCAAATAATTTTTTGTCATGACGATATGTTGGACAGATGTGACGAAAAATGTGCTCCTAAAGTATTTCATTATCGTTCAAAAGCTTTAAAAATGTTCATAAACTACATTATTTTATGCCTTAAATAACGATCAGCTGATATTGTTTACCTCTGGCTAGCAAAATTAGTTGTTGGCATCAGTGCAATTCTGGAACTCAATGTTTACAATGGTTGAGATTGCCTTTGACACTTCTATGATTTTTCTTTATTCTATGGCTACAACAGATTACACACTTCTATATGGATTTAAGTAAAATAATGCAGGCCTCTCTACTATGTCGGCCTGCATTTCAAAAGATCTGGGACTGGCGGGTTAATCTCACTCTCAGCCTCTCAGGCTGTGTTTATGAGAGACTGTATGCCTAGATGACAACTGTCGCCTCGAATAATTATAACTGCATTTCCATGCATTAATTATTAGTAAGTACATGTAGACTGTACAGATTATAAATCCGCTAAATATAAAGCAGTTTCAGATGGAAAGAAGAGTTCAACAGTGAGTTAGAACCGTCGCTTATGGTATCGTCGGAAAGATAAATCGATGTAAATCTATTTATGCAACTTTTCGTACAGATTTCATTAATGGTGTGATACTAATTTAATGATCTTGGAGAAGTAAGTAATCTTAATATAGTGACATTAATATTAATATAGTCGTTTTTTTCAGACTATCGTTTCATCGTATGTAGGCTACATGTAATATGCTCAAGGTACATTTTTTAAACTGTCAGTTTTCAACATTCGCATCATGCAGGGTTACGAGATGTTTAAAAACTTTTACTGCAATGACTTAACGAAACTAGATCTTAAATAATCAGAGTCAGAGTCTGGGTTCAAGTTCGGTTCGGTTCGGTCAAATTTCTAGATTTTAGGGTTCGGTTCGGTTCGATTCCCATCTCTAGTTTAAACCGTCCGCCTCTGCAGCCTCTGTAGTTCAACAGCCCATGAGCCGACAGGGCCTGTAGCGTGCAGCTGCTGATGCAGCTGCTGATGTTAGTGGAGCGGCGAATGTTGAACAGCCTGGCAGCTGTGTACATAATAGGTCTCTTAGCAGCGGTAGTCAGCAGCTGGCTGACATTAGCTGCTGCAGCGAGCAGCTGGAAGGTCTTATTCATCATAAAGTCAAATATATAGTACTCTTAAATCCATCAAAGATCACAGTCAGAGTAGAGATAATCCACACAGATTGTTAACGGAAGGATACTATGCTAGCAGTATAAATAATAATCGTTAACAACTGCCGGTAGCTATGATGATCGTTGAAAGCTAGACGACAGCAGCCACGACAGTCCAGTGATATAAGTTTTAAAGTTATTGAATTAAACTGTGTTATCTCATATGTTATCTTTTATGATATATCCCATAATATGATAAGAATCAGTACAATTAGCGCTTTTCCAAACGCTACTCATTAAGTCGACTGTAAGCTAAACGCGAGATAATTACAAAAACACAACAAAAATAACCAGAGTCAAATTTGTTGTATGTAGCAGCCCCGAGGCGCTCAACCTTCCTCTGTCTTATGTCGTATTGAGTTGCTAAGTTTATCATATAAACAATCTACAGTATACATATATACGCTCTTCACATTAGGATCTTCTACATTAGGCTTGCTTTGCCTTAATTCTTCGTTTCACTCACCTCGTCGATGTAGATGAAGCGTACGTTTCCAAGTGTTCAAATCAGTCTTTATTTAATCAGTCTCTGGAAACTTAACACTAATAAATTATACAAATATATTGAGGCAATTCAGTCTGTATGTTTGTCCGTCTTAAATCACGCTGAGAGGCATAACGTCATATTTATAGTTCCTTAAAATAACCGCGCTAGGAGTAAACAGAATATTTTTCTCAGGGAATGACGCTCTTCCCAGTAATTGTCAGTCGAAGCTGAGGAAGGCATAGAGGACCCACCTCATCATAAGCAGAATCCCCCAAGAATAGTGGTATATCACATGGAAGTGCAATCTTCGTCTCAAAACGTTGCAAACATATGCTGACATGTTTTAATTGACAAAGTTATTGAAATGTAAGTGCATATCGCGCATGCAGAGAATCTAC
Source organism: Enchytraeus crypticus (assembly GCA_905160935.1). NCBI lineage: Eukaryota > Metazoa > Annelida > Clitellata > Enchytraeida > Enchytraeidae > Enchytraeus > Enchytraeus crypticus. The sequence continues at coordinate 1,382,896 of CAJHZI010000447.1, read as the reverse complement.
GCTAACATTCCAGTCAGTAGCTAATTCAGCTAATACGCGCGGGCCTAATCACCTATAGACCACTTAATCATGTATGTTCTAGTTTCTCCTGCGACAAATCGAATTCAGATTTGTAGACTGCCTATAAACTCTAACAATTAAGGAGCTCAATCTTTCTATTTCTGAATATTATGACCCAATGACACTCAATCCAATGCAGGAGAATAAGTGCCTTGAGACGGCAAGGGATTTTAAATTACTGGAATGCCTGGCCTCGTCTAGATCAGTATTAGCAGTGACGCAGTTGATAGAACTTCCTGACGTCCTTCTCACTCAGTTTTTCGTACACTTTGCATATCTCTTGACCTTTGTAGTCTCCTATCTTGTTCTTGCTCTTACCAATGATCACCGGCTTCACGAATCGATTGTTGTATGTGGAAAATCTAACATAGAAACAATACAACAGTTACAATATGTGGCTTCGACTAGGAGGAGAATAGAATTGACGGTACATGGCAGTGGGGAATGTAATGATCCACAATGCTTAAGTCAGCAATTTTTTTGCATAGTGGACGGTACCACTGAGTGCACTTTGGTCCACTTGTCACTGTTTACGTCATCACTTTTTGGTTTGCTATTGTTTACATTATATGACAGTTTGTCTGCCTACATTTCTATCTGTATGCCTCAGTATGTGTCAGTACAAGTCTGCGTGTCAATCTGTGTCCTTGTCCATGTACCGGTATACACCTTTGTCTCTCTTTGCCAATCTCTGTCTTTCTGTATGTCTCTCTATACTCTCTGTCTTTATGTATGTCTTTATGTATATACGTGTTATACATTATGCATATGAAGTAAGCATTTTTAGCTGACCCGCTATTTGTAAGCGATTAGTAGTAGCCGACTGTTGAAAAGTTTAAAATATGATATAGAATAGCATGATGACTACTTCACAGTTTTAATCGCCTTGATAGCTAGGTTGAAAGCCTACGGCAACGGTTTACGAGAAATCTAGTATAAACACTCAGGTAAATTTATAACGCTATTTATATTAATAGCATAAACATCCGTCATTTATCATATATATATATATATATATATATATATATATATATATATATATATATATATATATATAATATATATATATTATATATATATATATATATATATATATATATGACATATATATATATATATATATATATATATATATATATATATACACATGTATGTATGCATGTATATACGCATAGACCTACTTGAGCCGCAGTCTGTAGCAACCGTTGTGTCCGGCAATACTTTCAATTCCTGCCATTGTGTGATCGATCATCTGTAACATTCACAAAAAATCTCTGTAATCTTAAACATGCATGTTAAATTTCAAATATGGCTAGGCCTATGCCGTAGTAACTTATAAATTCTATTTAATTTCTAATAACTATCAATCACTTAATATTGAATTCACAATACAACTAATGAGCTTTAGAGTATTAATTAAGAGCAGTCCGAAATGTTACTAGAATATCTCTTAAATGCGTAAAACCACAGTGAGTAGAGCTGTTCGTTGTTCAGTGACAACGCTCCGCTGCGACGTGTCGAGTGCCCCGTGAGCAGGAGCTTTGAAAAGGTGATTTTATATTGACGGTTGTAAACTATGATGAATTTTAAAAAGAAAACGCTCAATATAAAGAAAACTCTTTTCTTTAACATTTCCCTTCTGGAAGAAAAAATGACTTAGTTCTCCATCCAGTGGCGGATCCAGGGGAGGCCCAGGGGGCCCGGGTCCCCTCCCTTAGGCCTGGCGATAAATTTTTAAAACTATATTTTCATTGCTTCTATGACACTTTCTATGTGTCAGTATGTTTGTAAGGGTAGTGGTTAGGGTAGGGGGGGGGGGGGGGACGAGAGGGAACTCAGTTCCGCTAGATCATAAATATAAGACTATATAAAAATATAGAAAATATCAAAATATATCAAAATATAGGAAAACATATCAAAATATAGGACTAGGGGCCCATATTTTGTATACTAGGAGCCCTGTAAAGAAAGGGGGCCCGAAATATATTGACCGTTTCACTAGCTCTCAATTTTCTCTTTAACCACTGTATAAGAGGAAAAAAGGGTGCTAGTAAATAATGTGAACTTTGTCCCGGAGCAGTGGTGCAAACAGTCTTGGCTGAGATTGGCTTAAGTCCCCCCTACCGCCAAAATTACGGAACTTTTGCAATTCATTCAGATCCGCTGAGTTTCTTCAGAGGTGAAAAAATTAACCTACGTTTTTTCCAAAATAAATGTAGGATTTTAGGCATTTTAGGTTTTCCTCTCACTCTAGTAAGGGTATAAGTGGGGGGAAGGGGGGGGGGGGGGAGGGGTAAGATACACTCACTCTAGCAGCCGAGCGCAGTAATGAAAACATTTTGAGCCCCCCCCCAGAGCATTTTTGCTGGTTACGTCACATGTCCCGAAGAAGGCGGGGCGTAAGAAAAAAATGTGTACATTCTCAAAAAATTTCGGCCCCCCCTTAAGAAATTCCTGGATCCGGCCCTGTCTCCATCTATCACTAACAAAGAACAGAAGTGTCAATCTCCTTAAGTTCTGTCTGGATGGAGATGAGAAGAGATTAGCCAGAGTTGTATGACAAAGCTTTTCGTATCCTTCTTCCTTCAGCAAACTCATACTTGTGTGAGACAGGATTCTCTACGTGGACGACAATAAAAACGCATCATCGAGCACCTCTCAGTGTGGTAGAAGACCTGTGTCTCTGTCTCACTCATCTCTCACCTAGCTACAGTAAACTATGTGACGAAACTCAAGCTCAGTGGTCACATTAGGCCTATAACCGATCTGACTTGTAGAAAAAATATGCTCGCATTGTAAAAAGGTTCAAAAACACTGATATAGAACTATAGATTTCTCCAATCCTCTCTCCGCTATAGAAGTTTGGAAATGGAGTCGTGGGTTCGATTTTTCCAACTCTTCATGCTTAGGCGGTATTAATCTTGAGGATGCAAGGATCTCTTGCTCATATAGCCAGTTAGAGGCTAAATCAATAAGACTGGAGCTGCTGTGAACAGAACTCATGCTTATTCGTTCAATGTATTATAAATTATAGTATTTGTGTATTATTTGTATAGATTCTAACTAAATCAGAATATTGACACAAAATCTGGTGATTTATTATTTCAAACGATTTATTATTAACAACGAAACACGATAGCAATATAACGAGTTAAAACATTAAACATAAAGATAGCACAGAATATTAAACTAACAATACGTAACAATTAATAAAATGCTAAAAATAGGCGATATATATAAAGTCAGTCTACTTATAATCGGTTAGTTAAATGTCTGTATTTGCAATTAAAATAAGAGATAGAAAATGGGAACGAGTTATTGGCTTCAAGGCACTCCTCGCTTATATGATTTGATACTTTCCCTCTTTTCTTCTTTAGTATGACTGTTAACACGTGAGGTGTTATTTTACAGTCGTTCAGTTAAATCTGTGAAAAAGACGCTTAACTAGAGTAGGCAACTAGTAAATTGCGCTTTTCATAGATTTTAGGATCTGCACCTGATTCTGTCTTCCTCTTCAATTTCTTTCTTCAATCTTCAGTCTTCTATTTTCTTTCTTCACTTCTTCAGTCTTCTATTTTCTGTCTTCTATCTTCACTGCCAACACAAAGTGTTGTAAATGCAGCTATTCACCTGAATTGACGAGAAAACGCTTTATCTAGATCTCTAGTAATCGGCGTTTTTGGTACAATCAAGGATTTATACGTTCAATGGATTGAGATATTGAAATGGATCGTGATTAACCGACTTATTGAAGGTTAGACGACAATTCCACACAAAATCTGCAATCCCGTGAGGCACAATCGTTTCAATATAGATTTCGTATTTTTCGTGCTAACTATCACCGACCTATAGAAGGTGCCTAGTAGCAGTACTTCCTACGAATACCGTCAGAAATTCAGAAGCTTGTATGAAATCTACTAGTTTATGTGTTTGTCGCAATAATTCATTAAGAATTATATTTAGACAAGTTCAGTTAGTAATTCCGTACATGCCAGAGTTCAGGAGTGAACTGAACTTCTATAGCCTGTTCTCTGGTAATATAGTATAGATCGAGGCCATGCTTAACAGCCAATCAGAATCAAGCTCTTCATAAGCATTTCTCCACCCAACCCCCACGAGTGGTTGCGTTGCATGCATGTATCTTATGCATATAATTCTTATTATTGCTTTACATAATCTACTGTTTTTACTGAATGTCATATCATATTTAATTTAACATCAGTTTTTACATGAATACACCAATAAGCAAAGATCATATCTCAATATATGAAGGTTAAACTTCTAATAACATATTAATTTGCATTTCCTCATTACTTATTTTAATATCCTCGTTTCATAACCTTGCAATTCTAACGCAAAATAAGTTCTAATGAACATAAGCTGAAATGAATACAAGTCTTGATGCACAAATATCAATTTAAACATCTAAATACAAACATGAGTGCAAATAAAATTAATTCCAAACATATGGGTGAGAAATAAAATATGCAACACATTTAGTTGCGCTACATTATAGTGAAACGTCAAATTATCTTTTATACCTTACTTTAAGATTAAATTACAAGTTATATATCAGTTTACAATATACAATTTATTAAAATATCTTTTAATGCACAAATAGCGATTTGAAATAATACACGTCTTGTCCATGGTGCAGTTCAGAGCAATTTACAGTGATTTTTAATAGTAAATATAACTCGAGATTACTTGTTAAGTGCTATAAATTGAAGCCACTACTTGTAATAGTACAGCAAAAGATAAATATTGCCGCTCTCACAAAGCCAGCCGTGAGTATTGAATAAAATTTTAATTTCTCAAATCACTTTAAATATATCACAAACTGAATAAAAGAATAGCACTAGAATGGCTTCAAAGTACATAAACCAGATTTCTTACAGAACATCAGGAATAGCTAACAAAATGCAATTTAACTGGTCAAGGAATAAATTTAGGATCGTGTTTATAACAGAGTAGAGCCTCGAACATTCACAGGATTGTAAATATAAAGTTGATAAAATGTATAAGCGTTTGGTATTAAATGATAAATGTATTCATAGATGGCCATTTCACTAAAATGGGTTTTAAAGTACTTCAAATAGGCCAATTATGTTATCCAAAGAGATCCAAACTTAAAATGCTTTTGCCTCAGAAACTCTTGTTTATTACCTATAAATTTCTCTAGTTTAAATTAAATAACATCTTCAAAGAAGACCAATTAGCTTGAATTAGACTGTACTAACTGCTCCATGACCATTTTTTAAATGTTTCTTGAGAATATAATACATCTATGCAAAGCTCAACAGCTTTGCATACATGTATTATATTATGCATTATATTATGTTATTATAAACTTATCAAATTATATTATTACCCTTTCAGCAATCTTGCCTCCCATGGTAGGTTTTGTGTTGTCCTTTCTCTTAACCTTCAACAGTGTGACCAGAGGCTGGATAGTGCTACCCTGAAACAATCAAGTCCTTCATATTAGAGTCATACAGATTGTATCGAAGCTACTATTGTAAATAATAATATAATATAAAAATGATATATGGTATGTATTTATGCATAATTACAGCATGTATTTATAATGTATGCCATTCATACGTTGCTACCTCTCTTAATGTTTTAACTAAATTAATTTTTTATTTCGCGTTAATAGTAACCGAAATTTAACATTTGTGATTGTTCTTATATTTTAAACTTTGTTATATTGTATATAGGCATTTGTGCCTTTATTTTTTATGATAATTGAATCAGTTGAAAATATACCGAAACTGTACTCTGCATGACTTCACCTGTAACAGAAACAACTGAGGAATGCAATGCTAAACTACATTTTAAGCAACTGCTTCATGAAACGTAAGGACTATATTTGGATTTTATATTATATATTGGCGAAATTTCCAAAAACTCTTTAACTGTGACAAATTATAAAGAAAGCTCAACCATGCTGATATTTATCTCGTCTATTATAAATATTTAGAGTTTATAAGAAATACCCAAGAGCTACTTAAAATTGATCATATGACGTTTAGGACAGCCATTTGAAAAAGTTCCTGATACGCAACACAATGAACCATTTAGACAGTCCACGCAAATTCATCTATTGCATCTTGTTAATAAAGTTTATATATTCTTTCTGAAATGTATGCAAGTTATGAAAGTTACATAGATTCTCTCTCTCTCTTGGTGCACTGCCTACTGGCAGGTCCATGGTATTTAACGCCTCTACTCATCTCTATCTTCCGTCTTTCTCTTCATGCCCACATAAGAGTGGATCTTTAAATTATATTATTTATAACATTCATCTTGCTATACCATTATACTTGGGGAATTCTGCTTATAATGAGGTGGGTCCCTATGCCTTCCTCAGCTTCGATTAGCATTACTGGGCAGGGTTGTCATTCCCTGAAAAACAATCCTGTTTACCCATGTTACATAGATTAGGCACTATTATTCAATTTTTGAAAATTAAATATATATATATATATATATATATATATATATATATATATATATCAGATATATATATATATATATATATATATATATATATATATATATATATATATATATATATAATCGTTGTTAGTATTTGTAGTATAGCCCATTAAGGCCTCTTTGCCACGAATGTGTTTTGAAGGCACATGCATGTAGTCCTAATCATAATGTAATAAAGACTATTGTGCTTATGTGAATGCGGATGCAAAATTTCAATTTATTTACCATTACAATATTTGTAAAATAGACGACAACGACTGTAGTGGTAACGAAGAGATTTCTAGCAGGAATGGCCTCGCTGTCTACGAGTACAGCCAGTGCGAAAGCTATGGCGCCTCTGAGGCCGCCGTACGCCATGATGAACTGGTCGATGGCCGATAGGCGCTGCTGACGTATTCTGTTCGCTATGAATGTCAGCACCACGACGACTGCAATAAAAAAAAATGTCGCAAACAAAATTCTTTGTCTACAAAACAAAAGGCAGAGTTAACGTACATGTAATAACAACTACGAGAAGCTAGGCCCTTGCTAATATTCATGTCATCATCAGTTACTTGCATTCTAAAGTGAACATGAAAGGAAACCATGTAGCACATGCGGTATGTCATGTGTGTAACTAAAGGAACAAAAAGAACATAGGTCGGCAACGGCAACATTCCTCTATTTTTTTCTGTCTTTAGCAACCCTCATAGCATCTTCTCATGAAATGTTCAAAGTTTTCAAAACTTTGTTGATCGTGCTGAACCAAGTAATTCTACAGTAGGTCTTCCTCTTTTCATTTTACCTTGCCTTGGCTACCAATTTATTGCAGTCTTTGCATATCTATCATCAGACATTCTTAATACGTGACCCAAGAACCTTACCCTTGTTTCGGCAACTATTTCATCTAATTTTCTTACTCCTAACCTTTCAAGTACTGTTTCACTTTTGATGTGCTCCCAATAATGAATTTTTAGGATTCTTCTGAGACATCCTTGTTGAAAACAGTTAACGTTGTGTTTTATTGTATTAGTACTTTCCCAGGTTTCACACGCATACATCAAGACAATGGTTGACAGGTTGAATACATTTTTTTCTTCAGTCCCACATCAATTCTATTACTTCTCCAAATATGTTGTAGTCTTTGAAAGACGTCATTTGCTTTACCGATTCTACTTTCCACTTCTTTTTCACTTGATTCGTTTTGCGATATTGTACTGCTAAGATACGTGAAATTTATTATCCTTTCAACCTCCCTCTGATTAAGTGATAACACTTAATCAATATGGTAATATGTCTGAAACTGCAGTTGTGAGGATTTTTGTTTTTTCAAAGCTAATTACTGTAAGGAAAGGGTTAATCCAACTTTTTGCAGCGTTTTCTTCTAAAGCTGTAGTAATTTCTTGAAGATGATGCATATTGTTTGGTAGTAAGGCTATATCATCCGCAAAATCAATGTAAGCTAATTTCAAATGGCCCAAATTTATTCCTATTCTCTTTCATTAAAGATTTTCTCAATGCAAAATCAGTCACTAGTAGAAAAGGGAACGACGACTAGGTACATCCTTGTCTGACTTTTACAATATTGAAAGAGTCAGTGACCCCTGTTGGTGTTTTTATATTGCAGGACGATTTCTCATATAACAGTTTAAACAACTCAGTGAATTTCTTAGGGATTCCATGGCTTCTTGTTATTTTCCATAAAGTGTCCCAAAGAATAATATCAAATGCGTTTTTGAAGACAACTAAATTTATATAAATATCTTGCTGGAATTCCATGCTCTGTTGAATTATATGACGCAAAATAAAAATTTGTTCGTGGCATGATCTATTGCTCCTGAAGCCTGAATATTCATGTACATGCATATAATACATGTAGGTCTACACGTGTAAGTCGACAGATGAAACGGACGTTATCTGTGGCTCGACTTTGACTGTACACATGAATGTGTGACTGCATTCGCTAGCAGTACCGAACTATCTGACGGCTCAGGTCACTAGAGAGTCTCCGAGCAACAAGCAATACCAAAGAGTGTAACGAGCAATACCAAAGAGTGTAACGAGCAATACCAAAGAGTGTAGCGAGCAATACCAAAGAGTGTAACGAGCCATACCAAAGAGTGTAACGAGCAATACAAAAGAGTGTAACGAGCAATACCAAAATGTGCAATGAGAGGTACTAAAGTGAAGCTCTGATCCTCCTGGATTTGAAGAGATAATGGTGGATAAAGTCACTGCCTTACATGGTGTGTGATTAGGAATATGATACCTATAGCTCTGAAGACGAGGCAGAAAGCGAGTGAGAGGAGAATGAACCCCGTGTCCCACTCGTGCTCGTCGTTAACGGCTGATATACCGAGATACATGAAGATGATTCCCTCACTCGTCTGAGCTAAGACTTTCATCATGTACTTTATAGAAACCTGCGATTTCTTACTGATCCTGCCTTCTACGTATTTGCGCATCACTATACCACAGAAAGTGCATCTGTAGAGACATCACACAACCAGTTAACTACTAAATTATAGCCGCTGTGTAAACAGCTACAAAAGATATTGAAGTTATAGGAGGAGATATAGTTGAAGCTTATGGTGACAATCAGCTATGAAGGTTACTGTGTACACCACCAGAAGTCCAAAAGCCAGAACTAACGGTATAGTGTCACCATATGGTTAGTCATATAATATTATAAGTTCAGATTACTGCAATCTATAACTTATCAGCCGAGAAACTACGAATCATTTTATTTCATTCCTTATTCTCAATTTTTTAATATTATACTGAAATGTAATAGGATACATTAGTTAGATGTCAAGACTGCAAATCAATACAACTGCAAGTGTAATATAGAATTATTTACATTAAACCGGTGTCAATAGTTAGTACGATGTGGAACAAACATGGACGTGAGTAAAGCCAAATAATTTATGACTTTTTCAAGTAGTAAAGCCAATGTTACGTATTTGGAACATCGGCTTTGCTAAATATGTTTAATTTTAATAATGTGCAGATAAGTTTTGTTGCAAATTTAATATGTAATTGCCACCTGTGGGTCTTTGTTTCCTTTCATGCGCACTAGCTAGCTGCGTACAGTAATGAATAAGATTGTGATATGCGTTTGAAAAATTAAATAAATAAATAACTAAATAAAAAACTCTCTCTAACACTCTTTCTTTCTCTCTCTCTCTCTCTCTCTCTCTCTCTCTCTCTCTCTCTCTCTCTCTCTCTCTCTGCACTACCTACTGGCAGGTTCATGGTATATAACGCCTCCACTCATCTCTATCTTCCGACTTCCTCTTCATGTCCACATACGAGTGGATCATTAAATCATCTATAATTTCATGGAGGACTCTGCCTGTCACGAGGTGAGCCCCCTATGCCTTCCTCAGCTACACATTTGGGTAAACAGGATTGTTTTTTCAGTGAATGAAACAGCTGCCCAGTAAATTTTAGTCGAAGCTGAGAAAATAATAAACTTCCACTTAAAATGCTAGTTTGTAGCTAAAAATTATATTTATATTTGAAGTTTCAGTAAAGTTTCTTAGAGAGAGAATGAATTGTAACATTAACCAACTCAATGAAAACATGTAGTTATATAAAGCTAAAGCTAAAAAAGCTAAGGTTAACGTCAGTTTCCTCACTCGAAAGTGATGTCAGTGACGGGAGAGCCCAGGATTGAACCCCGCACATACTGATCCGCTGTCTAGTGTCTTACCGACTTTGCCACTGGCTGGAGCCAGTGGCGAAGAACGTATAGGCTATGTTCTACTAAAAGATTACAGTTTTCAATGTGAAAAATCTATAATTTTAGCTGATAATCTTCCATCAGCCTGAGCGTCCGCTTCATTGAATCAACACATAAACGCCAATACAGCAAGTCTATCAATGCGCTAGATTTCTACTCTTCAGAAGTCATCAGGGCAATTTAATGCCATCGAATACTCTGGAATGGATTCGTCATTAGTACCACACATCTTTAAATCTTTATAACTTGAATTAACTTTATTGTTAACTTTAGTCCTTCCTTAAAGAAGAACACGAAGACGAATATGATATAAAGGTTAAGCGCCCATTTAATACATCATACAGAGACAAGGACATTAGAGTCCCGGCAGACGCACATCTAGATGTATTAAGTTAGTTGAACCACGTACTCCTAAGAGGACATACATGTAGCTGTAAAACCCTGCCTGGTAAGCTGTTCAGAAGACAGGAAGGATACACTTCTAGATCTGTACTAGCGTGAGCATTTTGAAATGAACATATATTAATGATAGCGGCTCGAGTACAAATTGATAAAGAAATAACATCTCTGAGAGGCAAAGGAATCAACGAAACATAAGAGATTTTTAAAGTTAAGTGACCCATATTAATTTGAATCGCATAAAACAAGAGTGGGTAATAATGTGAAGGAAGTGATATTAAAATCCTTAGAACCAAAGAACGGTTGAAAATAACTAATGGAATGAGGCAATGAATGATTGAAGAAGATGGTAAATCGATCATAGGAAGATTTCTGATGTAGTTAAGCATACTAAAGGTATAACGTCCGTTTCTTCATACAAGGATGATGTCAGGGACGTCCTCCCATCACATGTCACTACAGATAGATTCACCCCAAACGATCTGAAAAAACATGTGATGAAGAGAAATCTCTGAATTGGCTCCTTAATTGGCAAGAGCTCATTTATCATTTCATTGAATAATATTCCAGGACTATTAACAAAGAAGGAATAGCGCGATTCTTGAAATAGAGAAATATATTTCATTGACTTACGCTAATATTCCAGACAAATGAAACATTTCAGCGAACAGGTATGACATATATCCAATGATGAACACGATTAGCGGCTCCATGACTCGGTAATGATGACTGAAGCGAGAAATCAATCCTGCCAGAAAACCAAAGAGAATCCCCATCACTGGACTTCCAATGATGATGACGACAAATGACAGAATTGCAAATAAGACATCTACAGCTGTGATATTACTGGCACCGATTCGACTGAAGCTTTGAAACATTCGATACAGCACCTGTTTCATCGTATTGGCATCAATAGTCTTTACATAGAATTCATTCAAAATATTGGCACGAACGTTAACCAATATTTCATTGCGAATTTATTTATAGAGTACATACCTATTACATGTATATTGAATAATTAAGCGTGTATAATTCAGTGCGAAAAATGACTAGCTATGTTAATCGACTTTCTGAGAAAATTAAATGATAGCGCGGAGGTATTTACGGAATATTTAGAATGCAATAATTTAACTTCAGAATGATTTTACAGCCGTAAACTAGTTGATAAATAATATAACATTTAAGAAAAGTTATAATGAGTTAATTAGGCTAATGCATTATCAATGCAACTACAATGCAAACGAGATCTAGCATGAGGTTAACAAATACGCAGATGGTACAGACAAGAGTTCAACTAAGGAATTTTGTTTTTATGAGGATCAACAAAATTTATTTTCGAATTCAGATATTATGTGTGAAATCATGTGATTTCATATGTTCTCAAAAACGAAAAGCAAATTAGCAAAGTAGTCTAACTCATACCACTGACACACCGTCGTTGAGCAGCGATTCGCCCAGCACGGTGATGTAAAGAAGCTCGTTGACCTGCACGGCTTCAAACACGGCCAGCACAGCCACGGGGTCGACTGCTGCGAGTAAGGCAGCAAGTACCAGGCAGTGAAGTAAAGGCAGCTCTGCTTCACTTTTGAACGCTGCTCCACCGTATGTTCCCCACAGAGACACACCCAGCAGGAGCGTGTTCAGCAAGGTACCGAATACTGCATAGAGGAGGATGGAACCTAGGTTTTCGAAAAACGATCTGCAAGTATGAAATATACACAAAGAAATGTAGTTTAAGAGAGAATAACGCTTTAAAGCAACTTCCTTAGATGCCATGATAAAAACTCTTTTCACTTCTTATGTTCGGACCTTAAGAAGTGAATTGGAGGTAAACTGTTGAATAAAAATATAATGTGAGATTTGCCGATGATCAAGGTGTGATTTCTAGTAGCGTAGTGGGTTTAGAGAAAATTGTGGATGGTCAGAACATTACTGATTAAACTACAGAATGAAAATTCATATAAGGAAAACAAAAGGGATGAGAGTGTCTCGAAAAGGGGTAGGAGTCAATAGCGAAAGACGGTATGAAAAACTGGAAAAGAGTTTCAGATATTTAGGAAGCATATTAAGAGAAGATTGGAAATGTGGAACGGAAATAAAATGTAGAATTGCTCAAGCTAAAGAGAACTTCAGTAAGTGGAAATAATTGTTAACAAAAACTGTGAAGAAAACCACGAACAGTGTGACATAGGCAGTTGATTGCTAATTTGCCTGGAAGCACACCGTTCGCGGTTTGAATCCTTCATTCTCTGTTCACTTCCTTTCCAGCTATATTCGCTCTAATGTTAAACTTAGTTGCTATGGTTTGTCTGCACTATACATACTGCACGCTAGCTACAACCTATGCTAGTGATTTGTGTTATCTGCAATAAAAGATAGTTACATCATCAAACTGTGTCATTTTACCTACTGATCAACGTCGGTACAGCAGGGCTTGCCCGCTTTGGTGGTCCAGATCCTATACGTACCTGAGCTCCCATTTAACTATGATTTCCCCAGAAGAGCAGACACAACTCTTATCAGTACAATAGGCCTAATATATGTATGTATATATATATATATATATATATATCTATCTATATATATATATATATATATATATATATATATATATATATATCTTCAGTGCACTGCCAAGTGGCAGGTTCAAGGTACATATTCATACTCAAAGTCTGCTTTCTCGCTCCATAAGAGCACTCCTTATATCAACAAGTTAATCCCTTCACAAAGTCTATGCCTTATCCATACCTTATGTAGCCTATAGCTTGGGAAAAATATGGCTTCTGAGGTGGTTTCCCGTTGCCTTCCTCATTTAGGTGGATTAGTTACCATTTAATCCTGGGGGAAAATATTTCATGGTGAGGTGGGTCCCCTCGTGCCATCCTCAGCTCCTGCCTTTAGTCGCCTCTTGCGTACACGCGGCAGATTGTTTGCGGTTGCCCAGTTCTACAGTGGTCCAACCACACCCTAGCACAACACGGGGATATATATATATATATATATATATATATATATATATATATATACAGATACAGACTGCTTCAAAAAAAACTTGACCCCCTGCAGAAAATGTTCTATAACTTTGGTATCTGATGTCTCTTTATCGTGAAAATTTTAGCGATAATGCATGATCCAATTCTACATTTACGCTGAAAAATGCATGAAAATATATATACCACAATTCGATTTACAAATCCTTTTGCGCCATGCCCCCACCTCTTGTAGGTTCTCCAAGCAGTTTGCCACCGAATACTTATGATTAGTGCCCTTCATTGATTCTTTGTTTTGGTAGTAGCAATCATGCGAACTGATGCGGCAGAAGCCCCTAGCACTTGAGGTATCTGACGTGTATTAAGACTTGTTCCAGGCTCTCCTTCCTGAGAACCAATACGTTCTTCAACAGCAGCAATATTAGCAGGAATTCTGGCAGTTTTGGGCCAGCCACAGCCCGCCTTTATACCAGTTGCTCTCTCTCTGCAATCTTCCGACAAATACTCTTAATAGTTGACAAGGATCATCCTTTGAGCGGATAGGCTTTCTTTATTCTTTCCACCCCGTTACCTTGTTCATGGAGTATTTGTATCCGCAACTTATAGTGACTTATAGTGGTAAACTGCTTGAGAATCTATAAGAGGTAGGGGCATAGCGCAAAATGATCTGTAACTCGAAATGTGTTGCATAGATTTTCATAAACTTTTCAGCATACATGTAGAATTGGAACATGAATAATCGCTTCAATTTATGTGATAAGGAGATATCAGATACTAAAGTTCTAGAACATTTTCTGTATAAGAACCTATAAGAGGAAGGGATATTGCGCAAAAAGATCTGTAACTCGAATTTTGATGCATATATTTCCATGAAATTTTCAGCACATGTGTAGAATTGGACCATGAATAATCGCTTAAATTTACATGATAAAGAGACATCGGATACAAAAGTTATAGAAAAGTTTCTGTAGGGGGTCAGATTTTTTTGACGCAGTCTGTATATATATATATATATATATATATATATATATATATATATATATATATATATATATATATTATATATAGAGAGAGAGAGAGAGAGAGAGAGAGAGAGAGAGAGAGAGAGAGAGAGAGAGAGAGAGAGAGACAGAGAGAGAGAGAGAGAGACAGAGAGAAAATATATTCATAAGAATACATAAGGAATAGAAAGAAGAACCGGATGGGCTATGTACTGAGTGAGAATGGTTTGCTGAAAGAGATAATTGACGGAAGAATAGAAGGGAAAAGGTTAGAGGAAGACCAAGACTTGGAATGTTGGATGATTTGATAACTAATTTATATGTTGATACGAGAGTTAAGCAGAGGATAGAAATACGTTGAGAGTTAGATCGAGAGTTGATCTTTAAATCATCTATAATATATATCTCTTCAGTGCACTGTCAAGTGGCAGGTTCAATGTACGTATTCATACTCAAAGTCTGCTTTCTCGCTCCATAACAGCACTCCTTAGATCAACAAAGTTAATCCCTTCACAAAGTCTATGCCTTATCTATACCTTATATAACCTATAGCTTGGGAAAAATATGGCTTCTGAGATGGTTTCCCGTTGCCTTCCTCAGTTAGGTGTATTATTTACCATTTAATCCTAGGGGAAAATATTTCACGGTGATGTGGGTCCCCTCTTGCCATCCTCAGCTCCTGCCTTTAGTCGCCTCTTACGTACACGCAGCAGATTGTTTGCGGTTGCCCTATTCTGCAGTGGTCCAACCACACCCGAGCACAACACGGGGAATAATATATATATATATATATATATATATATATATATATATATATATATATATATATATTAAATATATATCCACATACGAGTGGATCTTAAAATCATCTAAAACATATATCCACATACGAGTGGATCTTAAAATCATCTAAAACATATATATATATATATATATATATATATATAATATATATATATATAGTTCATTGCCATTTGGCAGTGAACTAGACAGACACTATATCTTTTGGAATAGGCACATTACAGATATCGTATATGTATGGCGAAATATTTCTAAACAAATCTACACATTTTTCCTTCGTTGATTAAGTTGATAGATGCATAAGGTTTGATCTGATAGTCTTTCAATACATGATACTTTGCTGGATGACTTCAGTGCGGGACTATTATTAAAATTGTCGTCTCTGGAAAATGAAATTCTTCGACAAAGCTTCAAACAATATCACTGGCGGTAGTGCTTATGTTTCCTGCAGAATATTGATGCGACACTGACTCGACTGCCGTGTCGCAATTCTTAGGAAAGTTCACTCAAGATAATTCAGAACATGATTCGAAACTTAATATCATCGCTGAAATCAACGTTGGAAAATTGTGTCGATCGCTCAGTGATATCATTTCCGGGTATATGAAAGTGATATTAAAGCCTTTGAAACTTTCATTATAGAGTTAGGCTAAATTGTAACTTAAAGAATGAGAGTTGCGCATGCTTACATATTTGTCTAAACTAAATTAACGTTACTCGTACTATTAATTTGTTCTTTGTAACTGTTACAGTACATTCAAAATGATTTTGTAACAAGTATTTTTCCATATTTTATTTATCGGTTTGCATCCTGAGGTCAATCATTGGTCCTAGATAATAACTTAGATAACTGCATGGTCTTGGATAACTGCTTCAGACTAAGAGGCGACTCTCCCATCCATCGATCGCACTTATTCTTTGGAAAATATAATATTAAGTATAATGTAATGAACCAATATTTTCACATGATTTTTCGTATATTAGCAGCTGCCAGATTCAGTATCTTAGCCAAAAAGTGCATGTCCTAGGTACGATATAAATGCTTTTACCTGGTTGGCATATAGTATCCTGCATTTAGAATAATAGGTGGAAGAATGATAAGGAAGAATGTCCGCGTATTCAGTTGGTATTCGCCAGCTTCGGTAAAATACAAAATGATGCCCAAGATGACACCAATAATCACGAGCAAGCAACTCTCAGGAAATATACGAATCAGGTTAGCACTTGAGTGAAAAACTGCATAGACAAATAAGCCTATCATTCAGAGAATTTTTTTATGTATCATACAATATTAGCAACCGTTCCAATGCCAGTATCGGTTGCTGGTGTTTGAAACTGCTTTACCAAACGTTTTGCAGGTGTAATCTTTTTACTCACCATGTATATACCATATAGGCCTACCATATGCCATATATATACCATATTCATATATATATATATATATATATATATATATATATATATATATATATATATATATATATATATGTATATAGTACATATATATATATATATATATATATAATATAATATAATATAATATACGTATATATACGTACTATAAGCGTATAAGCATCCTACTACGTTAATTTCTGAATTTAATGCTTTAATTGCTAAGTTCATGAAGCTTGTTAAACCATTAAGAAAAAGTTTTGTAATTGGTGATTTAAATATTAATCTCAATAACTACATGACCATTGTGCACGTTAGAAACTATGTCGATATATTAGATAGTTTAAAATTTAATTGTTTTTCTATTTTACCAACTCATTGTGATAAGGATTATGCAACTGTCATACGTAGATCATGCCTTCGCAAACTTTGGTTTAAGCGGTGACGGTAACAGACTAATCAAATGTTTAACTATTATTTGTGATATTTCTGACCATTATGCAAATTTAATAATTGTGACCTCTAAAGATAAAATGCTTGATTATGATGTTCGCCCGTATAGGAGAATTTATACTGCAAATAACATTGAATCCTTTCAGTCCTCTCTATCTAACGTCAATTGGTCTTATATATATGCTACGAATTCCGTGGACGATAAAGTAGCATTTTTATCTAACACTATAAGCAAATATTCGAACGCTCACCTGCCTCTTACACGCATTTCAAGATTAAAATTCAGAGATAAAAGATGGATCAACAAAGAATTAAAAAGCGAAAATTAGGATTAAAAGTGAGATGTATTTTAAAGCTAAAAGTCAGTGACATGCAAAACTACAAATCTTATAGAAAAGATTTGGACAAAATACTCAAAGAAAAACGATCTGAATATTATTATAGTATCCTCAATTCCCGTAATAATTCTATAACAAATATATGGAAAAATCTTAATAATATAGGCAGCTTTAAAAAGAAACAAGGATATTCCTCAATTGGATACATAACTCATAATAATGTTAAAATTCATGATCAATTTGAAATGGTCAACACTTTTAATGAATATTTTTCAGATATTGGTTTAAAATTATCCTCTAAATTTAATTCCACCCTTTCAAGAGAAAATAATTTTGAACAATATTTATCATTTTCCAACAAAAAATCCCTTTTTCTAAAATCCACCATTCCCAGTGAAGTGTTAAATGCATTAATGGCACTCAAAAAAACCAATTCTACCGGACCAGATGAAATACCAAATAAAATTCTTCAACTTTCTGCTTACTTTATTGCTGACCGTATATCCTATACAATTAACAGTAGTTTTAGTTCAGGGGTTTTCCCTTCTGTTTTTAAGACTGCTAAAGTTATCCCAATTTATAAGTCTGGCAAGAGCGATGATGTGCAAAATTATAGGCCAATCTCACTTTTAAATAGCGTAAGAAATTTTTTTAAAAATTAATGTATAACCGCATTACAGCATACTTAGATAAATTTAATTTGATTTGTGATAACCAATTTGGACTTAGGAAAGGACATTCAACGGTCGATGCTATATTTAGCAGTCTAAATATGATTCGTTCAAAAAAAGGGAAAAGCATGCATACAATTGGGCTATTCCTTGATCTTAGCAAAGCCTTCGACACGGTGGATCACGGTATACTCTTACATAAACTACAACACTTTGGCATAAGAGGTTTATCACTTCAATGGCTCAAATCTTACTTGTCAACTAGACTTCAATATACTATAACAGGAGGAAAAACAATTTCAACCATCAAACCAGTTACTGTTGGTGTCCCACATGGATCTATTTTAGGGCCCCTGCTATTCTAAATATACGTCAATGATATCCAAAATGCATGTCCTGAAATCTCACTTAAACTTTTTGCTGATGATTCTAATGCTTTTATAAACAGTAGCAACCTGACTGATCTATTTTCACTAGCTAATCATACCAGTTCAAGATTGAATCATTGGTTTCAAAAGAATCGCTTAACGACAAACTCTAAAAAATCTGCTTACATTGTTGTCTTCCCTAACAAAGAGGATGAGCAGTATATAATAAAAGACGAAAAACTTGAGATAATGCATGATAATAATACAATATCTAGGGTAAAAAACATAAAATTTCTTGGAATAGAAATTGACGAGCAATTGCCTTTTAAAAACCATGTTGATACCGTTGTGAAGAAGATAAAAAGTGCTAACAAGGTACTGTTGTAGTACTGTTGCTAATTATTATACAATCGTAGAGACAATATTCCTATGCCTTGCCGTAGGAATTTATATTTTTCAATGATCCACTCTCGCATTAGCTACTGCATTGAAGTGTATGGACACGCCTCCTGGAACATCTTGCAGCCATTGCACATTGTTTGCAATAGAGTACTTTAGTAATGTGAAATATTTATACACTTCTTTCAATATTTTGCCAGTCCATTTATTACATAAATTTTGTTCAGCGAAACTTATTCATAAGTGTCTATACAACAGATCATCCTCATCCACAGTAATAACAAACATCTTTGATCTCAATCATGCTAACTACCCCACAATACTATACGGATCCAGCTATCTTTATAAGAAATCTTCTGCCACTTTTTATAAATCATATGTCTATGATGCCTGCACAAACTGGAATGAAATTCCAACCTCTATTAGAAACATTAACTCTCCCTCTACATTCTCTTATAAATGCAAACATTACTTACTTAATAACTGGTAATCTTCCATTTCTAGCCAAACTCTTGTACATTTTATGATGATTTAGAAAACGTAATGTAGATATTTTAGAGAGAGTCCTTGTAGAGAGTCCTTGTTTTTGTAGAGAGTCCTTTGCCGAAAAACCAAAATGGAGTGAAAACTGGGTGTTCAACCGGATAGAACGCCTCGCGTCCTCTTTGATGGCCTAGTTGTCTACTCATTTCTTATGCACATTTTTTGTTGTTGTTTTATTTTGCACTTACAGGGCGTATTGCAATTATGACTATGATTCTGATAACGCTTATATAATTTTAATTGTCACACGTTCATTGATGTGATTACTCTGTGAATTTTGTGAAACTTTGTGTAATATGCGTATATAACATATACAAAGTATTCTTTTATACATCGTGTATAAGAATACTTTGTATATGGTATATACGTATAGATACGTATATATATATATATATATATATATATATATATATATATATATATATATATATATATATATATATATATATATATATACATGTATATTTATATATATATATATATATATATATATGGCATACGGTTTATGGTATATACAGGGTGAGTAAAATGAAGATTACACCTGCAAAACGTTTGAATATCTCAGGCTATTGTCCATATTTTCCAATAAAACTTTTGCCTATTACTACAGAACTAATTTCTGATGGGGTGGCCAATTTTCATCCATTTTGGTACATAGATTGGCCATTTATGCAAGTTTCAGCAGAGCAACCCCTATTTTTTAATGTACTATTTAACTTTATTTTTATTTTGGCCTTGAAAAGGGCCTTTGTAGTGATTCAGAAAGAACAATTTGTATCTGCTAGCATTGCTGACTATTCGATATGCTTTCCTCCCGCTGCTACGCAGGACTGCAGTCGCTTTCGGAACGCTAGGACAGCCTTGTTGATTTCAGCTTGGGTCACTCTCTCCCAGATCGATTGTAGCACTTCCTGCAGTTCTGTCTTGTTTTTAAGCTTCGGCTGGTGTTTCTAATAGAGATGCAACGTGGTTCCCCAGTCATAATAATCCAGAGGATTTAGATCGGGAGAATTTGGAGGCCATTCATTGTTCTTAATGAAATCCGGGTTTCTCTCGCTGATCCATCCTGTGCATGACGAGATGCATGAGCCGGAGCACCATTCTGCTGAAAGATGAAACCATTTGGTAGAAGAGCATAGCAAGCAACAAATAGCTCCGGAAGCAAAGTGTTGACGTAATACTGAGAGTTTACCTTTACCTTCTCGTCAATGAAGTGCAATCTGCCCTTACCGTTGTAGCAAACGCCATTTTTAGATAAAAATGGGGGGTTTCTCTGCTGAAACTTGCATAGCTGGCCAATCTATTTACCAAAACGGATGAAAATTGGCGACCCCATCAGAAATTAGTCCTCTAGTAAATGGTAAACGTTTTATTGGAGAATATTTGCAGTACCCTGAGATATTCAAACTTTTTGCAGGTGTAATCTTTTTTTTACTCACCCTGTATATGGTAAATGGTACATGGTATTTATTTGGTATATGGTATATATATGGTATCTTGGTATATATGGTATATACGAATACAGTATATACCATATAGTCTAATCTATGTATTGATCGATAGAAGATGGCCAGGAAAACAATATTAATTAAAATTAGATGTAGACAATCCGTGTAAGAAGCTTTCCATACACATTTTGACCGGAAATGGCAAAAAAACCGATGTCCTTAGTGGCAAATATTAAATAGAAATCTTTCATTTGTCTCATTATATGCAAAAAATAGGACTAACCTGCACTTCTTTTTTCAGAAACTACTCAAAGTTCATAATATAAAGTCGCATAAAAATATAAAAGACTAAGAAGTCTAAGTGTGTCATTTATAGTTGAGTTTATATTGTACACATCTTTTTTAAAAAAAACTAGAAAGAAAAACCATGTGGAAAGTATAAAATAGGCCCATATGTAAATAGATGGCCTCTATTGAGAAACATATAAGAAGTTGCTCACCCATTTTTTCCAGACTGATAAACAGTATCCAAACTGCGACGATGAGATTGGTTGAGACATTCTCGAAGTCGAATTGGGCCACGTGGTATCTATGGCTAGTGTACACTTCGACAGACTCGTTTCTTGTACCTGTCTCATTCAACTCCCAACTCACTGAGTCGCTGCTAATGGAGATCATGAGGTTACCCTCTCCATCGCTTACATTATGTGTACCAAACATATTGTTATTTGGTAGTGTCGGCACATTCGAGAATGCTGTAATTTCCGGCACAATTGCATTGAGATGAGTTAATAAATAATGAGGGAATCTTTAAATCATCTAACATACCTACTCTCGGCCTACGTCTGCCTCTATTTAATTTCATTCTGCTTCTATGACCTCTCTTAGTAGACTTCCCCCTTAGAATGTGTCCTATCCAACTATGCTTGCTATTTTATGATGTTCAATTGTGCAATATCCTAATCATTTTAACATTTGAACTTGCTAAATATACCTTTTGTGTATATTTAGTATGAATACTTCCTTCTGCTTTTAAATTCGGAATATGTAAGTGCCACTTGTGGCCTTTATCTCCGTTCATGCGCTGATGCTGTTTGTGTATAATTGTATAGTCTATGTTTGTGACATACGTATGATAAATAAATAATAATAATAATTTCTTAATGCATTTATCAACTGTCTATCTGTGCCAACTCTCTCCAGCACTTCCTCATTTGGAACCTTTTGGGTCCAGCTAATCCTCTTCATTCTTCTCCAAATCCACATTTCCAATGTGTCCAGTTTCCTAATATCTTCATTCCTTTAGGTTCATGTTTCACATCCATACAGTAGCGTCGTCCAAACCAAGGTTTTCACTATCTTTATCTTTGTGTCTTTCTTTAGACTTTTTCTTAAAAGTTCTTTCCCATTACCGAAGGCCACTTTTGCTTTGGCAATCCTACAGCATATTTCAGTCTTACATTTCTTCTCATCGGTTATAGTATGATCGAAATATTTGATACTCCTTAACTGTTCCAATTTCGTACCATTTATCGTGATATTAACTTCATGTTTATTATATGATACTCTCCTTACTTTGGTCTTTTTGGTATTAATTTGCATGCCATATCTCATTGCCGTATCATTCAGCCTATCCATTATCTTCTGCAATCCAGTCTGCTACCCGCTACCATTTCTTAGTCATCTGCAAATCGTACATCTTGTAACAATTTTCTTCCTACTATTATTCATTTTTCCATATCTTCCATGACGTTCTCTATCATTGCCTCAGCTTAAATGTTACACAGTAGCGGCGAATTGCTACAACCTGTCTTACTCCACGTCCCGTTTCACCTTCTTTTGAGTGGGCTATTCTTGTTAGATTTTGATTACAGCTCTTTGATTCATGTACAGGTTTAAAATTAGTCTTCGATCTCCCCAGTCAATTCTTATTCTTTTCATGATGTTCACCATCGCTATCCAATCAATCCTGTCAAAAGCCTTCTCAAATTCCACAAAGCATACAAAACGTCATTTCCATATTCGAAGGTTCTAAGCTCCTAAGCTTTTTCCAAAAAGAACCCGCGTTACCCCTAATGCTTCTATTATGCCGCATCCTTTCCTAAAACCAAATTGTGTCTTGGTCGTTCAGTATCATATTTGCTTTCGACTGAATGCGATTTGTTTATTACCTTTAATAAGACCTTTAACGCATGTGCTATAAAACTGATTGTTCCCTAATGGGCTGTAATGGGTTAATCCGATGATATATATTTGGCTAAACAGGATGTTTTCTCAGGGAATGACTCCCCTGCCCAGTAAACGTTAGCTATCTCAATAATACAATCAAAAATACAAAAAAACTAGCGAGCATAAAAATGCATGCGTGTAGGATAGAACGAAAGATTAAAAAAATTATTAATTCACGTTCTCAAGGTATTCCATAATTTTCCAAGGCCTAAATATCGATGAAACTGATTGCCTACTGATTGTAGACTTTCAGAGAGCATATTCTACAAATGGGGCATATGTTATTATAGTAGATCTTTTACCATATTTACTATTTGCCTATGTTTGTATAGGCTCAATGGTTTTCTTATATTATATTGGGAGAGGCTATGAATATACAAATGAGCAAATTTTAATATTTTAAAGTGGCATAGTTTGAGGATAGGAAGTGAATTTACTATTTAATATAGTTCAGAAGTTTTAGTTGTTATTTTTTTCTGAAATAGAATTCTTAAGCAAATTACTTAAGTGAATTGGGTAGATATTTCCATAAATTTCAATGCAATACTGAATCTGACTATGAATAAATGAGCAGTGACGTTTGTTGAGGCAGTGTATCGGTAACAAATCACGAACATTATATAGGTCTATATATTGCTAATAATTCCTTTTAGTCTACTACGTACCATATCAACGTGGAGTTTCCAGGTTAGGTTCTCATAGAGTATTACTCCAAAAATTTAACTTTGGATGTTCTAACGACGTTGACATCATATAAAAAGATATCAAGCGTTTGCAGTTATGCTATACCTTTGGTTTGATTTATGAATAATGATATACACGTTTTGTCTCAATTTATAAAAACTTTATTAGCATCGCACCATACCTTAAATTTGTAAGACATAGAACAGTCTACATGTTTTTATTAAACAGTCTACATGTACATTTATAGTGTAGGCATATGTTCGCATTCTCTTGAGCTCACTTACATTTTTACCTGACAAAAATGTTAACATCGTCTAAAAATAACTTGAGATTTCCAGTGCTTAAAATTTTTCGATATCCTACTTTCTAAACGCCCAAGCTTTACAACCTCACGGAAGTACATTTCACAACTAGCATTTTTAACACTCTTTATATTCGTTGATTTTGTGCCTGTATATTCAAGTCGTATGTCAGTATGTGTGGGGTTCAAATCCTTGGCTCTCCCGTCACTGTCATCGCTTTCGAGTTAGGAAACTGACGTTAACATTAGATTTAACATTAGCTTTAGCTTCGTTAGTGGTTTATTCTACTTATAAAATACTTCTTTCTTTTGCAATTTCACACCTCCTCTTCTGTATGTGCCACATTCTCATAAAATTGCACGCTTAATCTGCAGTAGTTATGCACTATGCTTAATCTAATATTCTTAAACTACCTCTTCTTTTAAGTTCTTAAGGCACAAATTTATCTGTACTAATTCTGTTGAGCACTTATGACTTACTTATTTATATTGCGTTATTGTTATTAATGAGCTGTTATATCACAATAATTATATTATATTTATTACATTGATGTATTGGAATTTAGGTTTAAATAATTAAAAGTCGAAAAAGGTCTATAGAATTATTTTTATACTTTATCAATTAAACTTACTTAAACGTAGCGACATGCTAATCAATGGGCAAAGCACTTGAAATGTCAACGAAATCGATGCAGATCGAAGCTGTATTAAACGAAATGGAATCAAGACTAATGACTAATGGCCCAGCCAGTAGCATAATTCTACGTAACATGAACATACAGGCTATAGCACAAATATAAATAAATTCTAGTTTAACTGGTTCTCTATAATTATTAATTATATGTATGACGTATAATTTTTCAGTGAGGTTATCAGTTAAACAGTAACAATACAACAATACAATATAACAATATACTTTAGAAGCGCATAGATAATTACAGAAGTTGAGAAGCCACTACTTGCACCTATTGTTAGCATACAGGCTTCATACTGATGCACAGAATAATAATAACGTCTTGTCACGGCAGTTAACGGCTTGCCGATCTCGCTGTAACTATTTGCTTTACTTACCGCGATTAGCATTTACGGCGTAATGCCTCGGGCTCACTGATTACTAATTATTATCACTGGCTGGGTCTAGTCATGTAAGAATTACATGTAAAATATATATGTTACCGGTTTCTTAACAGGTAATTTGTTGATAAAAATCTCACATAATATTTTAATTAGCAAAATGATAAAAGACGGTCACACATTACAATCTCATATACGAAGTATAAATTAAACACTTCTCAGAATTAACGCATTGTATTGACACTGAAAGATCGACTCTCTGAAGGCATTAATAAATATAATCTATATATTGCACACTACCTCATATATAATGATATTTATCTAATACCCACATATACCACAGTATCTCTCTCTCTTTATCTCTCTCTCTCTCTCTCTCTCTCTCTCTTAGTGCACTGCCTACTGGCAGGTCCGTGGTATATACTCATCTCTATCTTCCGTCTTTCTCTTCTTGTCTTCTGTGGTAGGAAAAGGTATGTCTTAAGTTTGCCAGCGAAAGTTGAAAGAGAAGAAAACAGAGTTAAAGAGTTCCAGATCGTGGGTGCCGCAGAAGAGAATGAACCCAATGATGCGAGAATATTTGGAACAGTGAGAAGATTGACCTCAGTTGAACGAAGTGCAAGTAAAGGATAAATTGAGAAGAAGAGTTTAACATAAGTAAGAAGACCAAATTGCAGAATTTAGAGTGTTTACAGAGCGATATTATGTTTAAGGCGTTAATTAACATGGAGCCGGTGAAGAATGCAAGTAGAGACAGAGACAAGAATGCAAAGAGACAGAGTGAGATCGAAGTCTAGAGGACTTCCAAACAACATTTGCAAGAGAATTTTGGACGTGCTGTAAATGGTTGAGAGAAGAAGGCAAGTCATATAATAATGGATTACAGTAATAAAGCTTGGAATGAACTATAAAATTTGCAAGAATTGTAGCTGAGTTTCTAGGAAGGGATGAACGTATTTGTCTAATCTGACAAAGCTGAAAGCAAGAAGAGCTACAGTCGGAAGAGATATGGGATTTGAAATCATGGTTTAAATCAGCTTTGACTCCAAGGTTTTTGGCTGAGAGAGAAGGTGAAAGAACAAGATTTTGAAAATGAACGAAGTTAGTAACTTTACTTTACTTTGCAGAGGGGTGCCAATAGGAAAATATTCCGTTTTGGAGGGATTCACAACTAGACGATTAGCCCAAAACCAGGAAAAAACCTGGCCACTAATGGACGAGAGATGAGTTAGTTTTTGATCGGAATCATGATGAGTTGTGTGTCGTCTGCATAGAAGTGAAAATTTATGGAGGTAAGATATTATAATCCAAGATATTATAATTACAGTCTTGTATTATCAATGTTACTTAGTTGATGACTGTATTTTAGCCATTGGATCCTTTAGAAGTGCTACGTGCTCTGATTCTACAAAATAATATAACAACCTTTTCTATTTTGATACTTCGCATCGTCTTGTTGTAATGTGTAAATCGAACTATCAAAATAAATACATAAACAAATTTCTTTTGCTATAACCTTACTTAAATTATTTTGATTGACAAATTTAACTGCGATTGTTTCAACTTTGATTGCTTAACTTTAACCATATCTTTGACTTTAGTTACGAAGATTGTGAAACTATTAGTTATTTTCTACAAAATTGTAAACAACGTAATTAATCTTAACACTGTTGAATTTATTATTGCTCTTAATATTAATACTCGAGGTCACTGGCCGTTTTGTGTGGCCCAAGGCTCATTTTCGTGTTACGTTAAGCTTGCTTTCTGTATCGAGCTGTTAACGTATGGAATAGATTGACCGAGACAAATGTCTCAGTTGAGCCATTTTAATTTTTTAATTGCTTAAAGTCTGAGTATATTTTTCTGAATTTTTGATTTTTAACTAATTCAGTCTTTTTTGAAATGTTAAAGCTATTACAAATCTAAGATATATGTATTTTAATATTTATTGCTGTATGGAAATGCTATGATAATCTGTATTTCAGGAAACTGCTATGTAGCCTATTTAGTATTTTGTGTGAACTATAGCAATTTTTATTTTACGAATTCTAATACAGATAACTTTAAGTGTTTAGTATAATGAGTCAACCCTGATGTCGGTTTTATGTGTCAAATTGTTATGGGCCTATTACACGGTATTTACTATACAAATAAAAATAAAATAGATAAATAAAATTAGGACTAGTAAAGATTAACACATTTTCAAAGGTAGAGTGTTTTAAAATTAACGATTAGTCGTTAATCCTAATTAATTTTATACAAATTTAATAATTAGGCCTACATGTATAATACAATGCTATGCATGTGTTCGATGCATGATAAGCCAATAATTTGTAGCAAATTATAATGAAATCTTTCTCAGCTAAATATATTGTATCGTCATTCCTCTTTCTGTCTCTGTCTCTGTCTCTCTCTCTCACTCTCTCTCTCTCTCTCTCTCTCTCTCTCTCTCTTAGTGAACTGCCTATTGTCAGATCCATGGCTTATAATTTCTCCACATATTTCCATTCTATGCTATTCTCCTCATATCAACATACGAATTAGTTATCAAATCATGCATCATCCCTCATCCCAAATCTCGGTCTTACTCTAACCTATTTCCTTCCATTCTTCCTTCAATTACCTCTTATAGTTAGTTAATCATTCCCTCTCAGAACATCCAGTTCTTCTTTATATTACTCAGGATAAGGATATTTATCAATTGTCTATTTATGTCAACCCTATTGAGCACTACGTTCGTAATTTTGTCAGTCCAATTGATCTTCTTCGTGTCCACATTTCGAATGCTTCTACTTTCCTGATATTCTCCTTTTCTTTCTTAACGTCCGTGTTTCACAATCATACATGAGCTTAGTCCACACTGAGTCTTTGCAATCTTAATATTCGTGGATTTCTTCAAACTTGTATTAATAGTTCTTTCCTCATACTGTAGGCCTCTTTTACTTTAGCAATTCTACATATCTACTTGCTTCTATCTATCTGAAAGGAGGACGAGTCGAATAAAGATAGACGGTACTAACTTAGGACAGTTAAAGAGCTTCAGACATTATGGACAAAACGTAACAGAAGAAGATAAATATAAAACAGAAATAAATTTTAAAATTTAGAATTGAGCAGTAAAAGAGGGCTCCAGTAAGTGGAAACTACTACTAGTAAGAAGTTTGAAGAATTCCGCGAAAATGAGTGCATAATCTTTAATGTGGACCACCTCCTATTCGACTGTGAAAAATGGACTTAGCTAATAACAGTAGAGGATAAATGAAATTTTTACATATTTTTCAAGCCTGTCTATGGCAATATTATCATTACGATGAATTCCTTGACTTCATGATGCTCTCCCCCTTAGTGTACAACATAACGGCAGGTCCATGGCAAATAACTCTTTCAATCAATTCGATCCTTACAGTCATCTTTTTCATTACTAGATAAGAATTTTTATTAAATCATCTAGTTGCGCTTTGGACTGCCTGTAACTCTTTCCCTGCCATTCTTCCTTACATCTTTAAGCTACCCTTCCCCCTTTTTAATATGTCATTTTCAGCTTTTATTTCACTTTCACAGCACTTCTATTAACTGTCTCTCTGTGCAAAGTCTCCTTAAACCTTTTCCATTTGTAATAGTGTGAGTCCGACTATTCTTTTCCAGCTTTCTTCATAACCAAACTTTTTCTTCTGGTTTGCTGATATACATGTACTTCATACATGTATATCAGCATTGCATCATTCAGCCTATCCATTATCTTCTGCAATCCAATCTCGCTGCCCGTTACCATTCCTTGGCATCTGCAAATCGTACATCTTGTAACAAATTCCCTCCTACTTTTATTCCTTCTTCCAAGTCTTCCATGGCTTCCTCCATCATTGCCTCAGCGTAAATGTTAAACAGCAGCGGCGAAATTCTACAACCTTGTCTTACTCCACGTCCTATTTCACCTTCTTCTGAGTACTCTTGTTGGATTTTGATTACTGCTCTTTGATTCATGTACAAGTTCAAAATTAGTCTTGTATCTCTCCAGTCAATTCCTATTCTTTTTAAGATATTCATCATCGTTATCCAATCAATCCTGTCCAAGGCCTTCTCCAAGTCTACAAAGCATACAAAAACGTCATTTCCATATTCTAAGCTTCTTTCGCAAAGAACCCGCATTACTCCTATTGCTTATCTTGTGCCGCATCCTTTACTAAAACCAAATTGTGTCTTGCTCAGTATCATCTCTGCTTTCGACTGAATGCGATTATTTAATATCTGTAATAAGATCTTCGACGCATGAGGTATTAAGCTGATTGTTCTGTAATCCGAACACTCCACAGCATTGACTTTTTTGGGAAATGAACCTTTGAAAATGTGTTAATCTTTACTAGTCCTAATTTTATTTATCTATTTTATTTTTATTTGTATAGTAAATACCGTGTAATAGGCCCATAACAATTTGACACATAAAACCGACATCAGGGTTGACTCATTATACTGAACCCTTAAAGTTATCTGTATTAGAATTCATAAAATAAAAATTGCTATAGTTCACACAAAATACTAAATAGGCTACATAGCAGTTTCCTGAAATACAGATTATCATAGCATTTCCATACAGCAATAAATATTAAAATACATATATCTTAGATTTGTAATAGCTTTAACATTTCAAAAAGGACTGAATTAGTTAAAACCATTTCCCTCTTTACATTTTCTAATTTTCCCCTTTCTCCCATAGTTCTCACATTCCATGTGCCCAGACTTATCCTTTTGCGGCGCATGGAATGTCCTCCTGGTATATCTGTGGGCCACCCAAGGTACCACAAAGTACTAACCGTAGCTTAACTTCCTTCAATTGACGCGCAGTTAAACCGAGTGCACTAAATCCCACTCTCTTGGTGTCGTTAAACACATTTTGTTAAAAGTTCTTGCCTCTTTCCGAAAGAATTTCTTGTCTGTGAAACATCTTATTTTCATTTCGACTTCTCATTATCCATAACGGTGTGACCCAGGTATTTGAAGCTTCTTGCATGTTCTAATCGTGAATTGTTCAATGTAAAATTTAAATCCCTGTAAATCCGAAATACTCGACCACCTATGTTTTACATTAATCTCAGTGCCGCATTATTCAAACTATCCATAATCCTTGCAATCCTACTTCACTATCAGCTAGCATCTTTCATCTGCAAAACTCAAATCTTTCAACAATTTAACTCAATAATTATTCCTTCATACCTCATGTCCTATTTTACCTTACTGTGAACTCATAATGAATTTTGATTTTTGCTTTCTGATTCCTGTCCGTTCTTTCCGATGACGTCCCTGACATCATCCTTAGATGAGGAAACGGACATTAAACCTTTATTATTATTACTATTATTTACAAAATTTAAAATTAATATCTATTGCTCCAGTCAACTCCAATTATTCCTAAGATCATTAACGTAATTACCCGATTCATTCTCTCAGATCCTTTAAACCCATTTAAAGATTTACCAAACTTACGAAGACATCATTTCCATGTACTAAGCTAAGTTCATGATGCTCTAAAAATTAACTAGAACCTTCATTAGTCAGCGCTACTGCTGCGTGAGGTAGTTGATAGAAAGTCTAGTAATTTGGGCATTCACGCTAATCAACAAAAAACCTGTAGAAATAAAGATAGAAATCAACGCAACAACTTCCGTCTTACATAGCTTTTTTGAAAATATTACACCAGCTAAATAAAACGAATTTCTTTATGAATCAAGAATCTCTGAATTATATCTTGAATATGTACCCTCAATTTGTAACCGTTGAAGTCAGTTAAGGGAAAAGCCGTTTTATTTAAGTCAGCAAAAATTTTAAGGCTTTATTGTATGTATCACGGATTGGCTCTACAAATATGAAACTCATCTCCACCTAGTGGAAAATCATCTCCACTGTGTGGAGATGATTCCACTTAGTAGTGATGACTCCACCTAGAGGAGAATCACCTCCAATGAGTGGAGATGATTCAACCTAGTGGTGATGACTCCACCTAGTGGTGATGACTCCACCTAGTGGTGATGACTCCAATTAGTGGTGATGACTCCATCTAGTGGTGATGACTCCATCTAGTGGTGATGACTCCACCTAGTGATGATGACTCCACCTAGTGGTGATGACTCCAACTAGTGGTGATGACTCCATCTAGTGGTGATGACTCCACCTAGTGGTGATGACTCCACTTAGTGGTGATGACTCCACTTAGTGGTGATGACTCCACCTAGTGGTGATGACTCCACCTAGTGGTGATGACTCCACCTAGTGATGATGACTCCACCTAGTGGTAGGCTCCGCATCTTCCGCAGGAAGGCGAGGCGTGACATCCGCACGATATGGAAGTTCCTCCAGCACATCTGTTGGATCCACAGGAGCTTGCCGATGATCGGTACATCCAGTCTTGTGCCAATGGAAAGGCTGTCTTTTGCGAAGATGATTTAGAACACTTGCAGGAGCAGCCTGGAAGTTGAATGACAGAAATGTTAGCTGGAGCTACTGGAACAGATGGGGCGGCCATTCCATGAAATGCTCCACATCTACATTGCCTAAAGTCAAATGTAAAATTTAACAATACACCACTTAATAACTCGACATCTCCTTCTTAATAATTATATGTTACCTGTATTTGTTTTATAATTGGCCAATGCAGTTGTCCACAGTATACTCGTTAACTACTGCGCCACGGCTGACTAGTGAAATCGAGCTCTCTTCATTTGCGATTTGCAATATCGATACCTCAACTTTTGCTCTAATAATATTATATTAATGCCAAACTTAAGTTTTCTGTCTCGAAAGCAAAACGGCGACGTGACCTGCACTCGATTTGAACCTTGCGCTGACATATTCGCAGTGCGACAACAAGCAAACATGCTACCGGCTCAGCAATAGTGACAAGCCAGACGTATTCACGCATGAATTTAGCAGTGCAACCTATATGGCGAAGAGCTGCGCTTCTATTATTCAATCTTATTTATGATTATATTGACATATCTCCCGTGTTGTGTCATGGTCTAAGAATAGACTAACCGTTAACTGCATACGTTGTAAGAGGCGACTAAGCCAGAAATAAGGAAGGCAATGGGAAACTATATCAGAGGCTTTTTCTCAAGCGATAAGCTACATAACGTATAAGGCACAGCCTTTTGTGAAGGGATTAACTTTTTGATCTCTAGGGTGCTCTTTAATACTTTAAGAGCCTAAAAGCTGACTATGAGTATGAATATGTTCTTAGACTTGCCAATGGTAGAGCACTAGGGAGAGAGATTAACAATTTAACATAATTATACTGACGAAGTGGAGATATTTGATCTTGCTCCTTAGTTTCCAATTCAAAAAGTTCAGTTGACGCAGTATAGTATATTAACTGTTAAACATTCTGCAACATTGCACAAGCTGTTCAAAATAGCAGAGAAATGAACACTCTCTCAACAGAAAAGGATATAAATTTGATCAGCGTCAGCGATTTAATCTGATGTCATTATCAGTTTAAAATTTATATATTTTTTATATATGCAGATAACAAAATGGATTAATTTTATGTTCATATAATAAATATATATTGAGGAGAAATATCTGACAGTACACAATCTCTATGATCCAATAGATTTCTGATAAAGAAGTCCATTGCTTATATCCATAATACAACTAATCTTGCAAATTCATTGCCAAGTCTTGTCGAAGGTATAGGAAATGAAATCAATGAGAATATAAGCTAAAATATATGACAATTTTGGTAAATTAGATATTACGGTCTTAGGATAGTCTCTTATAAAACTATACAAATTTTGGAAAAAAATTGAAAAAATGAATGTTAGACTTCGTAATAATGTCCACTGCAACGCGTTTGGTATTGCCATTACAAACAATGTATATATATATATATATATATATATATATATATATATATATATATATATATATATATATATATATATATATATAGACTTACATAATATTTTAACAACTCACCCGGAGGCAAATGAAGGCTTCTCAACGTGTATGCCAGTGCAACCCTTGCATCTAAGATAAACGCATATAATATTAAATTATACATTCACAAAAGTAGTATATGTACACTTTACTACCATTCGAGTATGTATGCAACTCCTGTCAAATAATACTTAATAAATTTAACTAAAAGAGGTAATTATTTAAGTATTTATTCTATCAGTTAACTTTTAAATTAAATACAGTGTGTATACGAACTTTTTTATCAAAAGGATCACTAGAAAACTAGGAAAAACAGGCTTTATGCATTACGACATATGGGCCAATAAACGAAGGGAAACAAAGATTAACTATTTTCTTAAAATTGTACTATTTTTTAAAACAAAGATTTTCTATTTTCTTAAAATTGTACCTTACTATATGTAAAAACGGAGCCATTATCATTGATTATGAATGTTGATAATCACTGATGTTCACTATTAACGGAGTTTTTTTATCAGAAATAATGAACAACAAAGTTTGAACAAACTAATATCATTGCGTTTGTTCATGTCTGTTTACGTAACAAAAAATCAACACTCTCTTGAGCTCTGAAGTAGTGTTTTGATTATATTGAGCCGAACAAAAAAAATAGTAATTTGCAAAATGTCTTATAATCACAGTTATTTTCATTAATTTTGTAAATTGTGTCATGCAATTTCATTCGTCTGTACACTTTGCTAGAACATGAAAACTCTTACACATCGCAACGAGTGACGTCGCCAGCAAGGCATGACTCAGAATGTGTAACATACGTTATAGGCTGCAACATTAAGCTACTTCATTCTGCATAGCTGCCTACCCGTGTCCACCGCTGTATGCTCCCTGAAAGCCAGTTCCTTGTCCTCCCCACCCTTGGGAGCTGCTCTGTAGCTCTCCTTCGCTTATCATCGTCTCCTTCACCCAGTAGCCTCCTCGAGCCTCATCCCACACCATGTCCTGCTCGCTCGGACCCGAATCCAGGGGTCCGCCATAGATATGTCCATTGGAACTCAACGGCCCACCACCAGGATTTACCGGAGTCCACTTGGCACTGCTCGTAAGTCAAAACAAAAATAGAATAATACTATATTTCTATTCATTATAAATGTATAGTCCTGCGCGACTCATTCATTTTTGAAAAAGTATCAGAGTGTTCTAGAGAAGCCGGGCGACGAGTCAATAAATTCGTCTCAATTGAATCTTTTCACAAACCACCAAAACCTTTATAACCGAGGTAAAAAATAAACAACTACTGTATATTAAAAATAATAATAAAGAAAATAATTTAAAACAAGTTAAGTCTAGACATCATACTTAAAAATAAAAACTCTTTTAAGGACTATATCGCAGGATATCTTGCAGTCAAGGGCTATCAAATTTAAATACAATGCCGTACACTTATTAATATATATATATATATATATATATATATATATATATATATACAGTATATATACACTTATTAATATATATATACAGTATATATATATATATATATATATATATATATATATATATATATATACTGTATATATATATATATATATATATATATCTATGTATATACATGTAGCCTACATGTATGTATATGTATATGTATATAATATATATATAGATATATATATATATATATACTGTATATATATAATATAATACATGTAGCCTACATGTATGTATATGTATATATGTATATATATATATATACTGTACATATATATATATATATATATATATATATATATATATATATATATATGTATATATATATACATAGGCCTATCTATAGGCCTATATATTATATGCATTTATATATTTATATATACAATATACATATACAATATACAATACAATATGCAATATAATACAATATATAATAATAACAATATATAATAATACAATATGCAATATATAACAATTTATAAATATAGTACAATATACAATACATATACAA
Organism: Enchytraeus crypticus; assembly: GCA_905160935.1. Classification (NCBI taxonomy): domain Eukaryota; kingdom Metazoa; phylum Annelida; class Clitellata; order Enchytraeida; family Enchytraeidae; genus Enchytraeus; species Enchytraeus crypticus. The sequence continues at coordinate 1,347,604 of CAJHZI010000447.1, read as the reverse complement.
TAGACTGTACATGCATTTATGTAAACACAAATCCATAAAAGATTAACCTTTAACCACTCTGAAGAAGTCCCTTAAATTTGCTCAAAAAATTAAGAACGAAAATT
>CAJHZI010000447.1:1287500-1342500 GCA_905160935.1 Enchytraeus crypticus | reverse complement strand
CCAATTAATAGCCTATATTTGGAAGAGTAATAAAATTGAGGAGCAATTAATGATAAAAATATATTCAACAATTATCCAACCAGTTTTAATGTATTCTTGTGAAACCTGGGAAAATACTAATAAAATAAAGCACAATTAAAGTAAACTGTTTTAACAAAGATGCCTTAGAAGAATTTAAAATATCCACAATTGGGACCACACCATAAATGAAACAGTACTCGAAAGGAGTGGACAAAGAACATTAGATGAAATAGTTTCTGAGAGAAGGTTGAGGTTTTTAGGTCAGTTACTGAGAATGTCTGAGGATAGATACGCAAAGACTGCAGTTAACTGGAAGTCTACTCAAGAGAAAATGAAACGAGGAAGACCAGGAAGTACTTGGCTAGGTACGATCAACAAGGATTTGAGATCATTAAGGATTTCATGGGAAGACTCTGTGAAGATTGCTGATGATAGAAACGAATGGAGGAATGTTGCCGTTCTGTGTTCTGTACAGAACGCAAGTAACTGATGATCAACACAACACTAGTTATAGATGATTTAGAATCCACACGTTTGTGGGCAAGAAGAGGAAAACCTAAGACAGAGAAAAGTGGAGGCGTTGTATACCAACGACCTGCCAGTAGGTAGTGCACTAAGAGAGAGAGAGAGAGAGAGAGAGAGATTTTTCCCGTCCAATTTTTATGTCCTGTTGTTGCTCTTGGTCAACAATTGAGTTTAATCATTTTTCTTTACCAGATCTGGACGTACCACAAAAGAAAGAATCAATGTTGTTGTCAAGTTCCTCCCCGAACATGGCGACGAACGTAAACAAGGTAGCTCGTCCGTCCCAGTTGTCTCCGGATGGGTTTCCTTCCACTCCCATCAACCAAATCTCCAATGCCTCAGTAGCTGATAGTGGTGCTCAGAAAGATCTTGAGGCCACACCTACTGTCAATATCTTTCCTTCGATGGAATCATCAGACGAAGCTGAAGACGATTTATTGGAAAAATGCGCTGAAATAGAAAATATTACTTCGGCCTCATTCGGGTTCTCTAGTGATCGTCAGAGACCACAGCCTAAATTTGAGGGATTATCTATGAACACTGTAGACGATGAGATGGAGAATGGAGGGACAAAGCATAGTGACGAATTTATTTCTCTGGATACTTTAGCAGCTCGATTGCTGAAAGAAAGGCTTGTAACATTATGTACAGTAACCTATGCTAATTTGCTAAACTAATATCCCTAGTTGATAACTAATTTAAATTTATTCTGTTTCAAATATGTTTGTTTTGAAATTTTATATCTGGTTCATTTGTATGATTTTTGCTTTTATGTTGCTATTTATTGTCCATATTTATTTATTTTGATTATGGATGAGTTGCTTAAGGGAGTTATTAAAGAGGCCCCATGGTGCATGTTATTTGCAGATAATTTAATGATAGTCGGAGACACTGTGGAGAAAGTAAGCTAGATGTTGGCAAAATTGAGAGAGGCATTTGAAAGTAAAGGACTGAGGGTGAATAAAGAAAAAACGGACCTTTTGGAGAGTAGGTGGAAGGGTGACATGATAAACGGAGATGGAGTAATTAGTCTGGGAGTGGAGCTAAAGAAGGTAACAGATTTGAAGTATTTGGGGTCTGTAATAGAGGATGATGGGGAGTTGGCAAAGGAGGTTACTAGTAGGATTCAGGCTGGGTGGCAAAGTGGAGGGCAGCTAGTGGTGGCAAAGTGCTCTGTGATAAGGAAAATACCACTAAGATTGAAAGGCAAGTTTTATAGTTCTGTGGTAAGGCCAGTAATGGTAGTGTGTGGTTTAGAATGTTGGGCAGTAAAAGGGGAACATTTACAGAGTTTACATGTGGCAGAAATGAGAATGTTACGTATAATGTGTGGAAAAACTAGGAAGGACAGAATGGAAAATGAATATGTGAGGATGAATTTGAATGTTGAGGGGATCTCATATTTAACATAGAGACTTCTTTTTATTATGTAGATTGATACTAACAGCTCTGGAGTTACATATGGAGTTAATAGAATCAGGACGGGAGCTTACCAGGTTGCGAGACTTCTTCTCTAATCCAGCAAACTTTGAGCGCACCAGACTGGCATGTGCCGAGAATTCCCCTCCTCGTACGCTCGCACGAACATCAAGTGTTCAAACATTTGACTCATTGGACTTTGCAAGATATTCTGACGATGGAGACAGAAATGAAAACGATAGAGTTGCTGTGCTGGAGTTTGAAATGAGAAAGGTTTGTTCATGATATTTTGTTGATATATAGATTAGTTATGGTACATGATAATAAAAAAAATTATTTTACTGTTTCTGTTTCAATATTGGAAATATAGATACAAGATTTTTGATAAACGATTTTTGTAAAATGTTGTGCACAGGTGCAGGATCTAACTATTGTAACATACTGTGGGCAAGTACAAGATTTAACTATTGTAACATGTTGTGCACAGATTCAGGATTTAATTTTTGTAATATATTGTTCACATGTGCTGGCTTTAACTATTGATGCATGCTGTACATGGGTACAGGATTTAACTATTGTGATGTTTTGTCCAGGTACAGGATTTAACTGTTGTGGATGTTTTGTCCAGGTACAGGATTTAACTGTTGTGGATGTTTTGTCCAGGTACAGGATTTATTGTGATGTTTTGCCCAGGTGCAGGATTTAACTATTGTGATGTTTTGCCCAGGTGCAGGATTTAACTATTGTGATGTTTTGGCCAGGTGCAGGATTTAACTATTGTGATGTTTTGCCCAGATGCAGGATTTAACTATTGTGATGTCTTGTCCAGGTACAGGATTCAACTATTGTGGATGTGTTGCCCAGGTACAGGATTTAACTATTGTTACATGCTGTACACAGGTGCAGGATTTAACTGTTGTGGATGTTGTGAGCAGGCACAGGACACAATCAAGTCGCTGAGAGATGCTCTGACGCGCTCAACTGAGAGAGATCAGTTGGACACAGCCCCGTCTGTGTCAACTGATAGGACTGTGGCAGGACTCACATCTAACCACAACCGCTATGTGTCCGACGAACCTATGAAACCGCACGAGCGACGAACGATAAACTTCCTAGTTAATGAGCATCTCCTTCGCTATAACTACAAGCTGACATCTGTCACGTTTTCTGAGGAGAATGAGGAACAAGACTTTGATGATTGGGATGACGTGGGAATAAACATGGCAAAGCCTCCAGATTTACTGAGGCTATACAGAGATTATGGGCAGCATCAGCCAGCTCTGGTTGACAAGCGAGATGCTCAATGTGCCACTGATTTATGTTATAGGGATATTGTGTCGAGTCTCCAGCATGGCATGGAAGAGTTAAGTGATGCTGAGGAACAGGTGGAGTCAGACTCTGAGAGGCGAGTTAGTATTGTGGATGAGATGATGTCAAGCAGTAGCACTGTGGAGAGTGGCGGCGACGAACATGCTGCGAGGAGGAAGTCTTCAGCCTCTACTATAGTGGACGAGGAAAGTAGTAAGGCCAGTATTGTTGAGGAAGAAAGTGTTTGCTCTGGCATCAATGCACAGAATGAAAATGTACCTGATATTGAAGTCGATGCTATGAAAGTAAATACTTTAAATGTTAAATCTAATGATGATTGTGAATTTATTGAAAATATGAAGCATGAAAGTATTGAGCAGTTTGCTCAGGCTCCTGTCTCAGCATTTGTTGATAGTTTTCAGGCCACAAAGCGCAGTACACCACTCATCTTTCAGCAAGCCCTGTTGAGTGCAGCACAACGAAGTGGCTCCAGTGTGCAGCCTGTTGAGCTGAGAGCTGACGAGGCAGGAGTAATTCAAGCATTGGGTCACTGCTTGCCTCGTGTTATTCCTAATGTGCTCCTGGCTCGTCGTGATGAACTTATTCCTGTTCTTGTACTTGCAGCAACACTGCACCCTGATTCTTCGGTGCGCGATGCACTACTTCATGAGTTATTTAATCTAATTAAGAGGCCTGACAGAGATCAACGCAGTGCTATCCTCTCAGGTTGTGTCGTGTTCTCCAGGTACGCTGGACCAGCCAGAGTCAGCTCTGAGCTACTGCCGCAATGCTGGGAACAGATTGAGCATAAGTATGTGGAGCGAAGGTTGCTTGTGGCGGAGTCATGTGGCTGTCTGGCTCCATACATTCCTGATGATATGCGTGGCTCCCTGGTGTTATCAATTCTTCAACAAATGCTCGATGACAAAATGGAGGCAGTGAGAGAAGCAGTGATAAGAAGCCTTGGCTCTCTAGTTGGTTGGGTTGATGATGTAGACAAATACTCAGCGACATGTGCCATAGTAAAGAAGTGCCTATCAGATTCATCGACTGGTGCAGTCGACGCTGTGCTTAACGTGCTGCTGCCCTCTGTTGCCATGTGGTCTGTGGAGTTGAGTAGACTCGAGTCTCATTTGATACAGATGTATCTAGAGAGCATCGAGAAGCTTCTGAAGACTGGACTGAGTTCAGCACAGGTGGGACTGGGTGTGGATGGAAGTCAGAACTGCGTTGTCTCTGATGTCAACAGATTTGAGCTGTATGTAAGGGTGCTGCAGCAACTAGTGCCATTTCTATTTGTATCAGTTATCAGTACTGGACCCTTCAAGCAGCCTGTGGAACCAGCCTCACTTGATGTGCTCTCATTCAGACCCCAGCCCCCTTCAGATCTCCTTCAGCTCTCTGTCATTGTAGGCAGCAGTGAGAAACTTATGCTTCTGGTAACCGCCTATGAAAGGTATGCTTACATTTGGGTACCGGTGCTCTATTTGCTTTCATGCTAATTTCGTCGTCTGTGTTTTGATAAACTATGTAATTAAGGGCAAAATGAAAAGCTAATTGTATTTGTAATAATTCTGTGATCACAAACTTCGACCTTTGGACAGCTATAATTATAGCTCTTGTTAAGTTTTTCTAACTCTGTGTTTTCAAGAACTATGCAACTCAATATAAGTTTCTGCCTTGAATGTGATTTAGTTTGAAATAGTCTTAGCTACGAAAGTTTTGTGAGTATTTTCTTTGGTACAGTTAATATGTTTGCAGGATTTACACCCTCTATATCAATGTGCATACTGTTAGATTTCATATCAGCATTTTGTATGAGTATAGTGCATGATAACAAAACTAATGATATTGTTGATATGCACTTTAGCTGTTCTGCACGATAAAGCATAACCCTTCTTCATTTACTGTTTTCTTACTTGAATTGTTTTTGTTTAGTTTAGTTTTTCTATAATTTTTTAAAATTTATGTCTACTATTTTGTGGCGAAATAGATATTGTAATAAGCTTAATAGCACAGGCGTCTAAAAATCATTAGAAAAATATTAAACTATTGTATTCTATAAAAATCAGATGCAATACTATGTAACTCAAAGTTTGATTTTTTAAAAGGATGTAGTACTAAAGAAGTTAAATGGTAGTAATTGAGAAATTTTCTATGAATTTTTATTCTTATTATATTTATCAATTATCATTCTTTGAACCTCTTGCAATGGAGAAAATCTCTAGGTTGATATGTTCGTGTGTTAACATATCCTGTTTACTTGATCCAGTACCTACTTGGATAATCAAGAAACTGTCCATATACTTCTCTCCAGTTCTTGTACTATCTGTAATGCTTCAGTTAGAACTAGAGTAGTGCCATCTACATGTACTTTCAAATCTGTTGTTGTTGTACATGTGTTAAAAAGAAAAATCTTGATGCTAATGACTTTGAAAAATACTGGCCAATCTCTAATCTTTCTTTTATTTCTATATGCTCAGAGCGTATGACGCGATCTTCTGCATTATACTTAAATGCCAGACTGCCAATATGCATGCTTCGCTATTGAGTCTGCACTTCATTCGGTAACTTCTTAGTTTTGACTATGGCTGTTGATTGGGGTATGTTCACTCTTCTTATCTTAATGTTGCTTTTGCTGCTGCTGACCATGGAATATTTCTATCCAGACTAAATATATCCTTTGACCAGTAACATGGCCTTGATGGGTTCAGTTATTATTTACTTGATCATACTCACGTTATTTCTTATGGTGGTGGGGTTTCTAAAATTTCGCAATGGGCATGTGGTATACCATAAGGGTCTGTTCTTGGTCCTATCGTATTTGTGCTGTCGTAGTTGGCATTCTAGATGTAATTGAGAATAATGGACTAAATGGTCACATGTATGCTGATAGTACGCAGAATTACTTAATTATATTTAAACCCAAACAAAGTTGACATTGCTATTGATGTTTAAACAAGGTAGTGTTACTGATCAGTCTTGGATGTTTAATAACAAACACGTTCTTAATACTTCTAAAACAGAAATAATTATCTTTGGTTCTCAGCGCCAACTCAGTACAGTTACATAGCCTCAATTGTATTGGGTGAAGCCGAAGCACCTGTTGTGAGCACTGTTCTTAACCATTGTATATAAGGAAACTATTGCATCTATTGGAAACTCTGTAGCATGTGAGACATGTCGTGTGTAATCAAACGAACAAAAGAGGATCTAAACCAAATAGCGAAAAATTCTAATCACGGTTTGGTTTCAGATTTTTGACTGTTGTTTGATTACTGAAAATGAATAAAATTTCAGCTTTTGCTTTCATTTTCTAAACTGCGTAACAGTTGCAGACTTGCAGTGTTTTACTGGTTTTACTGATTTACTGGTTCTTGATCGATCTTTGACAATGATTTACTGGTTCTTTTGTTCGAGCACGTTTAGACGCTATTAACGGTTTAAGATGTAGTGTACTTTGATGCTGTGTTGAGGTTTATATCAGAGGAGTGGTACGAGCTGTGGGAGGCTTTCAGTTGGACTTCAGCCGAGTTCATTCCACGCTTGCTTGAGATGACAACTCAACTCGATCCAGTAGAGTCCATCGTTCAATCAATGTCACAACTCTTCAATACTATTTGTCGGACATTTGGTCAAACTTTCACATCAACAAAAATAATTCCGAGATTTCATCAGGCTCTAGGTATTGCATGTTCAGATGAGCGAGCCCTGAAGATAGCGACTCCGCCCTGCCCCGCCCTCCTGCGAGCCACTGCCCCTGTGTTTGTGGTAGGTGTGCTTACATCGCTCAGCGTGGTGGACAGTGAGCGCCAGACTCTGCAGCACTTCCTGTCAGAGCTGCTCAGAGTCATGGCTGCTCGCCGCGCTGACTGGCACACGCCTCGAGGCCCCGCGGACCCTACCAGCCTGAGAGGTGTCGTCTCCTCTGACCTCGGCAGTCTCTCCTCCTCCTTCACTCAGCTCTGTGCCCTGGACGTCCACTACCACGAGCTCGTGATGAGGGTGCTGTGGGAGGCTGTGATGGATTCTAGCCCAGCTCTGAGAGTGATTGCTGGACATCTGCTCGACTGTGTGCTCCGCGCTGGTCGTCTGTCTGAGCAGATGATCGCCAGCAGAGCTGTGCCCGCACTCGTCACACTGGCGAGCGACGCCGACATATCGGTGAGAATTGCTGCTGTGGCAGGGTTTGGAACTATTGTTGAAAGCGTGACTGATCGGAGTATTCTAGAGAAAGTGTACATGCAGTTCCAGACATTCATGGATGACCCTGTATATCGCTCCACCGGTGAGCAGTACTCTCTGTATATCGAGATAATTAAAACGTTTGGTCGTATCGGGCCTAATGCTGAACCCAAGTTTAGAGACGACTTCATTCTTCCACGGTTGATGGCAGTAACAGCGGAGAACCAGCACACGACCAGTGAGAAGAGAAAGACTGCTGTGGCGCTGGAACTGTTTGAGACATTCAGCGCGCTGTCGTGCTGCTTCATCAGCGACCAGCTCATGCACGAGGTCTTGTTGCCTGCCTTGCGCTGTCTCGTGCAAGACTTGCAGCAGCTTGCGCCTGATCATGTCAATGTTGCTTCTTCCATGATCAGAGAGTTTGAGAACAGAGTTTCCACGTCAGCGGAGCCGGCAAATCCGCAGAGATCGACCGGGGAATTGGGAGGCGTGGCCAGTGAATCTAGTGAAGTGTCAACGGGTGATGCTGTGAAAGCCAAGATGCTAAATAGAATTAGAGATGTTAAAGACAGGGCCTCACATTCCAATCTGTCGAAAATGTTTAGCACAGGAAAGAAATAACAATTGTATGTAATATAAATCATGATAGAATTATAATACATTCCTCGCTTCATTTCTCTGTTGCTAAGTATTATATATTCTGTATGGTCTACTATTTGAAATGATGGCCTGTTTTTTGCTTCAATGTTGTTTCTCGCAAGGCAATACAGATATGAAGCTATTGTGCAGTCGTGTGGTGCTCAAGCAGTTAACATGCAATGCGGCTTCGATTCTAATCTATCGCAGGATGAAACTCTATTTTGAATGTGGGATATTTGGCTTTGCGATAGTATAATCGTAATTTAGGGTTCTCCAAATTTTATTACACCGTACATTTTTGTTACTTATTCTTAATTCCAACGTGCATATTCGCATGTTTCTGAGTTGCCTTTCTTTTTTCTGTTTTTGTACTATTCATTTCTATTTTGACTCTGAATGATTAATTATCACTGGCTGGAGCCAGTGGCGATGTCGGTAAGGTACTCGACCACGGATCAATATGTACGGGGTTCAAATCCTGGGCTCTCCCGTCACTGACATCGCCTTAGAGTTACGTAACTGACGTTAACATTAGCTTTACCAGCTTTTATCTCTACGGCCGCAGATGTAGCGGACCTTGCATATCATAATAATCGCGATATTCTAGTGTTTTACTTGATGACTACGATTTGAATACTCAGGTATTCTGCTTCTACGTTACGTGTGAATGTAATGTTAAAATGTAGACCAAGCAGTGCGGAACTGAATTACGGCTGATATCTTCATTCAATAAGGGAAACGTACCATCATTGCCTTGTAGTAAGGGGCGTCCACATAATGTAAGGGGAGTCAACACAATGTTAACAACAACGCAAGTTGCGTGATTGGCAAAATAAGGGGAAGTCTGTTGCATATTATATAGACCTAACTCATATGCAGTAGATTCACTATATCTCTAGTATAAGGCCAGAAAGGCTACGGCCAATTAAGTTTAGCGTCAGTTTCTTGCTGGAATAGCATGTCACTGCTGGGGAGAGCACTGGATTTGAACCCTGCACCTACGGATTCGTATAAATCATCATCATCTTCTTATTCCCTTGAATTCTAATTTAACTAGGGTCGGATTGGATAATTTTTGTAGCAATTTCTGAAACCAGGCGCTCACCAATCGAATTCCCCCCCCCCCCCCACTGCTTTAAATATATTGCAGAGCTTTAAATATAACAGGCTTATTTTTAAAATGCATTTTACTTATGGCTCTAGAGTGCTCGGTGAGTCAATGCTGTCGTAGACTACAGTATCACTCTGATAAAATGGCTAAATTTAAGTAAATTTCCGTACCACAATCCTGCGACACGTTCTGTAGCAGTGTCATGGCCGGTGATCGATCTTTGACAATGATTTACTGGTTCTTGGGTAGCAATAATCCTTTAATAAAGGAATTATCAACCCTTTCATTTTGTTAATTTATCTTTGCTATTGATATTTCCATTCGGTCATTAAACTGGTAGTATCTATAGTGTTTTATCAAGAGCAATTGAATCAACAATTTAAATTTTTAATGCAACTTATAATATTAAAATGTCCGTCCGTCCGTATGACTTAACTCTTTATTTCTTAACAGAGATTAAATCCGTGAGGTGACATAGCGCTGATAGACGAAGGTAGAGTAACTGTTTCAGGGGAAAGAAAATGTCAAGAAGAAACGTTGCCTTTATGTACAAATAATCAAATGAGTCTTGTAATGTACGATAAATTGTAAAGGTGGTAAATTGTAAATGTACTGTCGGGTTTACATTTGTATCATAAATCAATATTGCAAATTCCTTACATACAGATATCATCCTAGATGATCATTTCACAATATCGTGTGTTTAACGTTAAGGTTAATTTTGACTGCACTCCTGACTGTTTTATATAGCTACTGGCTTTGATAATGCGCCAGCAGCTTTCATAGCTTGAGAGACGAGAATTAAACGTTTATTTATGTTTTCAACTCGTTCAATATTTTACTCTGTTTCCTGGGTGATTAAAATCATTCAATAAGGGCCTATAATAATTAAGTATTATTATAATTAAGATTAATTATATCAATGATTAATTTAATCAATGATTTTACTCTATGTGCTTTTATTATCTGTGAACTGGCGGAATATTTCAAGTTTCGCCATTATGCAACTAGCTATAAAAGCACTATATGCACGTAGTGATTTAGTCAACATAGTTGCAGTGGAGCAACTCGGTTCCAAAAAGAAGGGGAGGGTAAGGGCTTAAGGGGTAGGGCTAGCTGTACACCGGACTAGAAACTCTGTTGCACAGCTTCGCGGCTATGTAGTGAAAGCTGTGTTATAGTTAGGCCTACTGTAACCAAGTATGCAGCTGTAGCTATTGCAAAACTCCAGCTCAGTCGCTGACAGTTCGTTGCAAACAGTTTCCCATCCAGAATATTTTTTATAAGAATGAGTGGCACGCGGCTAAGTGCATTAAGAGCCGAACAGTGTTTGAAAGTTGCACGGCTTTGACCGTTCCAGTTCAATACATTCCGGGTGATTGCTTAACTATTGTAATAAATATTATTTATTTGCAAGTATTTCATATAAAGATACAATTTTTGTACATATACGTGTAAAAAGTACGTATTACAGTGGAACACATCTAAATGATGTCGAATATATTTTATATAAGCCTAAGTCTGACTTTAAATGTTCATTAAGTAACATTCAAATTTCATTGTTTAAAAATAATAACGGGATATACAATTCATATAATAATATTATGCGTGTGTAACAGTGAAATAAACCTGACGATGCCGAATATATTTTACGAATTCTGACTCTAAATGTTATAATTGACAAAAAATTTTAGCAGATAATAGGCCTATTTAATTAGGATACTTAATTTTGCGGAGTTAACGCATGCGGAGTTGACGCAACTTAATTTAATGTAGTTAACGCATTTCAGCTTTACTCAGCCCAGCAAGCGTATAGACGCTAGAAATAGCATGAGGATTTATCACCGACACATGCTGTTTTGATAACAAATTGGGGGATATTCCACATATTAGATCACCCACTTTGCGAAAAGTGGAAGTCCAGCCTCCAGGGTTGAGAAGCAAGCCTGAAAGTGTTTAAAATCTTGGAAAATTGTTACTAATCTTTATTTTGAAATATGCAAACAGTGCAAAAATTAAGGCATTATTTTTGTCTATCCGGAACAACACACAAAAATTGCAACATAAACGCCTATAGAGATTATTTTATCTAACAAAATGAAATTTTTTGTAGAAGAGTAGCCTACATGGAAGTCAGAAATTTAAAATTATAAACGTAAGCACGTCAACAATCAAATCAAAACATTTCTAAACTAAATATAAACTAGTACACAATTTATATATGAGAATTATGCCAATTTCCAGAGTTCGATTCGGTTCGCTTAAAATGAAGGCTGGGTTCGGTTCGGTTAGCATTTGGCAAACTGGGAGTTCGGTTCGTCTGCCTTTTAACTCGTGTTTGGGTTTGGTACGGCTTGGTTTCCATCTCAGAAGAGTTCAGTTCGTGTTCGAATTAATTCGGTTCAGTCAGGGCCTAATAATGCGTTGTTTAACTCGAGACAGTATGGCAAATTCGATTTAGAGAATAACCGCCACGTTTTTCACCTGAATAAAAATTAGACAACGAAAAAGAAGAGAAGTGGCCATATTCTTGTTTATTTCTTAAAATATCTCAATTTTATTAAAAATGTTCATAACATAGATAGGCCCTACTTAGCTTCCTTACTGCATCTGAAATACTCCATTGGTTCATAATCAGCAATTCTTAGCAGTGGCGGATCCAGGGGGGCCGGGCTATATTTTAATTGTTTTTATTGCAATTTCTATGTCAATATCTTTGTAAGGGCAGTGATTGGGAGGGGGGGGGGGAGACGAGAGGGAACTCAGTTCCACTAGCTCAAATATGGGCCCATATTTGGTATAGGCCTATTAGGAGCCCTCTATAATGGAGGAGGGCCGAAAATGTTGATCGTTTCACTAGCTCTCAATTTTAACTTTAGCCACTGTAGGCCTATAAGAGGAAAGGAGGGTGTACGTCAAAAATGTGAACTCTGTCCCGGAGTAGTGGTGCAAACAGCTTTGACTGGGAGTGGCTGAAGGCCACCCCCCCTACCGGCAAAATTATGTCACTTTTGCAATTCGTCCAGATCAGCTGAGTTTCTTCAGAGGTGAAAAAATTAACCTACTTTTTTTTAAAATGTAGGAATTTAGGCATTTTAGGTTTTCTTCTCACTTTAGTACCTGCATGAATGAGGGGGGGGGGAGGGGTAAGATACGGGGATACAATCACTCTATGGGCCGATTGCAGTAGTGAAAAATTTAAAAAACTCATGGAGCCGCCCCTGTATATTAGAAACGCCTATTATTTAATATAATTTTTTTGGTAAATTTGATCCAATCTTTCAAACGCAAAATGCAATTTATCAACTTCAAATAGTGAAATAAGGATGTTTTGGTATGCTATATGTAGGCTTACTTACAAGAAAAAAAATCTAGACAATTTTATATTAATATACACCGCATTATACAAAATATATACCAATTAAACTAGTAATGAACTTTTTATTTTACCTGCGGAGATTTAATCTTTTACTCGTCAGGTTAGCTTGGGTTCTATAGTGCTCGATGTTGTCCTCAGCGGAAGTAACAATCTAATTGTTGCTGTAATAGTTGTTATAGTCCCATATTAGTATAGGACTATAGAACTAGTATAGGACTAGTATAGGACTATAGTTCCGTTAAAGCATTTCTATTTGTTGTATATATATATATATATATATATATATATATATATATATATATATATATATATATATATATATATATATAACAAAGTCGTCTTCGTATTGGCATTTATAACTCAAGAACGGCTGGGTAGATTTTAATGATCTCGGACATTTTGGATTCGTCTCCAGCATCCCCTGCATAATATCCAATAAAACATTTAAAAAATATTCTACTGACAATAGAACGGATAAACTAAAACATGTCAAAATCATAACATGCTCCCATCTGTCGAGTGACTTGCATTTATAAAGACTACTATTAGAATAAAAAATGTTGACGTCGTCTATTCAACATTTTATAACGTAAGTACCCATAGTCCAGGGGTATAGGTGCTAGACTTTAGATCATGTGGTCCGGTGTTCGATTATAGCTCTGGTCACTTTAATTTTTTAAAATTTATATAATTAAAATAATATGCATATATATATATATATAATATATATATATATATATATATATATATATATATATATATATATATATATATAATATATATATACAGGGTGAGTAAAAAAAAGATAACACCTGCAAAAAGTTTCAATATCTCAGGCTATTGTTAATATTTTACAATAAAACTTTTACCAATTACTAAAGGACTAATTTTTGATGGGGTGGCCAATTTTCATCCATTTGGTACATAGACAGGCCAGTTTTGCAAGTTTCAGCAGAGCAACCCCCCTATTTTTACCTAAAAATGGCTTAAAGCACCTCCTGCAGTTCCGTCTTGTTTTTAGGCTTCGGCTGGTGTTTCTGATAGAGATGCAGCATGGTTCCCCAGATGTGGTAATCCAGAGGATTATGATCGGGTGAGTTTGGAGGCCATTCATTCTTCTTGATGTAATCCGGGTTTCTCTCGCTGATCCTTTCCTGCGCATGACGAGATGCATCAGCCGGAGCACCATTCTGCTGAAAGATGAAACCATTTGGTAGAAGACATGGCAATCATCAAACAGCTCCGGAAGCAAAGTACTGACGTAATACTGAGAGTTCAACCTTACCTTCTCGTCAATGAAGTGCAATCTGCCGTTACCGTTGTAGCAAACGCCATTTTAAGGTAAAAATGGGGGGTTGCTCTGCTGAAACTTGCATAACTGGACAATCTATGCACCAAAATGGATGAAAATTGGCCACCCCACCAGAAATTAGTCCCTTATTAATTGGTAAGTTTAATTTTCAAATATTAACAATAGACTGAGATATTCAACCTTTTTGCCGGTGTTATCTTTTTTTTTACTCACCCTGTATATATACAGAGAGAAAGAGATAGAGATGGAGAGAGAGATAGATAGAGATAGAGGGAGATGGAGAGAGAAAGAGAGAGAGATAGATAGAGATATAGCGAGATAGAGAGAGAGAGAGAGAGAGAGAGAGAGAGAGAGATAGAAAGATAGATAACAGAGAGAGAGAGAAGAGGATAGATAGATAGATAGCGAGAGAGAGAGCAGAGAAGAGAGAAAGATAGAGATAGAGGGAGAGAGAGAGATAGAGAGAGAGAGAGAGAGAGAGATAGATAGAGATAGAGGGAGATAGAGATAAAGAGAGAGAGAGATAGAAAGATAGAGATAGAGCGAGATAGAGAGAGAGAGAGAGATAGATAGATAGATAGACAGAGAGAGAGAGAGGAGAGATAGATAGATAGACAGAGAGAGAGAGAGAGAGAGAGAGAGAGATAGAGAGATAGATAGAGGGAGATAGAGAGAGAGAGAGAGATATAGATAGATAGATAGATAGATAGATAGATAGATAGATAGATAGATAGATAGAGATATAGATAGATAGATAGATATAGAGACAGAGAGAGAGAGATAGATAGATAGATAGATAGATAGAGAGAGATAGAAAGATAGAGATAGAGGGAGATAGAGAGAGAGATAGATAGATAGATAGAGAGATAGAGAGAGGGGGAGATAGAGAGAGAGACAGAGAGAGAGAGAGAGAGATAGAGAGAGACAGATAGATAGATAGTGAGATAGAGAGAGAGAGAGAGAGAGATAGGAATGTCTCAATAGCGCAATGGTTACAGGTGTAGCTAACGTCATGAAGAATTAAATGACAGAGCCTGAGGTGAACTGAACCCCCCTTGGTTCGAATCCCAGCCGAGCTGATCTGAGAATAAAATCTCGGACATTCACTGGACTGGCTATACGGAACATGGACAAAATTGCCTAACGGATTTAACATTTGGTATTAAAAGTGATAGATATCAACGTAGTTGATCATTTCACTATAATGTGTGTTATTATTATTATTAGGAGAGAGAGATAGATAGATAGATAGGCTTAGATAGATAAATAGATAGATAGACAGACAGATAGATAGAGATAGATAGATAGATAGACAGACAGACAGACAGATAGATGGACATTGTTGATAGGCGGTACGAAGTCCGCCGGGTCAGCTAGTATTAAATATATGCCAAGTATCTAGCTTTAATAATCCGTAGGCTTATATTCTTTAAATACTAAAGTATTAAATAAAAACTTTAAAGGGTAGTTGATTTGATTCTGGTTTCTAAAATCAACAATTTTCGTTGTTCATGAATAAAATTCTATAAATCTTGAACCTTATTGTCAGCTTAGGGTAATGAAATTAGTATCTACGTGTGCACGATAACTTATTAATACTGTGTATAGGATATAGCCTATGGGCTAAATTTTTATGCTTTAATTAAACAAACAGGTAAATAAAAAAATTTAAATTGCTTTTTATGGTACAATTAAAACGCCAGCAATTTAGTTATACCGGTATCGGTGGTAGTCTACCTGAAGTAGGCCTACCTGAGTTTTGTTGTAATGTTATATGTTAGTTTTAAAATTGGTAGCGGAACGAGCCTTACACAATATACACTGTTGTACATTTAGATAGGGCCTACTGTACGATTGAGTGTATGAATAAATTGATATATGAATTGTAATCTAGGCCTAATTGATGGCAGTTGCAATTATATTGTCTCTACTACCTATATATAACGCTACACATTTTCCTTAATATTTTAATGCAGACTTAGAAAAATAGTTGAAATGAACTATGCTCGAAAATATGAAATCTACATCGCCTAAGGTTGGCGAAGCAGAGTTCGGTTCGGCCAGAGTCAGGGTTCGGTTCGGCCAAAATATCAGCTTTCAGGGTTCGGTTCGGTTCTATTCCAATCTCTAACACAAACCTTGGAAAGAAAAACCATAACAAAACATATCAGCATATAATTAGAAATTATAATATGAATACATTTAAGTGAAATAAATATTGTAGGTTCATCTCTGAGACTCTAACAAATAAGAAAGTGTTGCAGTATACGTTTAATCAACAGAGTTCTTAATAGCATACGATGAAAGAGCTACACAAATTCTTTTCGACTTGTATATTGTTCAATGAAGCAAATGGAATAGTGCTTGGCACACACAAAAGCAGTTCAATTAGACTTATTTTACACAACAGACATCATCACAGAAGTTAAACAGACTTTACAAAGAGATCATACAGTAAGTTTTCATTAGATGACTCAGTAAAGCTTGTAATATTTTCACAACAGAAAATTGGTTCCTAAAAAATTCAAATTACAAAGAAAGCAAGATTCTTTGGTTAGTAACGTGTTAATTAAACAACGAATATAGACAGAATTTGTATTACTTGTTACATGTGAATGTATATGTTATAGAGAACACATGTAACACACGTATTTTATAATAAGTGGGGACAATCCCTATTGTGTAAAATACATGTATACATGCATGGTTGTTTTCGGTTGCACCTTCAGTATATAAAAAGTATGTCTGAACGTTACTCGTATCTCTAGAGTCTTAGTTAAGAATGGGTCACGATAGAATTATGCAAGAAACGCAAAAATTCTACAAAGAAAATAGAAAACCATATCCCTGAAATCAACATGTTGTACAAAATTAAACAACAAAATAAACAAAAACAAAAGCTAAATTATCTGCAAAGTATAACAAGTACACCTCCAGGAAACTTTAGAAAATTAACAAACTGTAACAAAAAATTATAAGGTATGAAAATGAGTTATGTTTAAACCAATATTATATAAGGAATGTACAATTGACTGCAGTATAGAATATAGCAAACAAAATCCTACAAATATTTAAAAAAACTAAATAACACAAAATAAACAAAATAAAACAAATTATATAGCATGAAAATGACAAGAAACGACTCACAGTTTATACTGAATGCTTGCATAAAACAGTTCATATAACTCAATACGAAACATTTTCGGTCTCTATATCAGCTTTAATTAACTAGACTGACATATCTGCCAGCGAAACGGATGAAAACGAAATTAACAACGAAACAGACTAAGTAAAATTACATACAATTATTACGCTATGTCCTAAGCCGTTTTCTGAGAATGTCTGTGTCCCCAAATGATACAAGAGTTTAAGCAAGGGAGCACAATGTTGATTTGACGAGATTGGAACGATATAGGTGGAAATAGGGCTTCTCTGCGAGACGTCAACATCCAAGCTCACCATCAATATCAAAACCTGATTCATATAAAGACAAAAGTTATAGCCTCGCGTCTAGTGCCCTTCCATTCAACGCCCCCACCCCTCATGCAAGCACACTGCTCACGCCCTTGAAGCTAAGATGAATAGAGAATGAGTTAAGTCGTTACAATTCACATGACTGAAATAAAACAAAATAACTTACACTAAATAACTGACAGTAACAATAATTTGAACTAAAACAACCTCTGATCATTGCATTAATAATTAATCAGAGCTAGTAACATTTACCCAATGTCATTCAGAAAGCCTCAATATAGTTCTAATTTGACTGCCTGAGAGCTCTGATGTGAGAAGCAAATGCTCTTGGAAGCTTCCATGCTTTCATGATGTGTTCCATGATATAGAAAGTGATAGAGCGGTGAGCCTTGACGTCCCAGTGGATGCCATCAGCAAGTCTGCTGTCCACTTGATAGCGAAACACTGAGTGCAAGTCTATCATATCAAACCCGTACTCGTTCATCAGCTGTACACACAATCACAATCCGAAAATAGAGATGAGTGGAGAAACTATATATCATGGACCTGCCATATTTTTTTTAATAATATACAGGGTGAGTAAAAAAAAAGATAACACCTGCAAAAAGTTTGAATATCTCAGGCTATTGCTAATATTTTCAAATCAAACTTTTACGAAATACTGAAGGAATAATTTCTGATGGGTGGCCAATTTTCATCAATTTTGGTACATAGTTTGACTAATTATGAAAGTTTCAGCAGAGCAACCCCTCATTTTTTAACGTAGTGTAAATAAAAATTCCATTTTATTCATTTATATTTTAGCTCTGAAAAGGGTCGTTGTGGTGGTTCAGAAAGAACCAGTTGCATCTGCTAGCATTGCTGACTATTCGATATGCTTTCCTCCAGTTGCTTTTCAAACTGCAGCATTTTGGAATGCTAGGACAGCCTTGTTGATTCCAGTTTGGGGCAGTCTCTCCCAAATTGATGCTAGGCAGCACTTCCTGCAGTTCTGCCTTGTTTTTAGGCTTCGACTGGTGTTTCTGATAGAGATGCAGCATGGTTCCCCAGACATGGTAATCCAGAGGATTTTGATCGGGAGAGTTTGGAGGCCATTCACTCTTAATGAGGAAATCTGGGTTTCTCTCGCTGATCCATTCCTGTGCATGACGAGATGCATGAGCCGGAGCACCATCCCGCTGAAAGATGAAACCATTTGGTTGAAGAGCATTGCAATCATCAAACAGCTCGGAAAGTAAAGTATTGACGCAATAATGAGGGTTCACCTTTTCCTTCTCGCCAATGAAGTGCAATTTGCCCTTACCGTTGTAGCAAACGCCATTTTTTAGGTAAAAAATGGGGGGGTTGCTCTGCTGAAACTTGTATATCTGGCCAATCCATACATTAAAATGCATGAAATTTGGCCATCTCATCAAAAATTAGTCCATTAGTAATTGGTAAAAATTTAATTTACAAATATTAACAATAGCCTGAGATATTCAAACTTTTTGCAGGTGTTATCTTTTTTACTCACCCTGTATATAGTAGGCATAATATATATAATAGGCAGTGCATTAAGATAGAGAGAGAGACAGAGAGAGAGAGAGAGAGAGAGAGAGAGGGAGAGAGAGAGAAAAAGAGAGAGAGTCTCATAGCATTTATTACATTTATTAATTAACTTAGTATAATAAACTGGCAATTGAAATACATGCAGTTTCTCAAATGTACAGAGACTTCTCCACATTGTTTTATTATCGTTTGGTCCATCATTGCGCATAGCTAAGAGTTTGTTAAATTTTATAATATATTCATTCATATTATTAAGTTAACTAACAAGGTCATCAACGCGATCAATGATCGTGCAAAACGACACCATAACAGAATATAGGAAAATATAGGGAATTCAAAAAAACAGGAATATATAGGAGCTCCCAAAAATGTAGGAACATATCTAGGACAGTCTGCAATAAATATACGAAAAGCGCTAATATCACCAAGAAAAAATTTCAATATTCAACTGAAATTGTTATTGTCCATTTAAAAGGTTAAATGTAACCTTTAATTATTGTTAACGTTAGGGACAGATCAACGTTTATACCAATTACAAAGTTGTACAGAAGAAAAAGGAAGGCTCTGTTAGAGAAAACATTAATTTTTACAGAGAACTGCTTTCTCAAAGAATCCTCTCAGTTTCAAGATTTTCTAGAGTTATTTGTTAATGTCCAGAAGGTAGACAACAGTGACTACAACCTGCATTGCCCAGTAGTTAGCTAGAAGCACATCAATACGTAGAGTGTCTCCCAGGAACTGAACATTTTTCTGAATTACTCCACCAGTCACGTGCTCTCCTACAGGAAGAGTTGAGAGCCAGCAGAATAGACAGTGAGGGGGGAGCACATGTCGGAGAGCAACACACAGGCGATTGATGTTAGATTTGTACATGTGGACACCACTAGGGCCGTAGCGAGTCATATCCCACACACAGCTCGACATGAGCACAACGTCAGGGCGAGGATCACAAGCCAGATCTGCCAGGACCGTCTCCAAGTAAGCGTTGTACGCGCGAGTCGTGAAGTAGAATCTAATCAGGTGTGTCGATGTCTGCTTCTGTCGCACCTGACGCCATATGAAGAGAAATCTATATAGAGAACTCAATTTGCGCTCAAATTTACATAATGTCAAAACTGTATCATGATATTGTTATACACATATAGCAATTTTTTCATAAACGATAATAATTTTAATATAACTGTGTAAAATATTGGCACCATTACTAAGCATGCGAATTTAAGTTCAACAACTGGTACAAGAAAATATAAGACAGGAAGATACTACCCGGATACTTCATAACATTATAAGGATCATTAACTAAACCTTTTAACTCATATATCTTCTTCTATGAGCATACCTGCCACTTGGCAGTGCACTGAAGAGTGCACTGCCAAGTGGCAGGTATGCTTATATATATATATATATATATATATATAGGATATATAATATCTATATAATATATATATAATACTTACTATATCTATATATATAGATAGTATATAAAATATATATTATCTATAATATATATTGTATATGGTAATATATACTGTATATATATATATATATATATATATATATATATATATATATATATATATATATACACATTGAATTTCTACACACATTCTACGAATTTCTATACCGATTATATTAAATTTACGCAGTGTAGGCCTATATTGACAACTTTTAGGCCTATACTGAAAACACCTTTTAAACTATCATGAATTTAAAAATATTGATATAGTTTAAATTATTTCACAACGTCATGCCGATTAAACTAAATACTAACCTATAAATGGCATAAGTTTGAAGGATCAACGCAACTGTCAAAATGGGTAGTCCGGTTGGTGAAGTTGGGTGAAAATCGGGTTCGGATAAATTTTCTTTCAACTTTGAGGTACTGGTATAAAAATTCTAATCACTTCAAATATAAAACTGCCAAGTGTCATATTTCACACAGCTTTATGCATTGTATCAGAATATATACTTAATCTACAGATGTTGCACACATTATGAGATTTATAGAATCCCAAAGTCAAACTTTTTGAAAATGGGACCTTCATATTTGGTCAAGTTTGGAATTCTATAGTAACCAAGATATATGTGTGACATGAATTTTGACTTCAAATTCTGCATCTACACCACAAATATAGTATACTGGCAAAGATTCTTGCACATTGGAAAAGAAGTAACAGAGATGTGACCCTTCAAAGTTGAGAAAATTGTACACACATTTTGATTTTCGTACAAAATTCGACCAACGGTGGGGTCACTATAATCGTCATAACTTCAAAACCGGTGAACCAACTTAACTAACATTTTAAATCTAGCCTAGAGACGTATCTTTCTTCACATGGTGTAAATTTCAGATAAATCTGAGATGATCATCTGGGAAGATGTTCACAATTTGGACCAGTTGACATGGAATTACCCAAAACCAACAGCAGATCTGTAAATGCAGGTTTATAACCTAGATTTTTCCGTTGTTAAATCAGATATATATTGGAAGAATGGCACTAATTTAAATTTGACTTAGAACTCTATATCAACGGTAACCAAAAGTAACATTCTAAATTACGACTCTTATTAAAAGCTAGTAAAGCTAGTCTTAACGTCTGTTTCCTAACTCGAAAGCAATGTCAGTGACGGGAAAGCCCAGGATTTGAACCCGCACATACTCTATCGCAGTCGAATATCTTACCGACATCGTCACTGGCTGGGGCCCCTCGGTATTAAAAGCAACCTTTGAAAAAGACTATTTAGTATCCTTTATTTACTAGTAACAATCATAGCATCAAACTAGTGAATACCTCACGATAATCTTTACCGTTATGCATACGCCCCATCATACCACCTTCAATCAATCTGTCACCAAAGAAAGAAGTTTCACCTTTTCTTCTCATCTCTGACTGGTTGCATTCACGACCATCAACAAGAAAAACTACCAAGTCTTTGTATGCTGATCTCATAACACTGTCTCCAATCATTACTATCATCTTATTGCGAAACAGTAGACTGGCTTCCACTTTCGAGAACTTTGGTCGATTCCTATCACAATATTAACTTTTATCATTAAACACAATATGCACCACAATATATGTATCGCTGAAGTAGCCAGTTTTTTTAAATTTTACTTGTAATGATATTCTTTTGTGGTACTTTTACTTGTTTCTTAATAGCTGCTTAAGCAAAAAAGTGACTTAGAGTTACTTTAGAAAAAATAAATGGAAATAAATATTTAGCTATTTTCTTATTAAACAATAAATACTAGGAGCATAAAAATAATACAAATTCATCTACACTATATTTAGCAGCTATTTTAGATATATTTAGATTTAGCAGCTTTTCTATAAACTTTAAATGAATGTATTAAGCGGCTCAAATTTCAACTTTATGATGCATCTAAGTGATAGACATGGCCTAAGGAATAATTAAAATAACTTCATGAATTTCTGACTGGAAAATATGAATATATTATCATATTGGCATACGATGGATGAATAAGGCTTAATCTAAATAATTTACTTGCAAACATCGGTTACTTAATTAAGGGTGGAATGAGAAGTTATTTTTACATTAAAAGTCAGTATATATCCACACTCCACAGGTCTCAAAGCTATACGCCTGGAGTACATTAGATAGAGGGTGCCAGAGATGATAAGCTGAAATGTATGATGCACAATGCGACCTCATTGAATTAAAACTCAGATCTGACCTCTCAATTAAAACTCTCTCTTATGATATTGCTCTGTTTACCGAATTTACCAGAACTGCTACCATCTTTCGTTATTCAATCCTTAGTCTAACTTAGGTAGCAGGAACAAGGGAAGAAAGCCAAGTGCTTATTTTGTCCCCAATCATACATGATTACAACATCCAGTTTGTTTTTAAAACTATTCACCGACACTGCATTCACAACCTCCTCAATCAAAGAGTTTCACCTATCAATCACCCTCTGAGAATATGAAAACTTTCCCGATTCTGTCCTTACATTAGGCTTAACAACTTTTAGCTATGACCTCTTAAACCATTATTGGAGAATTTGAAAAAATCTGTTGCTCGTAATTCGGTAAGCCCATGCATTATTTTATAAACCCCTGTAAGATCACCTCTAATTCTCCTGGTTTCTAGGGTTGTCAGCTGAACTAGCCTTAGCCTCTCCTCATACCCTAATGCTTTGAATCCCCTAATAGTTCTTAATGCTCTTCTTTGCACTCTTCAATAAGTTCAATATCCTTCCTGTAGTGTGTGTTCCCCACACTGACATACAATACTCCAGAAGAGGTCGAATCAAAGATTTATACAATCTTAAAACAAAGCTATTATCTCTACTTTTGAATGTTCTCTTTAATGTCCCATTGGCTGCTTTAACAGCCACAGTACATTGTTTCCTCACTTTGAGGTCCTGGCTAAATATTGCCCCTAAATCCTTCTCCTCACTCACTACATGCAATATCTTATTATTTACAACATATTCTTTATTAGAGTTATTTTTGCCAGAGTGAATTACCTTACACTTGTCCACATTGAAATCTAAACCCCACTTTTGGGACCACTTACTTAGCACGTGTAAGTTCCTAACCATATTGTCACTTTGTTCTTTCATACCAACTTTTCCAAATAGTTTTGTATCATCAGCAAACTTTAAGATCATATTAAATATTTCTGTACCTATATCATTTAAAAATCTTGATCAAAAAGAATATTGGCCCCAACAATGAACCCAGTGGCACCCCCGAAGTTACCTGATTTAGCCTCACCCAGCGTAACCCTCTGCTTCCTCCCCAATAACCAATCTTCTATCCATTTGTATAACTTCCCATCTATTCCGCAAGACTTATCTTAAGTAGAAGTCTCTTGTGAGGGACAGTGTCAAAAGCCTTACTGAAATACACTGCGTCAACATTCTCTCCCTCCTCTATCCACTGATTCAATTTCTCTAAAAAGCTAATTAAGTTAGTAAAGCATGATCTTTTATTTATGAATCCATGCTGAGATTTTCATAAGATGTGGTGTTTCTCCAAATGATTTTTTAGCTCATCCCTTATTATACTCTCAAGCATCTTTCATAAATGTTGAGTAAGGCTCACACGTCTCTGGTTCAACCCTCTTTCCCCTCTTGTATATAGGTATTACATTGGACATCTTCCATTGAGTTGGTAACCATCCTGTGTTTAATGTGTTATTAAAAATTATAGAAATTGGCCTAGAAATTTAATCTGCCCCGTTTCCATTAGTAACCTCGTGGGGATACCATCAACCCCCGGTGCTTTCTCCGGTTTTAATCTCTTTAACTTCTCTGCTACAATTTCCGCATCCACTAAAATACTTTCCATCTCCTGTCCCTCTTCCAGTAAAAGATCTATATGCGGCAACATTCCCAAATTGGATTCTTTTAAAAACACTGAACCAAAATAGTTATTGAGAATATTACACATTTCATTCTTCCTTGTTACAACTTACAACTGTACCACCTGAATTGATTAGTGGGCCCACTGCATCCCTGACTTTGGACTCACTTCTAACATATGAGTAAAACGATTTTGCATAATTTGTATTAATTTCTGTTATTACGAAAGGAAAAAAACCGTTTACTGGTGCTGAACTTGTAGTTCAACCAGCATTGCAAATGGCTGCAAAATGGCTTGGGCATATGAAAACTCTAACCAGATTTGTTAGAATTCCACTCTCAAATAACAAAGTAACTAGACTGGCAGTTGAGCTTTCAGACAAGTTAGTGAACAGATTACTAATAATAGTCATCATTGTTCATATTTTCACTAGCCGCTGGAGAAATTACTGACATAAAGGATAGGATATAGAGCAGTTGAGCACATTCACATGCACTGTGAATACTAAGTTTGACGATATGGAAGACCTGTAACAATAATAAGAACACACATACACAACGTTATAGTGAATGATCAGCTACGTTGATATCTATCACTTTTAATACCACATGTTAAATCCATTAGGCAATTTTTGACCATTTTCCGTATAGCCAGTCCAGTGAATGTCCAAGATATTATTCTCAGATCAGCACGGCTGGGATTCGAACCCACGAGAGTTCAATTCACCTCAGGATCTGTCATTTAAAACTTCATGACGTTACCCCTACGCTATTAAGACAGTCAAACAATTACCTGTTAAGTATTCAGCCGCTATGTGAAATTACCAAAGCAACTAAATTGTTTGAGGTCACGAAACTCGGCCTCAACAAAAATGTAATATTCACATAATATTGTAAAATATCACATAATATCACATAATATTGTAACATTCACATATATTCACATATAAATTACTGGGTATATGCACAGATGGTCTCATCTCTAACTAATAGTTTGTACTGCTTCTTAATTGAGTAAAATTCTCTTAAGTACTTTTTACGAGGAATTTTACTTTCTTCAACAGTTTACTTCTACTTTTACTTAAAGTAGATTGCCGCGTGGTAAAAAATAATTTAATTATATCAATTTTAATACTTTTGTAACAATATTAACTTCGTTTACATTGCCATGTTTATTTTTATCCTTAAATTTCAATAAGTTGCCAAAAACAGGCTTGGAAAATATCCAGGATTCTAATGAAATTAACTTCACTGATTGGCTGGTGCTTCGATTGCACGTAGTGGATACATAAGAATGAGAACGTCGTCCAATCAAAATCATGGTTAGAATGAATGATATCCATAGATATATAGATCTTCTTCTTCTTCTTCAAGTCCCATGACCCTTGGACGGTTATTGTCTTGTTCTTCCATATATCTCTATCAGAGTTGTAGTCAAGACCAAAACTCCGAGACCAAGGCCAAAACTGGATCCCCTGAGACCATGACCACGACCAGACGCTTCGAGACCAAGACCAAGACCGGACCATGGAGACCCAGACCAAGACTAGGAAAGACAACTTATTTGAAAATACTTTTGAAAATACATTTTAAAAGTGTTTCGAAATTACGAAAATAAAATACTTTTCAAAAGTATTTTGAAAATGGAAAATAAAGGGGTATTTTGAAAATGCTAGTCAAAAATACTTTTTTTAAAGAGATTGTCAATGCAATGTTGTGCACAAATGATCGATTGACATTGTAATATGCACGCTGTAATGAAATGATATGCCACCGACAAAGAGAGAGACCATGAAAGTACAGTTTAACGTTGGTGCAAGGGTTCTGAGGGTTAGTATCTAGCAAGATACCGTCGTCCTTGACATATCAGGAAAACGAAATATCCAAAGATATTTACAAGTCCTGGGCCAGGTTCAAATCTCAAAACAAATCAATAGTGGGATAGCTTTTGAAATACTTGGCCTATGTAATGTTAGTAGTATGATAATTACTTGGCTGGCTAGTTTTTGTTTGAAGCATAGCACAGCCTATTAATAATATAATCATCATCATCACTCGTTTATTTCAGACAACAGTCCATAAGACATTGCACGAAACAATGACAGAAACAAGAAAAAAAGGACAGAGAATTACGTAATCTATATGTAAAGATAAATAACAATACTCAGCTTATACAGAACCTTGACATGGAGGAAATAAGAGCATTATGAGACTCTTTGATACGTTTTAACCAACTAAACCGAGAGTTACATAACACTGTGTCAAATACCAGCAACCCAGTAGATAAAAACATTTCAGTGACACTACTATATTTTGGGAAGTTAAAAAATGATTTAACGCATTTTATATAGCAGGACTTCATACGACTAAGAGCAGCTAATTTAGAAACCTTCCACAAGGCTATATCATAAAGGCAAGAACAATAACTTCTAAATAATTTTAATTTACCAGAAACTGAGCAAAAGCCAAATTTTCTTTTAAGAACATTAGTACGATAGAATAAATTCCTTATCTCACGATTAATGTCCAAATCATCATGAAGATCATTCTGTATGATATGACCAAGATACCTAAAGCTGGATACAAATGAAAGCTCATGGTCATCAAGAACAAAATTCGGAAAGTTAGCACAAATAGATTTACATTTGATAAGCGGATTAAATACCATACAAACAGTTTTTTTTGTGTTGCACATCATGTTAATTTCCCTGGTTGCCAACTCTAGCACATACAAGAAGTGTTGCAGAGCACGCCAAGAAGGAGCCAACAAAACCATATCATCTGCATACGCTAAGACGTTAATGAATCTGTTCATGAAATAACAGCCTATACCAGATTGTGTAACTTTGAGTAACACTCTACGAATATAAAAGCAGAACAGAAAAGGAGACAATATCCCTCCCTGCCGCACGCCATTAGAAATCTGAAAGCTACTAGAAATTGCAGATTGCCATTTAATAATAGAACTTTGGCGGCTGTACCAAAACGCAAGAACACGCGTTACTAAAAACATTCAGCTGAGGGTTTACTGTCCAATAACTCACTGAAAAGCAACCAGTAATTAACTGAATCAAAAGCTTTAGAAAAGTCAATAAAGCTTACAAAGACATGACTACCATTTCTTCTGTAATGTTCAATAACTTGCTTAAAAGCATAGGTACAAGTGGTAGTAGAGTGGTCTTTCTTAAACCCAAACTGATAGTCATCTGATTCATCTGCCGAAACAATGTAGTCAAATAATAAGGACTCAAATATTTTAGACATTGAGTTAGACAAGGCAATAGCACGATAATTATCAACGTCAGATAAATTCTTGTTCCTATCCTTAAGCAACGGTATTAAGACAGTGTCAGAAAAGGAAGAGGGGACATAGCCAAACTTGAGAAATAAATTAAATAAAAAGCACAAATATACAGAGAGACGATTGCCACCATACATAAATGCTTCAATATGTATACCATCTGGACCAGATGCTTTACCCTTTTCATTTTACAAAGTACATTAACAACATCCCTAAGCGAGATAAGAGACAACTTTGTGGACTCAGAACAGAAATTGGTGTTATAAACAGTAAGTTTCTCATTAAATGCAGTCTTGTGTACTGAAGTAGGATCCCGATTATAAAGGGCACCAAAGTGATTCTTCCACATATTAGCAATATTGTCAGCACCTGAAGCGCCTCCTATACTGATTACATTGTTATTAGCATTACATCTATTCATTTTAGATATCTCCGACCAGAATTTGATTGCATTGTTACTAGCTAAATTGTTAGCTAAATCATCAGCTTTCAGTGCTTCTTGATTCTGTTTACAATGTCTTAGAGCAAGCTTAAATCTAGCTCTAGCCAACCTCATATCAACAAACAGAGAACCCTGCCTGGGTTTACCAGCTGCTGACCAGTTCATAAAGCTATCCCTGGCCATAGAATGTCTTTCTTTCACATATGTATTCCATCCAGGAATAATATGATCATTACATTTAACTATATTAGCGGGAATCATTTTGTGAACAGCATCTTTTACACATAGAATAATATCATTATAGAAACTGTCAATTTTGCTAATAGACAATTTATTAGCAGAAGGATTAGGATCCATAATGATATCAAAAGGAATGAGAATACCACTGAGTAAAATATCCAAGTAATTAGTGTACTGCGACAATTTATAAGAATCACACACATTCCACAATGGGGTAACATTAATTTTAGTATTAACAGCATCATTAACATGAGCAATATTTTCAGAATGCATATTCACATTAAAAGAATAAATAATACACAAGCATAAAATCAAGCACGCCCACTCACACAGTCGCGCGAGCTCACGACCTTGAAAACTTTCCATGACTCATAATCATTTGACCGAGAATAGAAACTCTAATGAAAACCCAGTTTCGATTCGCTTATAAATAGCTTGAGGCGTAATTATCATACGACTATGAGTCATGCGCTGCGGTGAAAAACTGACAGTTTCGATCCGTCAGCACAATTACGAGCGCCGACTGTTTCAATAGTAAATATACTATTAAAACTTTCAATCAACAATTCAAACCATTATAACTTTATAACATCCATCAACAATCTTTCCTTCGTTTAGATCATGTTTAGTTTCTTTAGCGGCTTTATACATCGATTTGAAGACGATAAATTCACCAGTGATGGTATTCTCCAACTTACAGGTCTAGGTTTCTTTCTTATAGTTCTCAAGTATTCATGCTTTGGGGCTATCACCTTGTTTGGATCAACTTCTTTTGGTGGATATTTTCTAGGTCTTCCTCTTTTTCTTTTAGTCTCTTCTTCTTCCATTGCTGGATCCACATTCACTAGTCAATTTTCAAGCGTGGTTAATAACAATTCTGTATATCCAGCTTTTGCAGGTGGATTGATTCCGGCATTGTTCAAGATTTGTATCAATTCTGTGTCTGAGTATTTAATTATATATATATATATATATATATATATATATATATATATATATATATAAGAAAATAAATTTAAACCAAAATAAATTTTCATGCTAGTAAATATTGAAAGTGCAGCAGCACTCGAAAAGCGTTTAATTAAAAATTGTTAAACATAATAAAAACGGCAGACACAGTAGATAGTACATCGCTTTCGTATAAAGTGAAAGCGTTTTTAACTAGAAAACTTGAAGAGAGGCGGAGCATTGTTTATAAGTTAATACGAAAGCGAAGAAATACCAAAATTTTGTACTGCGTGTGCACTTTGTCTTCTGTTACAGTTTCAACAGTGTTAGCAGGTTTGTCGACAATTGTCGGATTTCCCGGTATGGTTATTACCATATTTTACGTTCCATTACGAGTGCATTACTGACATCAATCAGTGTCAAGTTCAATTTGCAGGATAGAAGTAATAAATTAAATGCAGAAATTGAAAAACTAAATAAACTTAACGAAAGATTTGACTTTGTGGTCAGTTTTAATGGAAATCTTACCGACGCAGCCTATAATCAGATTATTTCTGAATTCGCATAAAATTTAATACATTTATTAACGAATTTAAATATCGCAATGAACGGTTGCGCTTACATCTCAAACTACACTAGCAGAGAATCTGAAACGTAATGAAATCCTAAATCAACAAACATTTAATTTTTTTGTAATATTAATTCCAAATCTAAATTCTTTCGATCTGGGTCTTGATCTCTTACAAGTTTTGAAATAAATCGCCTAATTTTCAGTACCCTCTTCAGGTGTTGCTATTAATTTTGCACGAACTATATACATTTTTAAGAAACATATTTCTCGGTAGTTCTTCAACTACTGAAATAAATAAATATTTCAAATCAGTCGCGTAAACTGAAAGAACGTCAGAATATATTTCTTCACTATCATATAATTTACTATATTCTAAGGTAATATTTTCCAAATGATTATATCTCCTAAGAAATATTTCACCGTATTTAATTCGTTGACCTTGTTCTCTGATATATTTTGATATAATGACCAATACATGAAAACAAATAGCCATTAATTTCTTCAAATCAACATTATCTTTCATGCTCGCAATCTGATGATACTTTTTGTTTATCGCATCATACATTTCACTTGGGAAACCGACATTAAAAATTAATTTACGCTTCATATCTAAATTTCCTTTCATTGAACCAACATTCACACTGAGTTTCGGATCAATATTGTTTTGTAGAGCAAAATCATTGGCTACTACGTTTTGTTCTACTTCCTTTAATATGTCTACTATCAAATGTTCACAAAATTTGTTAATATAACGATCGCAGTACCCCTTTGCGATGACATCCGCATCGGTTTCTGGAGGATGTTTAGCATTTAAAATTCTATTGTTGCTCATATTAATGTCTCCAGTGATTTCTCCTCCAGTTTTGTCAACTTTTATACTGTCGAGCTTATCAACAAGATTGACAATAGGCCTGAAAACTGAGTCTACATGCCTCATCAAATCACCAATACTTAATGTGATTTACTACCGTCAGTTTTCGATATAGTACTCATTTTATATAATAAAAATTTAAATGTTATATAAAAATGCCATAAGTATACAAGCTATGGTGTAACGTTGACTAAAGGTCAGGTTCAAAGTGCGCGTGCGCTCGTGATAGATGATAGATGATAGGTGATAGATGATAAAGAGCGCGTGCGATCGTGATAGAGAAGTTAAAGTACGAATATCAAAAAAGAATTTATCGGGTAATGTGCAACCTAACGTGAATCTTCCTCTAACCCAAACTCAGTTTAATAAAATATAAAAGCAACATCTGGAATAGAATTGTGTCTGAGCAGAGCACAATAAAAGTACATGAAAGAGACGAAAAATGGAGGATTCCTGCCGTTGTTGGCAGCCATTCCTGCCATCGTGGGAGCAATAGGTGGATTGGCAAGAATTTGGAAGGAGCTCAGTGGGGTAATGGATTATATCTACAGAGAACGGGATCAGGTCTTTTTCTAGCGAGACAGGGGGAGGCATAAACTTCCCCCAACTTCTAAAATCGTTCAAAACCATTAAACCCTGCTAAGTAATTTTGATATAATAGAAAAATGCAAGGAATTGAAAATTAAACATTTTAATGGTGATTTAATGCGTGATGAATTGAAAGGATCAATAACGAATGTCTAATTCTTAATATTGACGACAGCTCCAGAGACGGAACACATTGGACATGCGTCTACAGTAAAGATGGTAAATGTTTATATTTTGACAGCTACGGTTTCGTGCCTCCTTTGGAAGTTCAGCGTTTTTGTGAAGGAAAAGAAAATTATTACAACACATTCAAAATTCAAGCACCGAACGAAGTCATCTGCGGTCATTACTGCATTTACGTGCTTTATGAACTTAATAAGGGATTTAAATTTACCGATATATTAAATGAATTATACGAGAGAAACAATTAAAAATAATAACTAATACATAAAAATGGTAGACTCGGGTATTGATTATTCAAAAAAGTATCAGGAAATTTTTGGGACAAGGTACGAAAAGAAACATCACGACATATTTCCTACACATATAAGAATGATAATAGCAGGCAGTAGTGGATGTGGTAAAACTAAGTTAATGATGGATTTTATAATGCGCAAATTCGTGTATTACAACAATATAATGGTATACACAACGACGCCATATCAAGACGCATACGAATATCTTAACCTTTGTAATGATGAATCAAAAGAGAAATTTAAAACAAATAATGATATTGTTACTTTTCACAACCCTGACGAGGAAATTGTTCACCCATCTCAACTCGATAGATATAAGACTCACTAACCTAGACAAAAATAATCAATCATGACTTTCTGATCTTCATTCATAACGTCATCAAAAATTACAACAATTTTTGATGACGTTATGAATGAAGATCAGAAAGTCATGACTGATTATTTTTGTCAAGGTAGACATGATAATGTAAATGTATTCTACCTATATCAGAGCGTCCATCAACTGAAGAAGCATGGCATACGTCAAAATGCAAATATTTTTATATTGCTTCATCAAGATGAGAAGACGCTGAAATATTTCTATGATACACACGTAAGCGGTGATATGACGTTTCAAGAGTTTAAAAATATATGTAAGGAAGCGTGGACAAGAAAGCATGGATATATTGTAATAAATCTTTGGGAAGAACCTGAGTATGGTCGCTATATTTTAAATTACAATATAATTTACATACCTAAACAGTACTTAAAAATACTTAATAATACGTAAAATACATAATAATACATAAAATACCTAATAATGCATAATAAACAATTTTATGTGTCTAATAAAATGATGGAGTTTGATATTAGGCGATTTATAAAAGCCAAGAACGAAGCCAAGCAAATGTTTCAGAATGACATACTTGACAATCAACGGGTATATGAGAGCCAAGCAAAATTATTCAAACCGTTAATTGACACTACAAGAGAAACAGCAAAAACTCTTGAACAACAGATTGTCGACGATAGACAAAATCTGAACAACGTTTTAGTTCCCTTTACTAATGAATTGATGCGCGCAAATAACCAGAGAGAGGCGATACAGGCTATGCCATTTTATGATTCGCTAATTCCTGAACGAGAATCCACACCAAGTGGGGATCCTTTAATTATTAATTTAGACAAGAATCTCAATGAAAGGATCGAGAGAATCTGGATCTACTCGACCTGAAGCTTCCAAGTGAAGTGCACGAAAACAACGAAATAGAAGCAACATTGAAGGAGATTCAAACACATAATAGACGAATAGGACAGTTCTTGGGAAATAACAGTAAAAAGAGTGCAGCTGAGAAAATGATATGCGAGTCTCAGCAGAAAACACTGCAAAAGTACAAGAGCATATTGACTAAGGTAAAAGCAGGATGCGAGCTCGTCGGCGAAGGATTAAAGAAGAGAAAACTTGTACTGCCTGCCGGTAAACAAACGCGTGGTAGAGGCAGGCCTAAAACAGACCAGGTTATAATTTGTGAAAGCCCAGATCAATTGGTTCCTCTACTGGATGAAACTATTGCGGCTCTAGATGTTGGAAATACTGGAGTGTATAATTACGCAGTTAGTATTTTGGATGAGTTATTAAAAATTAGAGTAATCACCAAAGGGTTATATGATAATATATATAAAAACCATTTTGAAATCCTCTAAAATATCCAATTAAAAATTTAATCCTGCTATATAAAAGTGGCGAAATTAACTCTATCGAGCAATAAAACAGATTTTACTACATATCTGCACCCTCCAATAAGATTGGATCGCGATAGTATTGGATTGCGAAAGTATGAAGTAGCATTTATATCTCTGGTGACGTGCAATTCAATACTAAACATCACGGAGGCCAACAGTAAATTTAAATATTCCACCGATGGCGGAAGTACTTGGAAGATAATCACGCTTTCAAAGGGTGTTTACGAATTAAAAGATATAAAAGCTGCGATTCAAAGGGTAATGCAGGCAAACGGCGACTACGATGCAATCAATGAGAAATATTATATAAACATAAGTCATTTAATTTTCAGAGCAATCTCGACTGTATCACACCAAAAGTACATGGCTGATTTCGGATTGGAAAATTCAATTGGGTCATCTCTTGGCATCACCAATGAAAAACTGCCACACGGGATTCAGCTATCTCCAAATATAATAGATATAGAAAACGTAAATTCGATACAAGTCCATTGCGATATTGCTACTGGGAGCGATCTTAATAGTAATAAATCTAATGTGATTAATACATTTACCCGAAGAGTAAAACCAGGCTATAGAATAATAGAGAATCCTACTCCTCAATTGATATTTTTTAAATAGGCCAGAAATTAATAGCATAAACCTAAGGCTGACCGATCAAGATAACAAACTTATCGATTTGATGGGTGAATGACTTACTTGTGGATTTGTCGATTCACTGAAAGGTTTCGGTTCGTACGGCTATCAGAATAAAGATTTAATTGCAAGGCCAATGCTAGGAGCAGTAGGTGATGTTGCGGCATTCGGAATGACAGAGAAACTTGACAGTAAAGCACTCATTAGAAAGATAGCAAACGAAAAAAACAAAAATAGTCGTCTAACTCCATAATAGGAAAAGATATTAGTACAACTAAACAAGGGCAGCGGATTAAAACGATTTTAGTTTAAAATTATTATTACATATATAAAAAGGAAACTGAAGTGCCAAACGAAATTTTCTCTCAAACATCGTCAATAATTGTTGACAATGGTGTAGAAAGTTTTCAATACTCCTCTTTTATTTCACAGACTAAAGCTGGTTTTTATGATAACTCTAATGTTATTGAAATTGATATACTTGCAAGTGCTTCGTATTACAGCATATCTAAG
The DNA here is from genome assembly GCA_905160935.1 of Enchytraeus crypticus. Lineage (NCBI taxonomy): Eukaryota > Metazoa > Annelida > Clitellata > Enchytraeida > Enchytraeidae > Enchytraeus > Enchytraeus crypticus. The sequence continues at coordinate 1,307,939 of CAJHZI010000447.1, read as the reverse complement.
AGCTTTCTTAAAATTAAGGGAAGAATACTGAGAAATGACAAAAAACAATGCCGCCTATGATGCAACAGCTCAAATAGCTTTCATTAATAGTGCTATTTCGTACCTCTTTTCTATTGTTGAGTACGATCTAGGGTCTAAATGAATTGAATCATTACACTTTCCAGGATAGACTACGTCAATGTTGGGTTATTTGTCTTATCCTGACGATTTCAATAGTAGTGCGGGATTGAATCAATGTTGGAAAAAGACACAAATGTCGGCGCAGTATCGTCCAAATATAGACAATCTCCAGAAGTTGCAGCTGGCGCAGACATTGTTGCCAATCATTTTACAACGCAAAAAAATCCAGATTACAATGAAGGATTTGCGATTCGTCGACAACTTCTAATGAGCAACGATGCACCAGGCCAATTTTCATTCAACATTCCATTTTCACATCTATTTGGATTTTCAGATTATAACAAAGTACTTTACAATTTACGGCATACGTTGAGGTTCACTAGAACGCCTGACACATCAGCAATTCATAAAGCGAATAACGTTTTTTGAAGGTAAAGTTTCACTAACGGATATTAGGTGGATGGTACCAAGAATAGAACCGTCAGTTGAAATGATAACTTCACTGCGAGAGTCTGTTGTAAGTAAAAGGAAAATTCCAATAAGTTTTAGCAGATGAACTGACCAAATACTACAGTTTCACGAGATGTGCAGGGATTTGAATGGATGATCAATAGAGACGCTGGAATGAAAAAGCCTAGATGGATAATTGTTGGATTTCAAACTGACAAATCAAGACCACAGGAATAAAATCCAGCTGTGTTTGATCACCTTAACTTGACGAGTGCTTTTGTTGAATTGAATGATCAGAGATATCCTGCAGATGAACCGAGAATAAACTTTGCTACAAATGACTATGTAGATTTCTGCGCTATGGCAGATGAATTTAAGAAAGAACACTTTGGTTTTAATCATTTAATTGGAGGTACACAGATCGATATGATGAATTACAAAAAGCTATTTCCACTGGTAGTCTTTGATGTACGACATCAGAGTGAAAAAGTCAAATCTGATGTTATGAATATGAAACTTAATTTTAAATTTAGTCAAAATGTTCCAGAACATACTCATATGTATGTTACGATACTTTCCGATAGAGTGATGTACCTATCATCCGATGGTCAGACTCCAATTATTATAGATTAAGAAGTTTTCTAAAAGGAAATTACGTTATAAAATTTTATAATGTAATTTAAAATGTACTGTTTGAAATGTAAAAGGAAAACTTTTTCCATACAGACGTAAGTGAGGTTAACTGCTAATAATAGAAAATTGCAAATTTCTTTTTGTGTAGTGTGTGGAACTAAAAAGTCAAGATTCATCTCAGGTCAGGATGTATTTAATAATGTGCTATCCGCCGTTGGAAACACAGTTGAAGAAATACATTTACCTGCCTGACGTGGAGAGTATGTACCCAACGGATCATTTAATGATCTAAATAAGTATTCTTATTGCGGACCAGGCACAAAGTACGAACAGAGATATCGTGAAGGCTATCAGGGTATAAATGAGTTGGACGGAATGTGTAAATCGCACGATCAGTTTTATACCGCAAACACCGATAGTGCAAGTCGAATTATCAGCGACAAAGCTTTGGCCCATCGAGCATACGAAATCTTCAATGATTCAAGCTTAAATAGTGAGCAAAGAAATATGGCTCAATTAGTTTACCTCTTCATGAAATATAAGGCAAAGTTTGGTCTTGGCCAGTCAAAAAACGTATAGAGGGATCCAGCAAAGAAAAAGGCTTGAAGCGAAACGTTGGACCCTTTGAAAATTTAGCTAAGGAATTACAGAAACCAATTCGTAGAAAATTTACAAGACGTCAAGTTCATGTGTTTGAAGTTGATGAGATACGGGGAGAAGATTTAATCGAAATGCAGGAATGGAGTAGAGTTAATAAGGGCTACATGCTTAACGTCATTGATGTGTTTTCCAAGTATGCATGGAGCGTTCCGTTGAAAGACACGAGAGGTGAATCAACTACAGATGCATTTAAACTAATAGTGTCATCAGCCGGAAGACAGCCTAGACACTTATGGGTTGATTCCCTAATCATCCGGAAGACAGCCTAGACAGTTATGGGTTGATTCCCTAATCATCCGGAAGACAGCCTAGACATTTATGGGTTGATTAGGGAATCAACATGATGATGACATGGATGATGACAGTATTAGTTTAAATGCATCTGTAATTGCTTCACCTCTCTTGTCTTTCAACGGAACTCTCCATGCATACATGGAAAACATATCAATGACGTTAAGCATGTAAGGAATTTTACAACAAAAACATGGATGATTGGTTAAAGAAACTTGATATCAATAGATACTCTACATTTGGTGAACATAAATCAGCAGTCGTCGAACGATTCAATATCAAGGAAAAGCTGTGGAAAAGATTTACTGCGGAAAATACGAGAAACTGGATTGATATGATTGATGACTTAATTGCAGAGTATAACAACACAAAGCACTCTACCATAAAAATGACTCCAATTGAAGCTAGTAAGAAGGAAAACGAAGCATTTATAATTAACAGTAGGAAGTATGGAAATTTGGAAAGTAACGCGAGTCGGAAATTCGAGATTGGTGACAGAGTTCGAATTAGCCGGAAAAGGGTTTCCGACCAAATTGGTCCGAGGAGGTGTACGTTGCAGACAAAGTAAAGTATACATCGCCTGTTACGTATATATTCAAGGATCAATCTGGTGAGGTATTAGAGGAAGGTTTCTATTCAGAGGAACTTCAGAAAACTTATCAAGAATTATATAGAATTGAAAAGATTTTTACAAAGGACAAAGATTAAAGGTGTGGAACACGCCTTGGTTAAATGGGTGGATTACAGTAAGAAATTTAATGAATGGAGTCCCGTAGAACATTTGGAAAGTGTGTAAAGAAAGAGTTTCTAAACATTTCGAAATCTCTATAAATATTAATTTTGATTTAAATAAATTTTCTTACATATATAAAATGACAGCTACAAACTCAAACTCGCAAATATTCAAATTTCAAAATCTCAGAATTGGAGATAAATATATTGTAAAGGGATTGAAACCCATAAATACAAAATTTGGTAAATCATATATACTATACGTTGTACAAAATGAGGACGATACCCCTCTACAAATATTGTCTACTAAAAAGATTAATGAATATATTACAGAGAAAGAGTTGGAAAAGAACTCTGAAAGATTTGAGTTTACAGTAAGAGAAATCAATTATGGAAAACATAAAGGAATGTTGTATGCAGAGATTGATGGTTGCAATACAGATAGCGATGATGCTGCTGGAGTTATGTGGTTGTAAAGGAATTATTTCCAAACCAAATGTGGTTTGAAAATATTAATGCATGTGTGCAATGAAATTTATCTTTGACAAAATTAGCTGTAAAATACGTTTTATATTTATTCACCTAGTCTAGAATGATAATACGCAAAAGTATGTATCCCATCATCTGAAATTTCTCGCTTGTCATCATCAGCTCTAAGAGCAACTTTTAGTTACTTGTTCACTGTAAACGTCATGCAAGTGAGATCTGATGACATTCATGCTTCTAATATAATCTCTTTTCTCAAAGTGACTATTTCTATAATCATCATGCGTTCTTGTTCTTTCAACAACATTTTTTTTAACTCCTTTATATTTCTTGTGCTCTTCGCCTGCTGATTTATACGAGTACAGCTTTGCTCTCTATCCGACAAATTCTTCAATTTCCTTTCCACAAGCTTCGTCCTTAAACATTCCAATGACTTCCTTATAAATTCCAGTCTTAATACCTGATGGATGAACGGATAATCGCTAGTGTCAAATCTGACTTCGACGTCATTAGATATATCTGCGTAAAAGTCTTTCGTCTGTATTTCATACATCAACGAATCCTTGTCTGTAAATAACAGATTGGCTTTATCATTGTATTTTTCCTTTATGTATTTATAGTGAAAGTCGTACATCAAAGTTTTACTTAAATCTAATATTGCCATACCTAGATAGATTGGCTTATAATACAGCAATTTAGTCTTTCTCATGTGAACGCCAACAAGATTTTCGTCAAATATTATCGTTCGATCATAGTACGGCTTTGCAGCCAATTTAACAGCCTTTTCCCTATCATCAACCAATCTGAAATCTATCCTCTTTTCAATATTTTCCATAGTCTTTCCAAAAACGCTATTGTTCATTAGTTTAAAGAAATCTTTTTCGAAATCGTTGGCAGCCTTAGTACCTAGCTGTGTATTTAAATCGATGTATGTCTTAAGCCATAGACTTTCTTCAAATTTTATGCCTCTATGTATTTTGGTAATTTTCAGACCCAAGCTTTCGTACTGTTTCAAATTATCGTAATGTAATATGTACTTTGTTTTATCATCCAAATTCGGTATCAATTTCTTTACTTTATTCACTTTCATAAAATCGGGGGCTAGAGGATAGTCATTATGCAAGTCGTGCAGCGCTGCAGGATATTCCAAGTCAACTTCGACGATACACTTCATTTCTTTCCAGTTCTCCAGTTCTTTTTCTGTCATCCATTCGAACCCGTATATGGGTAGGGGCTTAGTCATCGAGTACCCAAAAAGATTGTTACTGTCAAAGTATTTGATAAATTTAGAAGGTTCATTAACGTTAAACTTATCATTCATGTATTTATTATTAGCTTTTGCATATCTGTTTGATATTGTGCTTACGCCACCTCTAATACCGTGCTTAGTCATCAATAGGATGTCGTAGTCATTTAAAAATTCGAGTTCAACTTTAGTTCATCTTAAAGCAGCATCCCAAGCTAGTCCTGGTGATGTGTAGTACCACGCAGCATCTAATTTATAGTGGGTCATACATACATCTCTAAAATTCTCAACCACATCTGCTAGTAAAAGAACATCAGATATATTGTACAAGTCGTGATAGTCTCGAAATGCTGTACAACCAAACTTTCTTCAAACAGTCTGTGCGTGTTTAGAGTCTTCATCACTGATACTGGTATCGTTAAGTTTCTAGTAGAAAGTTTCCTTTGGCGGTAGTTTAGTTTCACAAAGTCTTTCTAACGAACTTACATAATCGTACGGGTAAACTCCTTTTCTCAAAAGCAAATCCAATTGCTTTCCAGAATACTTACTTGCAATATTCTTACACTGATCCTTACTTAGGTTCTTTGAAAGAGTATCAAGACTCGAAGCCATAAATCTAAAGCTATCGATAAACCGTAATTATCGTTTCACTGGGACTTCTTTACCTGTTTTATTTTTGAACTTGTCAACCAGCACTTCCCTAGAGAAAGTTATGTACTTTTCTTCGTTGCACGGAATACAATTAATGTTTCCACCTGCCAACTTCTTTATAAATAAGCGACTGTCGTATTTTAGATAAATTGTGAAAAACTACTAGAAAGAATTTTGGAATCTTGTATTACAATTATCGTGTTCTGCTCACTGGAATTCGCCAGATAGATGACAATGATCTCTAACACGATCGTTACCCAACTCATTTTCACATATATGACATAATTTTGCTGCCTTGAATTTCTTCTCGTCCGCTTCCGTGAATATCATTGGTATAGCAAACTTGAACTGATTGTATATTTGTTTTATATTTTGCTCTAAAGTGACAAGGAATATTTGAGCAACATCGTCATCATCATTTTTTGCTGTATACGTGACTGGAGCTTGTGAGTATAGAGTATCATCAAAACACTTGATGTAATAACAGAATGAGCTAGGTGTATGTTTCTGGTATTGATTAGTGTATGACATGCTTGGGTGCGGCTGACATATATCAATCCGATCAATCGGTTTAATAAATGACTCGAAATCTGCGTAAACTATGCATGGTATTCTCATCGATTTTTTGTAGTGATTGAATTTCATAAACGTTCCAGGGTCAGATAACAGGATTTTTTGAGCGTCGTGTTGTGAACAATATTCGTTGTGATTATTAAGAGCATTTTCACTTGTGAAACCGTTTAAGCATCTCCTACAGTAATGCATTGCATTGAAATCCCCCTAGCCATTAACCTATTAAAGTTTTTAATCCAGCAGTAATGTTTATTATCATCTTTTGATATTTAGTAACAAATCTACTGCGTTTTGACTATTAAATGTTGAAATCCTTAATGGTATTATTTCTTCTTCTTTGGCTCACGCCTCTAGCTTTTCATATCCAAACACATGAATTGATACATTGTTATTCGTTTCAAATTTATCAATACTTTTCAAGTTAACCGGAAACTCAATACCATTCCAGTTAAATTCTTCAGCCTGCTTCTTTAATTGTTTATCAATGAGCTCAGAATTTTTTTCCACTTGATTGAAGGCTCTTGTAATGCACCATTTGAAACATTGATCGTCTTTATTCTTCATATTTACAATTGCCTTTTTAGCAGCTAATTTTGTAGGAAGAGGAATGTAGTAGCTACCGCGGAGTGGCTTGTATTCTACGGTATTTATTTCTAATTTCATCACCCTACGAAATCTCCAATTACTACCCCGCATCTGAAAATTTGCCATTGACTCTAGCATTTTGCTTTTAGCCTTTCCAAACACCTCTGCTGCATCTGTGGAAGGTAGAATTATTTCATTTTTAGAGAGAAAAGGAGCGTCATAAGATATTATTTCCCCAGACTTTAATTCAACCTTCTCCATTGTACATGTAAGTGTTGCATTAATTTTTGTCTGAGGATTGTTATTTAATACATCTAGCACTTGTAGTTGAATACTGCTCAGAAATGACACTGCATCAACTCCATCTCTACCGTCAATGGCATATTGCTTTGTGAATCCTTTTAATGCTGATGTCGTTTCTATGACGTCATAATTGTTTGTCTTAGTCTGGGTGAATATATTCTGAACTTTAGACTTTAGCGCTTTAAAAGATTTGCTTATCGGCTTTTTAATTTTGGCTGGTACGTAGCTTACCAGCCAATGCCAATGAGACTCGATAGTTGACATTACTCCAGTCTTAATTGGTGTAAGAATCCCAGTTTTGATATGAGGTACAGGTGTGTCAAGCAAATTCTCATAATGTATCTTCGATGATGGCTTATATTCAGTTGGCACTAAAACCGCCGCTCGAATATCTGGTACAGGAGAATTAATCAAATCAACAACGCCCCCGGTTGTTTGTGATGTCCCGGCCAAAGCGTCAATAAGCTCCGCCTTTCTAAGAGAATAGTATTTTTTAATACCTCGTTGCTTTGCGACTTATCGCAATTGTTTCACCGTTTGAGTTGGCATTTTATATACGAAAAAATTTATTTAAATAAAAATCTACGTTTTTCGGAACTCAATTCGGCTTTTATACTAACAGTCGGCGCTCGTAATTGTGCTGACGAATCGAAACTGTCGGTTTTTCACCGCAGCGCATGACTCATAGTCGTATGATAATTACGCCTCAAGCTATTTATAAGCGAATCGAAACTGGGTTTTTCCTAGAGTTTCTATTCTCGGTCAAATGATTATGAGTCATGGAAAGTTTTCAAGGTCGCGAGCTCGCGCGACTGTGTGCGTGGGCGTGCTTGATTTTACGCTTGCGTGTTATACTATTAATAGGCTGTGCTATGCTTCAAACAAAAGCTAGCCAGACAAGTAATTATCCTACTACTAATGTTCTAATTCTTCAAATATCTAATTAAGAACCATCCAAACAGTTACAGAAATTGTAATTAATTAAAGGAATATGAATACCTTAATTAATGTTTTCCTTTATTACATATAATACAAATAAAATAAATTACAAATTACTAAATTAAAGCAAATCGAACAATGTGAGTATATAGGTTAATTAAATTATCCTAAAATAATAATAACAGTAATAATTAATATTGTTAAAATAAACAATATAACGAATATATTAAAGAAGTTAATTAAAAGTTACTATGTCAATTTTAACTATAACTATTATTTTTGAATGTCTCAATAGCGCAATGGTTAAGGGTGCAGATAACGTCATGAAGTTTTAAATGACAGACCCAGAGGTGAATCGAACTCTCGTCGGTTCGATTCCCAGACGCGTTGATCTGAGAGTAAAATCTCGGACATTCACTGGACTGGCTACACGGAAAATGGACTAAATTGCATAACGGATATAACATGTAGTATTAAAAGCGATAGATATGAACATAGTTGATCATTTCACTATAATGTGTGTTATTATTATTATTATTATTATTATTATTATTATTATTATTATATCAGCTCTTCATAATAGTGAGACTAATATATTCTACCATACAAATAAACTAAATATAATTTTCACAAAGTGGTATATGCCTTACCTATGCTAATTACTTGAGTTTTGTACAACACTAATATGTATACTGTATAGTAATATTTTAGCCCGAGGTGCAATCTAACGTCGATATGAAGGTTGCTGAACTCTACTCGCATCAACACATCGTCAACAATAACGGAAGGTTATGCGCAATTAATGGTACCGCTATATAGCATTCTTTGGTCCGTAGTCTCTGTACAGAGTCTGAAAGCGCCATCAGGCTTACTAACTGCAATAATCGGGTGTGCAGACTCACTGTTTGAATGTCTGACGCAACCATCTGCGAATAGTGTATTAATCTAACGATAAACACGCATTATAGTGAAATTATCAACTATGTTAATATCTATCACTTTTTAATACCACATGTTTATACCGTTCGGCAATTTAGACCATTTTCCATGTAACCAGTCCAGTGAATGTCCGAGATTATTCTCTCTGATCAGCGCGGCTGGGATTCGAACCCACGAGGGTTCAATTCACCTCAGGATCTGTCATTTAAAACTTCATGACGTTACCCCTACACTATTAAGACGATCTACTTCCTCTCTGAAATTCTCTGGGATTCTGTACTGTTTCAATGTCTCAGGCTTAAATCCTTCAAGAAGATTTATCTTATGTTCTATTATTGTGCAAACACCTGGAGTAGGCCTTATCACTGAAGACATCTTGAAGACATCTTATCAGATTTCTTAACTTAGTAGCACATGATTCATCCGAATGAGTTAAATACATCTTCTCAAAGAGTTCAGAAATATCAGATTTATCTCTAGGGTACACTTCAATCTGCCCAAAATCTTTGTCTTCCTCAAAGACAATTCCTATAGCACTCGCACGTGGAATCCACTTGCAGAGTAAATTTGCATGAAACTCCGTAACAGCGCCATAATCTAATTTAACAGGATGTGAATGTTCAGACAGTTCAGCTGTAATTCGACTGCGGATCAGTATGTCCGAGGTTCAATCCCGTCACTGACATCGCTTTCGAGTGAGGAAATTGACGTTAACATTAGCTTTACCAGCTTTATAGCTATATCACGGAATTTGCCCTCTATAAATTTCTGGCGGGTAGAAAAATATCACATGATAAAATAATATTTATTTTATAATATTTTATATTTATTTTATAATATTTATTTTATAATATTTATTTTATATTATTTTATTTATAATATTTCTCATATTTATAATTTATAATTAAAACAACTTCTACATACATGTATATAAAAATTTCTATATATTGCTTTCTAAAGAGTGATATGGTAGGAGCCAACTTTGCAGGAACGTCCGCCTTAGGATTAATTAAGAGATTCTGGTTCAAATCCAGGTTTCGTTAAAAGTGCCAATTTTCCCTAAATGTGTGCATCTTTTCACACGGGCACATCTATAGCTGAGCATATTCTTTGATTGAGTTAATGTAGGATAGGGCTACATGATTAACTCTAATTTTTAACATAAATGCAATAAGTTAGTAACTCAAAAGTTTGAGTAAAACTCATACTAATGCTTTAATTTAAAAAAATAAGTTACTCAAAACAGTAGCTAGAAAGTTACGTTTTGAGTTAACTCGCACATATCATTGCTGGTAACGTAGTGCTAAGACAGTTTAGGCAGGTTCGGATTTGTGAAGCTACAAATGCACCTTCAGCATCCGATTCATGTACATGCTGCTCCGCATACCTAAAGAATTCGTATGCTAAAGCTTCTGTTTTCCGTGGAAAGAGGAAGTAGGCCTATTAACAGTTCAATTTTAGAACAGTTTTTACATTTATTTTATCATCTATTGAGAAATACAAGACCAGATTTACACAACCAGAGTCGAATAGAATAGATCGTGAGCTTGTACGACATGATGCGCGCGAGATGACCGGTCAGGAAAATCAATAATCTGCTGCCCGCGGTCAAGCCGCTCAGGCCGACACGATGCCTCTCACAGAATCTTTTTCTGCTGTGGGCTCAGAGCCTCGAAGCTGGGCTTAGTTCACAGCTGCTACAGCTGAGTGGCTGAACATCGGTATCATATGATAGTAGGCTGTATAACTGATATCAGTAGGCTGTAGAGTGATAGTATATCAGTAAGCAAACATCTAGTGAGGTTCGTATGCGATGCTATATGTTCTACATGAACCTGAATATTCTTCATTTTTTATAGCGATATTTATTTTTCTGTTTTTGTGTACGTTTTGGTAATTGGTATATTTATTAACATTTAGGCCTAGGCCTATCACCACATACCATTACAAGATCAGATAGGCCTAAGCATTTTATAAATACTGCTATAAGAAACATTCATATCTGGTAACTCCAGTTTGAAGTATAAGACACTCTTCAACTGTTTAATATGTTAAATTAATTACATTTTAAAAATCGGTGATCAGATCATTTTTGAATCTACTCAGTTAAGATTCGAAGCTCTGAATCAAGTACATTTAAAAATTGAAGGTATGACAAATACGTTAATCCGTTTAGCGTTTAATTAAGTCTTTTTTAAACTGACTTTTTAAGGTCGGTTTCAGTTTTTTGAAAGGGATCATAAGCTTGAACAGTGTGCAAGGTTAGATAAAAGCATTAAAAGCCTTAAAAAGCAGTTTTTTTTATCCCTAACATTAATTAAAGTAATTTATTTAAATTGGGAATTTTATTCTTGCTTTAGGCCCCTACTGCAACTTTTTATATGGTTGGTATAGGATAAATTGTGAGTAGCTAAAAGCAACATCAGTTCAGAGATCTCTTAAATATTTTCTAGTTGGATACATTCGACATGGTACTTAAAATCAATTGAACCAGTATTAGAATAGCAATATGAAACTATTTTGCATTTATGATCCGTAAGTTGAGTTTCTACTTTATGCTCAGTTGCCCACCATTTTATGCCCTACTTTATGTTCATGTATATGATTTAGTGCTAATTGACTTAAATTGAGGTTCAGTACTGTCTAAGTAATTGGGTAACCAGGATTGTGTTCCATGCTCGAAGCTGAGGAAGGCATAGTGGGCCCACCTTGTCATAAACAGAATCCCCCCAAAAATAACGGTATATCAAAATGGATATTAGACGAGTTAAAGATCCACTCGTCCGTGGGCATCAAGAAGAACACGGAAGATAGATATGAGTGAATGATGTATATGTTTGCCATGGACCTGCTTGTAGGCAGTGCACTGAGAGAGAGAGAGAGAGAGAGAGAGAGAGAGAGAATAGAAGTTAGAATTAATATGCCTGAATAGTTTGTCTCTGCATATACCTCATATAAGTAGAGTGAGACAGGATCAGGACAGCAATATTGTAAGTCGCTGATGTAATTATGAATCTAGGGTTATGGATGGGGAGGGGATTTAGCGTACTCAGTGAAGCTGCGCGTCATTTGAACGAAGTAAAGCCACTTGGCGCGCGGTTAGTACTTTGTTGGCGACCATATTGGAAGACCGAGTGTCGACAGTTTTTAATGTAAATAATCTCCAGGGTGTTGGAGGTTATTCTTAAATCCGCACCGGCTGCTATTGGAGCGCCCACAAAAGGCAACGATTACTAATAACCATGAAAAGTAGGCCTAACTACCCAGCAAAACATAGCCATGTGGGGCCCATATGGGAATCGTCTGGGTAAGCTGGGGAATGGTGGGGCTGGGTTAGCCCATCTTTTCCCAAACGGAACCCATACAAAATTAGCATGGGCATTCCCATGCTGGGTGGGGGCATTTGTTTCTATTGTGATATACCATTCTTTCTTGGAGGTTATGCTTTTGACGAGATGGACCTCCTATGCCTTCCTCAGCTTCGACTAACATTTACTGGCCAGGGACGTCATTCACTGAGAAAACTATTCAGCTTATCTTATATATATATATATATATATATATATATATATATATATATATATATATATATATATATATATATATATATATTTAAGAAATCTGGTCTATGTACTTTGAAGCCATTGTAGTGCTATTTTTTTAGTCGATTGGTGATGCATCTAAAGTGATTTGAGAAATTAAAATCTTATTTAATATTGATGGCTGGTTGCGTGAGTGCAGAAATATTTATTTTTGCTGCACTGTTACAAGTAAAGACTGCAACTTATGGCATTTAACAAGTAATCTTAAGTTATATTTACTATCTAAAATTACTGTAAATTGCTTTGAACTGTACTATTGACAAGATGTGTGTTATTTCAAATCACCAAGTTATATTTAAAGACATGTAATAAAATTATGCATTGAGAATTGACGTATAATTTTTCAAGTTAATATTAAAGTAAGGTAGGAATAAAAGGTTACTTGACGTTGCTTGGCAACTTAACCCAGTTAAAAATGTAAAAGATTTATTTTTCCACCTTACAAACTGAAATTTATATATTTGCATTTATATTACTATTTATATGTTTTAAATGCCCTAATTAGCTATTATGTACACTTTAGTATATTTGCGGCAGAACTGATTTGAGAATAAAATGGCAAGGTTATGAAGCTAAAATATTAGATTAAGTAATAAGGAATTGCAAACCAACATGTAATTAGAAGTTTAACCTTTACATATTGAGATATAATTTTTGGTTATTGGTGTATTCATGTAAAATTGATTTTAAGTTAGTGTATTCATGTAAAACTGATTTTAAGTTAGAGATGATATGACATTCAGTAAAAACAGTAGATTATGTAATGCAATAATAAAAATTATATGCATAAAATACATGCATGCAACGCAACCACTCGTGGGGTTGGGTGGAGAAATGCTTATGAAGGCTTGATTCTGATTGGCTCTTGAGCATGGCCTCGATCGATACTATATTACCAGTGGACAGGCTATAGAATTTTAGTTCACTCCTGAATTTTGGCTTCTTCGGAATTACTAGCTGAACTTTAGCTGAACTTGTCTAAAGATAATTCTTAATGAATTATTGCGACAAACACATAAACTAGTAGATTTTATACAAGCTTCTGAACTTCTGAATTTCTGATTGAATTCGTTAGAAAGCTGTCCTACTACACCTTCTAAAGGTCGGTGATAGTTTGAATGACAGATATACGAATCCTATATAAGAGCAAGTGCCCCACGGGATTGCAGGTTTATGTTAAATCGTCGTCTCAACCTTCTATAGGTCGGTTAGACAGATAATATATAAAATCTCACATCCGATTACTACAGAAATTCTTGATTGTTCCAGAAAAGCCGATTACTAGAGTTGAATCTAGATAAAGCGCTTTCTCGTCAATTCAGGTAGAAATAGCTGCAATTCGACACTTTGTGTCGGCAGTGAAGATAGAAGAAAGAAGAGAAGATAGAAGAAAGAAGATAGAAGAAAGAAGTGAAGATAGAAGAAAGAAGTCAAGATAGAAAATTGAAGAGAAATACAGAATCAGGAAATAGGGAAATTCTACGAAGAACATTAATTTTCTAGTGCCTAATCTAGATAGGTGTTGCTTTCATAGATTTCAGCTAAACGCCTACAATCCTGAATTCTATGGAAAGCGCGATTTACTAGTGTCTAATTTTAGTTGAAGCGCTTTTGCCTTAGATCTGAATCTAAACGACTGCAAAATAACACCTCTCGTGCGAACAGTCAGAAGAAAGAAGAAATAAGGCAGCAGATATTCATACTGAAATTCAATGAAGAACGCTAATTTTCTAGTTGTCCATTCTAGATAAGCGTTATCTTTCTAGATTTCAGTCGGCGACTGCAAATCCTAAATTCTGCGGAGAGCGCAATTTACTAGTTGCCCATTCTAGTTAAAGCGTCTTTTCCACAGATTCAGGTAAACGACTGCATAATAACACCTCTTGTGTTAACAGTCATACGAAAGAAGAAAAGAGGGAAAGTATCAAATCATATAAGCGAGAAGTGCCTTGAAGCCAAGAACTTGTTTCCTATTTTTCTATCTCTTATTGTAATTTCAAATACAGACATTTAGCTAACTGATTATAAGTAGACTGACGCTATATTTATCGCCTATTTTTAGCATTTTATTATTTGTTGCGTAATGTTCGTTTAATATTCTATTCTATCTTTATGTTTAATGTTTTAACTCGTTATATTGCTATCGTGTTTTTTTGTTAATAATAAATGGTTTAAAATAATAAATCACTAGTTTTTGTGTCAATATTCAACTTAGATAGAATTTAAAGAAATAATCAATTAATAAACACATACTATAAATTATCATACATTGAACGAATAAGCATGAGTTGTGTTCATAGCAGCTCCAGTCTCATTGATTTAGCCTCTAACTGGCTATATGAGCAAGAGATCCTTGCATCCTCAGGTTAATACCGCCGAAGCATGAAGAGTTGGAAAAATCGAACCCACGACTCCATTTCCGAACTCCTATAATGGACGGAGGATTGGAGAACCCAATATATACATGTACATATATGTATAGATACATGTATATATATAAATAAATAAATAAATAAATAAATATGCATGTATAAGCATTCATACATATGCGCATAATACATATACACACATAGTTGGAGGTATATGTATACATAAAAATACTATTCGCATATAGGTATATGTATATATAAAAATACTTAAACTTATTTTTAATGGGGGGGGGGGGAATATTTTTTGGAGACAGTCCAAATTTTTTTGCTTACGCCCACGTGTTTTCCGCTACAGAGTTCCACTTTCTTACCTCTTTCTTTACTTGCACCTCTTTATCCATGTCTCTTTGTGTGTGTAAAGAGGTATATAAGATCCTACCAATTTACACATAGTAAGAGCCATGGACACAAAGGAAACATGGATTAAAACTTTTATCGGTGAGCCTAAGGGTGGACCATAATCTGGATCCGCACCTGTAGATCGACAGCCCTGAATATTACAATCTACGTCTTCCATATTTGTTGTTCAAATTTTATCCAATACATTTCACCGGCTTAGGGCTATAACTACAATCAGTAATTAAGGCATTTAAGTGCTGCGAATTCCAGCATGTCTCTTCTATCTAATCTTCGGAAATCTTCATTTGAAGCACATTGGCCTTTGCTTTCCAATGATCAATTCCATAAACAGTTGAAGACCTATCTTTGCCATCTCTCTTTTCCATCCAGTGTCCATGAGCAGCGACCTGCGCGAAAAGGAGGTTTAGACCTCCTTTTCTTTAATTCCCTGTACTTTGGACTGATTATCTGGATTTTGGAATTTGCACCGCTTTGGACCATCCTTTTGCTCGCCGGCTTGATTTTGTCTCAATAGTGCTCGATGTTGTCATTGATGACAGTAGCACTCTAATTGTTATTATTATTATTATTATTATTATTATTATTATTATTATTATTAAGTGTAGATCTGTATGCAGAAGCTGGATGCTCCTCGTTAGGTTTTATATATTCTAATATTTGTCGAACAGGATAACTGGATAAACTGAAATGTTGGGCGAGTTTTATAACCAAATCCAAGGAAAACGTACGATGTGGATTAAGACTTTGTGGCTACCTCTTCTTCTACAGTGTCTCAGATGCGATCAGTTGACAGCAGACATGTCAACTGTTAGCTATGTGACTTCAGCATCCAAGGACATAGGACGAACAACATCAGCATCAGCAGCAACTTCATCAGCAACGATCAAGCACACTACTACTTCTCTGGAGTATCGAGAGGGCGATAGCGCAGTCATCGAATGTCGCTTTGATATTGGCGAAGATGTTAAACCAAATCGCTACTTTTGGCTAAATCCAATCGGCGAAGTAGTACCAGAACATGATGAAGGGAAAAGGTCGGTGCTTCTTCGGATTAAATCAAACTTAAACTTTTAAAGTGTTAATTTAGTATGCACACGTCAGACACGTGCTTTACAATTTCCTTGCTATTGTAGCTGCTTTTTTGCAGTATTATTTACTATTTCCTTTTAATATTTGGATTTATACTAATCGTTGATCATATAAACGAAACACAGTGTAGCACATAGCAGTCAGCAAAATAAGAGTAACCTTTAAATTAACAATACCTTTGGGTTTTAATTGAACTCGGTCTTCCAAAATGGTAGCCCATCCAAGTACTAACCGAGTCCTACGTTGCTTAACTTCATTTATAGAATCACGCGCTATAGTGCGTGCGCTAAACCCCTCCTAGTTCTATGTATGCAAAAATTAAAGTAGATACAAACTTGAGAACCATAATAATTTTATGATTTTATTTATTGTACTACCGAATGCGCTTTGACATAGACTGTATGGCGACAAGGTTTGAGACAAGGTTTGAGACACGACAAAATCGAAAGTCATGTATGGATCATATAAGCCAGGTCGAAACAATTATGGAAGAGACAAGTAGGATGTAAAAAATTATATTAACCGATAAAATAAAATAATTGTTAGTGAACATTGTGTTTGTAGAGTTCACACGCGGAGAGAGATGATAAACACAGCCAATAAATCAACCATCCTTGTTTTAAATCTCATCTTTACCCATTTTGACAGTATACATTCTGGTCAATACTCATGTGCTGCAGAAGATATAACTGGCCATACATCGGTGACTAAGAGGGTCGTGTCCATTAACGTGCGTTCCAATGAAAATTATTCTGAAAGTAAGTTTGACAATTAATTTTTTCTAAATTTATTTTATTTAACTTAAAAATATGTTTAAGAAAGCAAGAAGGTCACACAATATGCACAGTCAGGCAAAAAAAGTGCAACTTACACACACACATTGCAATAATAAAAAATTCGTGTATGCAAACCATGCATACACGAACAATAAGCCATCAAAGTGAAAGCGACCCGTTCTGTTTAATAGACACCTAGAGTTATAGAAAGCTAGAGTTACTATTTAAGGATTTCGAATTTAAGGATTCGAGACTTGATGACATGAATATTCATATTAATATAAATAATAATATCTAAATATAGGCCTATAGTAGATTGTTATAATATAAATTGCAATTATTTTGAAAACATAATTAGGTCAACATCGTACTATCAATTTGATGTCACATTCACAAATAATTTTTTTTTCAACTTCTATGATTTGCATGGTTTCAAACAAATCATAGAACTCCATCAAAAAGAGATGTATAATAAACTTCCATATGGAATTATTAATGAAGATATTCGAATTCAATCCTACCATAGATCGTGTCAAGAGACAGCTTCTAAGAAGTTCACTGATGCAAAAGCTAAGTTATCTACTTCGAAAGCAAACATTAATATCAGCAAAGATTAGAGGTAATTTCATGATTTGTGTAGAGCAATATAAGCCGGTAAAGAAAGTGTCACTTAAACTGGCTAACAATTCATGTTAGCTGACTACAGCAAAAAATACTTCGTCTCTATGTGTCAAGCACATCACCATCTAGATAATTCTTACTAAAGAGAGATTATGTTTTGGGGGTTTATGCTCCAATCTGATTCTCAATAAAATTTCAACTCTAGTGCTGGGTGGAGCCAGACATTTATGGCACTTAATCCAACCATCTCGCTTTCTTTCTGGAAAAGAGTACACCGAAATTCTAAAATAATAGTGATATATGGACTTTAACTTGAACTGGACTTAAGTCTAGATTTTGAGGACTTGGACTTGATCCTCAAGTACTTGGACTTGAACCTCAATGACTTGAACTTGGACTTGGGTGATGAGGACTTGAACACATAGACAATTGTAGCAATTTATTAAAACGGTTAAACTACTGGATACATTGTCAGTGCAAACATTTGTTGATTTTCTGAAAATATTTGGTCACACAAATTTGGTTCGTGTGTTGTTTTGAATTAAATTTTTGAAAAACTGTAGGCATAGACATTGGCGTAGTGAATTGGGGGGATATGGGGGCATTAATTTCAGAACTTAATTGTCTTTGTTTTCTTTATTATTTAATTCCCTAAGCATGTTTCAATGTTAACTGTCTCAACGTGAATACGTTTGAATGTAGTAAGAGGGGGGGGGGGGGAAGAGGCGGGGTCAATCACGACATCCTGTATCAACAGTATCGTAATTTACATCCACACTCTGCTCCTATATACAAAGCATTCATTCATCGTTCATTCCCGCCTTTGCCTATGATTCTTAAGCGTTCACAAGTAATATGAGAAATGCCCTCCCCGGGTCAACTCTGATTCTAAACATTTTTATCAGCAACACCTGTTCCTAATGCAGGTATTATAATTATATGACTATAAATCAATGGGTACATAGATTTGAGTCTCAAGGACTTGGACTTGAGCCTCAAGGACTTGGACTTGAGCTTCAAGGACTTGGACTTGAGCCTCGAGGACTTGGACAAAAAGGACTTGTAGACAACACTGTAACATACATTCATAGGAATGAATATTTCGGTCATCCGGAAAATATTGTTGTATCCATGTTTGTAAGTGACACAAAGGAAAACTGAGAATTAGCAAGCTAGACGAATGAAACTTGCAAAAGAGTCAACCGCTGAAGCCTGAATGCGATGCTGTGAGATCCTACCTTTGAATTTTGCATCTGATGACTACCATAGTCTCGTAAACTTGCGAAAACTTCTTATAACACAGCCACCAATGTTGAACGACATTAGTGACTCCGAAATAGAAATTCCCGTTCAAATGCAACACAAATGGAAACTAGATCGATATAATCAGTATATAGTCTAAGACACAAAACAGAACGAATACCTTTACCCGGATTTTAATAAAAATTATTTTAAGTCCAGAAGCTGTCAAATTACAATTTCTCACCTCCTCTACTTAAATATTATTAACATACACTATTTTAACATGACTCCAAACGATATTACCTAGCAATCACGAAAAACGTTTCTTTGAATTTTGCTACGCAACTTAAATCACAAAGATTGTTCAAAAAACAGAAACAAGCAGTGTCTGCTTCAGACGTCCCTGATATTGTCTTATGGCGAAGAACCGGACGTTAAATTTTTATTGATTGTTTACAATTGTGGTAAAAATTCCAAAAGTACGTCCATTCTCAACAAATTCATGTTGCTGATAAGTAGCCCAGAAACCCTGTTATGCTGAAAGCGGTGCCACATCTAATTGCATTTCTAGAATTCAGTAGTAGGCTAAACTAGAACGTCAAGTAATTTAACAATTAGTAAAAATATTCCCACGATGTTCCCAAAAAGATGCTTACATGAAGCGGCCAAACCCTAAACCCATGTATTGTCAGTATCAATAATTTTGCGACTTTAGAGATTATAGAAATTCTTAACGTCATGAGTTGTAATCTTAATTTGCTATTTCTGAGCAGCTACGAAAAATAAGGGATTGGTTGACGTAGCTAAACCTCCAGTAGGGAAGAAATCAACAAAGCCAGCAAATCTACTTCGACAAAATTCAGAAAATTTTGATTCTTCGATATCTGGCTCGCAAAATGTGGTATCAATCAATATGGAGCACAAAACGTCAGCTGAACTATCTGTAACAGCTCAAACTGGAGAGTCCACTGTCTCTGTAATAACGACAGAGTTGATTGTTAACAAAGGAATACGCTCAATGGTGCTTCCTTCTCAATCAACAACAACTACAGACACAACGATCGCAGCAGAGCTAAAAGCACTAAATCTGAGTCAATCACTCGAAAACCGGAGAGAATTCTTGCTTAATTTATCAAAGTTCGACAGTAATGAACAAACTTCCAAAACCACTGCAATCATTCCTCCGCTTTTACATGAAGGAATTAAAAATTCCAACATTGATCAGCCGTCTCCTAATCAACCGCTTTCTTTAGTAGCAACGACTATGACACTCCACATTCCAGACATTCCAGGATTGACGATAGCAGGAGATCAACGCTATGTAGCAACTGAATTGTCCACATTTAGAGATGATCTACCTACAACAGCAATGAAAAATATTACATTTGACGAGATCATTAACACACAGCAGGATACAAGCCAGGCTTTCTCAAATAAAGACAGACAAGAAGAACACGATAGGCAGATATCGTCCTCTGATTTAAAAACAAACAAGCGGGAGCCTAGCTTTACTCAATCAAATGGTTCAAATCAGTTTGTTGATAGGTTGACTGAAGAAGGAGATGGGCATGTTTCAACAACAATATTTCAGAAAGGGATAATGAAGGTAGAAGCAAGCAATGACCTAGGAAGAATGTCAAGGATAGGTAAGTTAAGAAAAGTTTGCATGAAAGTCTATTTTAACGTCTGTTTCAGTAAAACAAGAGTACTGT
>CAJHZI010000447.1:1130000-1285000 GCA_905160935.1 Enchytraeus crypticus | reverse complement strand
TAGAAATTGAGAATTAATAGTTTGGACACCTTAAACACCTTAAGATGGTAAGGAGATATGGCGAGAGGAAGGAGACAAAAACAAATAGGGAGAGAGAGACAGAAAGAGAGCGATTGAGTGACATGTCACACGTCACGTAGTATAGGTTTATGTTACGTTGTTTCTAGACGCAAGTAAGACGAGCTCCAAACCGACCCGTATATCGGTCAGTGGCGCGCCCAGGGTAACAGGTGAGCCATCATCTGATAGTCAACCTACTACAACTATCCCATTCCCCTCGCCTTCAAGCCAGCGTCCCACTTCTCCTTCAGCCACCACCACCGAGTATCAAGTGTTTCCGTCCAGACCCGTCATGGACGAGGACTACGACAGTGGTCTATCCGATAATGAAATCGGTAGTGAGCTGGAGGGCACAGGCGCTAATCTACTTAAGTCTAGCGGAGCAGGATTGATTCTGGGGATAACCGTGGCCACCGTCCTGACCAGTATATGCGCAGCCGTGGCAGTGCACACGCTGAGAGCAAGGCGTCGTAAGAGCAAGTACATCGCATTCGGTAACCCGAGCTACAACCGAGAGCATCTCCCGACAAACGACGCCAGTTTCGATCACAGCATTGTACTGTCGTCTCACGGATATACAGTCCTAGCATGAGTAACTACATCATCACATTATCATCCCATTCACATCTCTCTTCGCTCTCTCTATCTCTTTCTCTGTCAGTGTGCACTGCCTGTTGGCCGGTCCATGGCGCGTAACACCTCCGCATGTCTTTTCCTCTGTTTTTTTCAAATCAACGTACGAAAGTGACCAAATCATTCATCATACAATTCTTTATACGATTTATCAATTTTGTAATTGCGCCAACCTTATTTAGCAGTTCTTCGGTGTAATATTGTCAGTCCATTTGATCTTCTCCATTCCTGATCTTATCCATTCCTCTCCCACTCATCAACTAGCAAGATTCATCTCACTCATTTACTACCATTACTAACTTCATCAAAACGTCATATAATGCATGTACCATCACTATTAACAACATATTCACATCAAAATTAACTGCATCGGAATATAATCATCCTATTCAATGCTAGCATGATTAACCAACTATATGATTAACTGTAACCCTTCTCATATATCTCTCCCGTGTTCAGCCAAGTTGCAGGTCTAAGGTGTATATTCCTACTCGTATGTTGCTTTAACGCTCCATAAAAACACTGTCGATCAACGATTTAATACCTACACAAAATACTATGCCTTATCCTAAACCTATACCTTAATGTAGCCTATAGCTTGGGAATAATCTGTCTTCTAAGGTGGTTTCCGCTTGCCTTCTTCAGTTCATTCTACGTCTCCACTTACGACACGTGTAGTTTTCGGTGAATCTATTATTCTTCAGTGTCCCGGACACAACATGGGAATAGCTTAATTAAAGACATCATAACATTATTATCCTAATCATATACTAGATTGATTAACTTCATAATCACGTCACAATCTCACACATTATGATTTAATACATCACCCAGTATTATCGTACTTGTATAAATGATTAACTACATCATCAAGTATCATCTCACTCATATGTATTCCCTGACATCATCCCTGGATGAGGAAACAGACGTTAAACCTATTATTATTATTATTATTATTATTATTATTATTATTATATTAACCTGATTATTTCCATCATCAGAATGTTACCTCACGATCTGCTAGCATTCTACTATGGTGAAACACATTACAAACTATTTAACTCTTCACACTATTGACTCGACGATGCGCAGGTTTAGCATTATTAAATGTACAATTGTACCTGTATGCTTAATCAATCATCTCAATGTTGATCAATTGCACTAATGTTACACTGTTGATAAACTGCACTGCGCATAAACACTAACAACTTGCAACGTTCAATAAATTCTCGTACGGCTGTAGTATTAGATTAACACGTTGACAGCCGACTGCGAGTTAACTCGTAGTCGGCGTCCACGCCACCGGTGCCGACTACGAGGTAACTCGTATTATTGACTATAGTTTTCAAGCCTACCTGCGGCCCACTGGCACCCAATAAACGACAACTATCGCATTTGCGGCACCTGGAGAACAGTCTGCACTAAACTTTTAACGACGTGTTGTTTCAATTTGATAATTTTAAACCTATATTTCAACAATAAGAACGAGAACAAACAGAATTCAAGCTGACAGCAGAAAATTTCTAACAAAAGCAGTTATTTTTTCATATAAAAGTATTTTAAATCCAAAATAAAACTCTTACACTACAGTGTCACTTCACGTGCCAAAAGTTTTGAAGATCTTCCCTTAGTCCTGATTCTCATGATACTCTCCAAAGCAGGGGGCAACACACAATGCTGGTTTAGCTTCGCACCCGTCACAGAAGTATCTTGTCTCCTTTCTCTTCCTATTTTTTGTGCAGACTCGGCAGGGTTTGGTAGGACGTGGCTTCTTGGCTGTAGGTGGTAGTGTAGATGGCACATGTGCGCCAGAAGCCGCAACTGGTCCCGTCGTCGTTGTTGGGAGCTCTCGAATAAGACCTCTTATCACAGCTTCTCTGAACTGCAGCAGTCGAATTTTCGAACGTGCTGGTCGTTCTGCATTGCACAGGATGTGTGCATTGTGTATGGCGATTTCTAAGGATGAAGTCCGATCTTTTTGTACCAACGTATGGTCGTGCGCAGAGCCGAATAATAGCTTAGCATCTGATCTGATCAAACTATACGTCTTTGACAGCATTTGGCCTACAAATGTCCCCTAGTAACTGTAGTCATCTGCTGCAGCTTACACTGCATTGCGCAGCTCACACATGAATTACAGTGACATTAGGAGTCATACATGAGCTACGAGATAACTCGTAGTCCGGCACCTGACAACCGAACTCGGTTGCCAGGTGCCGGACTACGAGTTATCTCGTAGTAGACTTTTAAGTCCTATATTTCTAGTAATATCCATAGAATTAGTTATAGCCTAAAAAATTTGAATTTGCATCATTAGTTTCAGAAATATAATAGTAGGCACCACGGGTGCAGCATCATATATAATTGCCGGCAGTCAACGTGCTAAAAATAATTTGATTATAAACTAGTGTTTTTATTTTCTTCTCACTATCGTAACCCTTTCTGCTAATTTCACTCATTTATAAAAAATGCCTAATTGTAATTAAGTAAAAATAAATATTTTGTAACAAATTCTGCAATGTAGACCCTAGACACAACAAGGAATTTACTATAAAAATCGCTGAATAAATAAATAAAAAATATAGTGAAATAGTAAATAAAACCTAGTGCATTAAAATGATTTGACCAACCACTTTGATGTCTATCACTCACTCAATACCACTCAATCAATATCAATCACTCAATACCACATTTAAAAACGTTAGGCAATTTATTTCATTTTCCGAATAACCAATAGGCCTACTGTGAATGTCCGAGATTTGACTTTCAGATCAGCACGGTCGGGAATCGAACTTACGAAAGTTAAATTCATCTCACGATATTTCATTTAAAATTTCATGACATTACCTAAAGCCTCAGATCACAACGCTATTGAGACGAGTAGTATACAAAACCATAAAGCTAGGAAAGTTTTTCACAGCACATTTCATCCTTGTCTAGACCAAACCCCACGCCATAGTTCAAGGTAGGACTCAAGGCTACAACCAAAGCAGAGGGGGGGTCTCAAGACCAAGGGGGTCTCAAGACCAAGCAGGTCTCAAGGCTAAAGCCGATGAGGTATGATTCATGGGAGAGGGAGTCAATAGGCCAAGCAGAGTTTAAGGTTAAAGTCGAGGAGGTCTCAAGGCAGGGACGTAAGGTTGAGCCCAACATCACACACACACACACACACACACGGCTCGTACTATGTTCCTCCCTTATTTGCAAACCACATTTGGTTTGGAAATATTTTTCCATATTCCCTTTATAACCAGACAACTCCAGCATCATCGCGCTCTGTATTGTAACCATCAATCTCTGCATACAACTTTCCTTCATATTTTCCAGAAGTGATTTCTCTTACTGTAAACTCAAATCTTTCAGGCTTCTCTTCCAACTTATTCTCTTTAATATATTCATTAATCTTTTTCGTGGACCATATTCTTATAGGGGTATCACCGGCATTTTTTGCAACATACAGTATATATGATTTACCAAACTTTCTATTTATGGGTTTCAATCCCTTTACAATATATTTATCTCCAATCTTGGGATTTTGGAACTTGATTATTTCCGAGTTTGAGTTTGTAGTTGTCATTTTATATATACAGGAAAATAAATTTAAAAAAAAGATTTTTTTGCGATTTTTTAAAATATTTATTCCACAGCTAATTTTACCAAAGATAATTTTCACTGCACACATGCATTAATATTTTCAAATCACATTTGGTTTGGAAATAATTCCTTTACAACCAGATAACTCCAGCAGCATCATCGCTATCTGTATTGCAACCATCAATCTCTGCATACAACATTCCTTTATGTTTTCCATAATTGATTTCTCTTACTGTAAACTCAAATCTTTCAAAGTTCTTTTCCAACTCTTTCTCTGTAATATATTCATTAATCTTTTTAGTAGACCATATTTGTAGAGGGGTATCGTCCTCATTTTGTACAACGTATAGTATATATGATTTACCAAATTTTGTATTTATGGGTTTCAATCCCTTTACAATATATTTATCTCCAATTTTGAGATTTTGAAATTGAATATTTGCGAGTTTGAGTTTGTAGCTGTCATTTTATATATGTAAGAAAATTTATTTAAATCAAAATTAATATTTATAGAGATTTCCAAATTTTTTAAAAACTCTTTCTTTAAACACTTTCCAAATGTTCTACGGGAATCCATTCATTAAATATCTTACTGTAACCACCCATTTAACCAAGGCTTGTTCCACACCTTTAATCTTTTTCCTTTGTAAAATCTTTTCAATTCTATATAATTCTTGATTAGTTTTCTGAAGTTCCCCTGAGTAGAAACCTCCCTCTAACACCTCACCAAATTGATCCTTCAATATATATACGTTATAGGCGATGTATACTTTACTTTTGTTACAACGTACACCTCCTCAGACGAATTGAGTATGAAACGTTTTTCAAACACACCTTTAATCCGACTAATTCGAACTCTATTACCAATCTTGAATTTGGGTTTTTTATTAACAATTCTATTTGTCTTATTTAGTGTATTCTCTACTGCAAGTTTATAGTGTTTGACCATACTGGCTTTTGTAGGAGTCATACCAATCGTTGAATGATAACTATTGTTATATTTAGAAACGAGTCTGTCAATCATATCAATCCAATTTCTCGTATTTTCAGCTGTAAATCTTTTCCACATTTTTCTTTGATGCTTCTATTAAACCTTTCCACAACTGCTGATTTATGTTCTCCAAATGTAGAGTATCTATTAATATTATTTTTCTTTAACCAATCATCCATGTTCTTGTTGCAAAATTCCTTGCCTTGATCAACCCACAAATGTCTAGGTTGTCTTCCAGATGATGACACTATTAGTTTAAATGCCTCTGTTGTTGTTTCACCTCTCTTGTCTTTCAACGGAATGCTCCACGCATACTTGGAAAATACATCAATGACGTTAAGCACGTATCAGTAACCTTTATTAACTCTACTCCATTCCTGCATTTCGATTAAATCTGCTCCCCATATCTCATCAACTTCGAACACATTTACTTGACGTCCTGTAAATTTTCTACGAATCGGTCTGTGTAATTCCTTAGCTAAAATCTTCAAAGGGTCCAACGTTTCGCTTCAAGCCATTTTCTTCGCTGGACCCCTCTATACGTTTTTTTACTGGCCAAGACCAAACTTTGCCTTATATTTCATGAAGAGGTAAACTAATTGAGACATATTTCTTTGCTCACTATTTAAGCTTGAATCATTAAAGATTTCGTATGTTCGATGGGCCAAAGCTTCGTCGCTTATATTTCTGCTGGCAGTATCGGTGTTTGCGGTATAAAACTGATCGTGCAATTCACACATTCCGTCCAACTCATTTATACCCTGATAGCCTTCGCGATTTCTCTGTTCGTACTTTGTGCCTGGTCCGCAATAAGAATACTTATTTAGATTATTAAATGATCCGTTGGGTACATACTCTCCACGTCAGGCAGGTAAATGTATTTCTCCAACTGTGTTTCCAACGGCGGATAGCACATTATTAAATATACCCTGACCTGAGATGAATCTTGACTTTTACTTCCACACACTACACAAAAAGAAATTTGCAATTTTCTATTATTAGCAGTTAACCTCACTTACGTCTGTATGGAAAAAGTTTTCCTTTTACATTTCAAACAGTACATTTTAAATTACATTATAAAATTTTATAACGTAATTTCATTTTAGAAAACTTCTTAATCTATAATAAATGGAGTCTGACCATCGGATGTTAGGTACATCATTCTATCGGAAAGTACCGTAACATACATATGAGTATGTTCTGGAACATTTTGACTAAATTTAAAATTAAGTTTCATATTCATAACATCAGATTTGACTTTTTCACTCTGATGTCGTACATCAAAGACTACCAGTGGAAATAGCTTTTTGTAATTCATCATATCGATATGTGTACCTTCAATTAAATGTTTAAAACCAAAGTGTTCTTTCTTAAATTCATCTGCCATAGCGGAGAAATCTACATAGTCATTTGTAGCAAAGTTTATTCTCGGTTCATCTGCAGGATATCTCTGATCATTCAATTCAACAAAAGCACTCGTCAAGTTAAGGTGATCAAACACAGCTGGATTTTGTTCCTGTGTTCTTGATTTGTCAGTTTTTATCCAACAATTATCCATCTAGGCTTTTAAATTCCAGTTTAAATTTAATATATCGGTAAATTTAAATCCCTTATTAAGTTCATAAAGCACATAAATGCAGTAATGACCGCAGATGACTTCGTTTGGTGCTTGAATTTTGAATGTGTTGTAATAATTTTCTTTTCCTTTACAATAATGCTGAACTTCCAAAGCAGGCGCGAAACCGTAGCTGTCAAAATATAAACATTTACTATCTTTGCTGTAGACGCATGTCCAATGTGTTCTGTCTCCGGAGCTGTCGTCAATATTAAGAATTAGACATTCGTTATTATTAATTGATCCTTTCAATTCATCACGCATTAAAACACCATTAAAATGTTTAATTTTCAATTCCTTGAATTTTTCTATTGTATCAAAATTACTTAGCGGTTTAATGGTTTTGAACGATTTTAGAAATTGGGGGAAGCCTGCCTCTATGCCTCCTCCTGTCCTTGTAAAAAAAAGTCCTGATCCTGTTCTCTGTAGATATAATCCAATACCCCACTGAGCTCCTTTCAAATTCTTGACACATCCACCGAGTCCAAATATCTTTAATGCATTCGATAGCGTTTTACTTACAACGGGATTGGAGCTATTGCGTCACTGATTAAGCCTGCGCAGAGTTGTTGTTTGGTTATGTTTTCCAATTCTTGATTATGTCTCTTCAATTCATTTGTCTGTCTAGTCGAATTTACTGCCGAGCTAAATCCACCTGCCAATCCACCTATTGCTCCCACGATGGCAGGAATGGCTACCAACAATGGCAGGAATCCTCCATTCTTCTTCATGTACTTTAATTGTGCCCTATTCAGACACAATTCTATTCCAGACGTAGCCTTTTTTATTTTATTAATTTGAGTTTGGGTTAGAGGAAGATTCACATTAGGTTGCACATTACCCGATAAATTCTTTTTTGATATTCGTATATTAACCTCTCTATCACGATCGCACGCGCTCTTTAGTTTTTGGACCTGACCTTTAGTCAACGTTACACCATAGCTTGTATACTTTGGCATTTTTATATAACATTTAAATTTTATTACATAAAATGAGTACTATATCGAAAACTGGCGGTAGTAAATCACATTCAAGTACTGGTCATTTGATGAAGCATGTAGACTCAGTTTTCAGGCCTATTGTCAATCTTGTTGATAAGCTCGACAGTATAAAAGTTGATAAAACTGGAGGATAAATCACTGGAGACATTATTATGAGCAACAATAGAATTTTAAATGTTAAACATCCTCCAGAAACCGATGCGGATGTCATCACAAAGGGGTACTGCTATCGTTATATTAACAAATTTTGTGAACATTTGATAGTAGACATATTAAAAGAATTAAAACAAAACGTAGTTGCTAATGATATTGCACTAAAGAACAATATTGATACGAAACTTAGTGCGAATGTTGGATCAATGAACGGAGATTTAAATATGAAGCATAAATTAATTTTTAATGTCGGTTTCCCAAGTGAAAAATATGATGCGATAAACAAAAAGTATCATCAGATTGCGAGCATGAAAGATAATGTTGATTTGAAGAAATTAATGGCTATTTGTTCGCATGTATTAACCATTGTATCAAAATATTCCAGAGAACAAGGCCTACGAATTAAATACAGTGATATATTTCTTAGGAAATATAATCATTTGCAAAATATTACCTTAGAAAATCTTAAATTGTTTAATGAAGAAGAAATTAATTCTGACGTGAAAGGTATTGTTTCAGTTTTTACGACTGATTTGAAATGCTTACTTTTAACAATAATTGAAGAACTACCAAGAAATGTTTATGGATTTGAAAATAAATCTAGTTCGTGCTAAATTAATAGCAACACCTGAAGAGGGTACACCTTTAATGAAAAATAGGCGATTCATTTTAAAACTTGTAAGAGATCTAGACCCAGATCGAAAGAATTTAGACTTGAAATTAATATTACGAAAAAATTTAACGTTTATTGATTTAGGATTTCATTACGTTTCAAATTCACTGCTAGTTAAGTTTGAGATGTAAGCGTAACCGTTCATTACGATATTTAAATTCGTTAATAATTGTATTAACAAATTTTCTGCGAATTCAGAAATAATCTGATTATAGGTTGCCTCGGTAAGATTTCCAATTACAACTGAGCACAAAGTCAAATCTTTCGTTAAGTTTATTTAATTTTTCAATTTCTGCACTTAATTCATTACTTTTATCCTGCAAATTGAACTTGAGACTGATTGATGTCAGTAATGCACTCGTAATTGAAAGTATAACCAGATCGGGAAAATCAACTATTGTCTACAAACCTGCTAGCACAGTTGAAACTGTAACAGAAGACAAAGTGCACACGTAGTACAAAATTTTGGTATTTTTTCGCTTTCGTTTTAACTTATAAACAATGCTCCGCCTCTCTTCCAGTTTTCCAGTTAAAAACGCTTTCACTTTACTCGAAAGCGATGTACCATCTACTGTGTCTGTTATTTTTATTATGTAAAGCTAATTTGTTAAAGTGTAACGTGACAAAGTTAATGAAATATACAAGCAATAAAAGTTTATGTTCATTGAAGGTTTTAATAGTACATTTACTATGGAAATGAAGCGAAACTGTGGGCTTTTTCACTGCGGCGTGTTAATCAGAATCATAGTCACATGATAAGTGAATCAAAACTGGGGTTTTCCATAGTCTTGGGGTTGGCTTACGAAAGAGAAAGTAGGATACTGACTTCCACTTAAATAAAAATATTTATCACTCCAATAAACCAGTAGATGACGATGAAATGCTAAAAGACAAAGACTACGAGAGACCGTGGACTGACGTCAAGTCTGAACATGTAGCCAGTGCTGTTTCCTATACAGTTGTCTGTCACGATGATGCTAAATACTACAAGGCCGTAAAAATAATTAACTGACAAGATTGTATTGAGAAATTTTTACAAGCACTAATTGTATAGGAGCAAGAAATACTTAAGCTTATGAAGTGCTTCAAAAACAGTGACATGTCTGAGCAGGAAATTCAAGACAATACAAATGCAAAAGCTTGCTACATTTGTCATGGAGATTATAAGATAGATGACGGTAAAGTGAGGGATCATAATCATATTACTGGTAGGTACCGAGGAGGTGCTCATAATTCATGCAATCGCCAGCTGAAACTTTCATATAAAATACTAGTTATTTTCCACAATTTAAGAGGTTATGATTCCCATCATATTAGTCAGCATATAAGCAACATTACAAATAAAATTAATATTATTCCCAATAACATGGAAAGGTACCTGACCTTTTTCATTGGAACTGAACGAACTGAATGGGAAGCTAAATCCAAGAAAATGGTTTCAAAAATTAGAAATAATCTAAACTTCATCGATAGTTTTCAATTTATGTCTACAAGCCTAGAGAAATTAGTCAATAACATGAAAACTGGTGGTTCGTTGACTGAAAATTTCGAGTACAAAAAAAAGGAATTTGGAGATAACCTCGAGTGGATGCTACGTAAAGGGGTCTATCCCTACAGTCACATAACTAGCTTCGAAATATTCAACGACGATCCGTTGAAGCTAGAAATGCAGCATTTTAAGAATGATTTAACCGGAGAAGATATTACACCGGAAGATTATGAATTCTTCCGAAAAGTGTGCAAGAAGTTTAAGCTTAAAACACTAGGTGCCTATCAAAATTTATATCTGAAAAGTGACGTAACACTGCTAGCAGATATATTTGAAAACTTTAGAAAGACATGCCTAAATTATTACGGTTTCGATCCTTGCCATTACGTTACTGCACCTGGTTTGGCTTGGGATGCTTGTTTAAAAATGACGGGAATTGAGCTTCGACTAATCACAGACGTAGACAAGTACCAATTTATAGAAATGGGTTTGCGGGGTGGGGTGTCCATAGTAACACACAGGTTACTCTAATTCAGATAATAGCTCAGAGAATAAGCATGTTTCATACTGGGATTCGAATAATCTTTATGGTTGGTGGATGTCCCAAGCCATGCCATAAGTAAATTTCACATGGACTGATCCAGATGAATATACTCTACCAGACTATGAAAGCCTGTGCAGTAATGAACTCGAAAAAGGTCATATCTTAGAAGAAGATTTAGAGTATCCGAAAGAGCTGCACGATCTACACAACGACTATCCTTATTGCCCAGAGCAATTGAAAATACAGGATGATATGCTGTCAAAATACTCTAGAAGTGTAGCAGAGAAATACAATTCAAAATGTTCAGATGTGAAAAAGTTGCTACCGAACCTTAGAAATAAAACTAAATATGTAATACACGAACGGAATCTACGGCAAGCAGTAGATGCTGGTTTAAAAATAACCAAAATACATTCAGGGTTCTCCAGTTTAGTCAGAAACCTTGGTTAAAAACATATATAGATTTCAATACAGATAAGCGTAAAGTTGCAAAGAATGATTTTGAAAAGGACTTTTTCAAACTAATGAACAGCGCGGTGTTTGGAAAAACTATGGAAAATGTCAGAAAGCGGCAGAATATCAAACTAGTGACTGACATCAAACAACTTAAAAAGCTTTCTGCAAAACCAACGTTTATAGGCGGAAAGATTTTCAATGAACATCTTGTTGCACTGCATGTCATTCAGGAAAAACTGAAATTAAATAAACCAGTATATGTCGGTTTCAGTATCCTTGATATTTCAAAAACGTTAATGTATGACTTTCACTAACCTTTCGTTAAAAAGAAATATGGTGATAAGGCACAGCTTCTCTATACTGATACCGACTCTTTGATTTATGAAATAAAAACTAATAATTTGCAGAAGGATATGCGTGAGCATAAAGACATATTTGACTTGAGCGACATAGCCGATAAAAGGTATCACGATGACAGTAACAAGAAGGTCTTGGGTTAAGTTTAAGCTTGAGTTCCCCAATGAGAAAATTACTGACTTCATTGGTTTGAGAAGCAAAATGTACAGCATATTATGTGAGAGTGGTGAGGAGTGTAGTATAACAAAGAGTGTAGTACAAAGTAAACTGAAACATGTGGTGTATGCAAGAATACTGAACGAGAGTGAACAGATGTATTCAAGCATGACTGTAATCAGGAGTAAAAACATAAACTGTTTACGCAAACAATGAATAAAATATCTCTGTCAGCTTACGATGATAAGTGGCACATACTAAATGATGGTGTGACGAGTCTGGCTTATGGACACTACAGGCTTGAAAATAATGGAACATAGAACGAGCCGTGTGTGTGTGTGTGTGTGTGTGTGTGTATGTGTGTGAGTGTGTGTGATGTTGGGCTCAACCTTACGCCCCTGTCTTGAGACCTCCTCGACTTTAACCTTAAACTCTGCTTGGCCTGTTGACTCCCTCTCCCTCGAGTCATACCTTGAGACCTCATCGGCTTTAGCCTTGAGACCTGCTTGGTCTTGAGACCCCCCTCTGCCTTGGTTGTAGCCTTGAGTCCTACCTTGAACTATGCCTTGGGGTTTGGTCTAGACAAGGATGAAATGTGCTGTGAAAAACTTTCCTAGCTTTCTGTTTGTATACTACTGAGACATTGAATAAGCAATAAGCAAATAAGGCAATTAATAAGCTCTTTAAATAAATTAAAATAAGAATTTAATAAGCATCAGTAAGTAACCTATTCCGTTCAAAAGCTGGTAAAAGCTGGTAAAGCTAAGGTTAACGTCAATTTCCTCACTCGAAAGCGATGTCAGTGACGGGCGAGCCCAGGATTTGAACCCGCATCTACTGATCCGCGATCGAGTATCTTACCGACTTCGCCACTGGCTCCAGCCAGTTCAGGTTGGTTAAGCTGTGTGTGTGGCTTGTTGGTAAGTTGTTCGACTGCGGATCAATAGATTCAGGGTTCAAATCCAGTAATCCCTCCGTCACTGACTTGCTATCGAGCAGGAAACTGACATTAAACAGGGCTTTAGCTTCAGATCTTAGATACAGACAGAAATGCATAGACAGATTACACACGCTATGTTTTTTTATAACCGAGAACACAAATTATTTTTACAATAAAGTGGTTACGACTTCACCGATGTTCTTGAAATTTATAAAACTTGACCAGTAGCCAAATCTGCCAAACAAAGGGACATTTTGTTTGATTATCGTTCAAAATGGGTAAGTAATACATAAATAGCCAGAAAAGTTACAAATGAAGAAGACTTGAAGAGAGAGGGTATATAAAACAATTGATAAGTGCAATAGGAAATTAGAAGACGAGTTGGATAGGTCATCAATGACAACATCGAGCACTACTGAGACAAAAATCAATCCGGCGAACAAAAAGAAGGTCCGAAAACGGTGCAAATTCTAAAATCCAGAAAATCATTCCAAAGATATATATATATATATATATATATATATATATATATATATATATATATATATATATATATATATATATATATATAGGCTATATATATTAAATGGGATACTATCTATTCCGGCTGCCTTCCCCTTCTTCATGCTGTTAATTGATATATATATAAATATATATATACAGACTGGGCAAAAAAAATCCCCTAGCGAAATCTCAATAACTTCAAGAAAACTCAAAATATCTCTACGAAATTTACGGAGCTTCTAGGAGAGGAATTTCTGCGTATATCCTGAAAAAGTGATGAAAATCTATTGAGCAGGAAAAATATTACAGCGCTTCTACGAAAAAAGTGCAAAATCAGTTTTAACAAGGCTTTTTTTTACCGAACTTCTTAATAACTTGAACAAAACTCAAAATAGTTTTACAAAATTTTCGGAGCTTCCAGAGGAGGAATTTCTACACATATCCTCCAAATTTGGTGAAAATATATTCAGTAGTAACAAAAATACAGAGTTTCTTCGAAAAAAATGCTAAAATCAATTTTAACAAGTCTTTTTTAAACAAAAGTACCGGACATTTTCTTCAAAACTTAGGAATAATTTTAACAGAAGAACGAAATTTAAGCATCTTTTATTGGAGTAGCTAACAAGATAGTGCAGGCTTAAACTCCACCACTTAAGTAAACGGCCCTTTTCAGGGTCGTTATTTTCTTTAAAAGGAACGACTGACATTTCGATAAGCCTTGTTAAAATTGATTTTAATTTGATTTTTTTAAAAATTGCTGTAATTCCGTAACTAATGACAATTTTTTCATCAAATTTGCAGGATATACGCATAAATTCCTCCCCTAGAAGCTCCGTAAATTTTGTAGAGATATTTTGAGTTATCTTAAAGTTATTGAGATTTCGCTAGGGGAATATTCTTTTTTGCCCCAGTCAGTCTGTATATATATATATATATATATATATATATATATATATATATATATATAAATTAACAGCATGAAGAAGGGGACAGCAGCCGGAATAGATGATATCCCAGCAAAATTCTTGAAAATGTTGGAAGGACAAAAAACACTCAATCAATCAATCAATCAATCAATAAGAATTTAACGTCCAGTTCCTCGCCATAAGGCAATGTCAGGGACGTCTCTTGCAGACACTAAACAAACAGGCGCCAAAGCACCACACGAGCTAATAAGCTAATGGAGGAATGTATGGAAGTGTACAATACAGGCATTTGGCCAGACGACCCTACCAAGTCAGTGATGATCCCAATTCCCAAAAAAGCCCATGCTATGGAGTGTTCGGATTACATAACGATCAGTTTAATACCCCGTGCATCGAAGATCTTATTAAAGATATTAAACAATCGCATTCAGTTGAAAGCAGATATGATACTGAGCAGGACACAATTTGGTTTTAGGAAAGGTTGCGGAACAAGAGAAGCAATAGGGGTAATGCGGGTTCTTTGCGAAAGAAGCTTAGAATATGGAAATAACGTTTTTGCATGCTTTGTGGACTATAAGAAGGTTTTTGATAGGACTGATAGGATAACGATTATTAATATCTTGAAAAGAATAGAAATTTTCTGGAGAGATAGAAGACTAATTTTAAACTGGTACATGAATCAAACAGCAGTAATCAAAATCCAACAAGAATACTCAGAAGGCGAAATAGGACGTGGAGTAAGACAAGGTTGTAGCATTCCGCCGCTGCTGACTAACATTTATGCTGAGCAATGATGGATGAAGGAATAAAAGTAGGAGGAAAATGTTTACAATATGTACGATTTGCAGATGACCAAGGAATGGTAGCGGGCAGTGAGACTGGACTGCAGAAGATAATGGATAGGCTGAATGATACGGCATTTAGATATGGCATGAAGATTAATATCAGAAAGACCAAAGTGATGAGTGTCCCATAATAAAGGTGAAATTAATATCGCAATAAATAGTACGAAATTGGAACAGGTAAGGAGTTTCAAAAATTTGGGTCATACTATAACCAATAGAAGGTAAAACGAGGCAAAGGCAGGCGGAGATAAGATATGCAAGATAATTTAAAGATATGTGGAAATGAAGAGGAAGGCGGAAGACAGAGAAGAGGCGTTATGTACCATGGACCAGCCAGTAGGCAGTGCACTAAAAGAGAGAGACTATAACCAATGACGGGAAATGTGAGGCCGAAATATGCAGTAGGATTGCACAAGCAAAAGCGACCTTTGGTGATAGGGAAGAACTTCTAACAAAAAGTCTAAAAAGACACAAAGATAAAGATAGTGAAAACTTTGATTTGGACCACGCTATTGTATGGATGAGAAGCATGGACCTCCAGAATGGAAGATATTAGGAAACTGGAGGCATTGGAAATGTGGATCTGGAGAAGAATGGAGAGCATTAGCTGGCCTCAAAAGGTTACAAATGTGGAAGTTCTAGAGAGAGTTGGTACAAATAGACAGCTGATAAATGTATTAAGAAATAGGAAGAAGAGTTGGATAGGACACATTCTAAGGGGGAAGGTCTATTAAAAGAGGTCATAGAAGGTAGAATGAAAGGAAAAAGAGGCGGGGGCAGGCCGAGATTAGGTATGTTAGATGATTTAAAGACCCATGCATATGTGGACTTGAAGAGGAAAGCGGAAGACAGAGAAGAGTGGAGGCATTGTATATCATGGACTAGCCAGTAGGCAGTAGGATGAAATAAATGTTGATGTTAGTTTTTCTCTCGCAAGCGATATAATTGACATGTAAGCTCCGGATTTGAATTAACTAGGTTATCAGCGTTTGCTCAGTCAATCATAATCATAGAACCATTCACTAGGTTATAAGCTTATGCTCAATCAAGTGGTTCAAACATAATGAAGTCATTAACAGGCTACATAAAATCATCATCACTGAATAATTAACTAGGTCAACAGTATATGCTCAATCTATTCATTACCGTTAATCATTAACTAGGTTATCAATTTAGGCTCAATCAGTCACAATTATTAAGTCATATCATATAATTAGGATATCACTATACGCTCCATCAAGTCATCGTCAAGAAGTCATTAACTGCCTTAATCAAATAATCATTGAATCATTAACTAAGTTATCAATATATACTCTATCAAAGCATCACCATTACGACTTCAACTAAGTTACTTGTGTATGCCCAATCCATAGGCGCCGGCACCGGTACGGCAGGTACGGTAATTGCCGTACCACTTTTTAGTCCCAATGTTAAATGCCGTGCCACTTTTTGTTCCACTGTTTTACTCTTAACGATCTTAATAATGTAGAAAGGGTCATTAGTGTAAAAGTAAAATCAAGGCTATAGTCGTTAAGCTGGAATAAATTACAGCCCTCTAGTGAGGGAATCCCGTGAAGCGAAGGCGACCGGGTGTCAGAAATAATAAATTGCTATCAAATGTTGAGAGAATTCAGTCACATATCAATGGGCCTGCAACCTTGATGCGTTAGTTTTTTGTGACGCCCTTTCCTCATTAGCAGATTAGAACTTGTGGGTCAGGAACAACCCATCTTCAGAGACTGCAGCCTCAACATGGGGCTAAGAGTAGGCCTAAGGTTGCCGCCGTTTATACATGTACAGGAGTCCTAATGAGCTCACATTCAGTTGGACTAGCAAGTTTAGCAGTCACTGTTGTACAGATATTTTATTTTATAGATTTTTATTTTATTTTATAGCCTGCTAACGCAGGCTAGTATAGAGCTATGAAAATTTTAAAATTAAGGTAATGAAAGGGTCCTTATATTCATTCAGAATAGATCACTAGTGTACGTGTAGGATATTTAGTAATACGAATAATTCAGATATATGTATTTACAATAGTAGTAGGGCCAATTAGGCCTATAAGTAATATTAGATGTTAAATATTAGTAATATTAGATGCATGGCTAAATCGATGGTTTATAAAAAGTGGGTTACATAACTTACATAGGCCTAAATGTAGGCCTGGTTGGTTATAAAGTCAGACAGTATTAAATATACTTGTCTTAAAATTTTATAACTTTGGTTCTATGCAATTCTCCACAATGCTTTAGCTTTAAAGTAGACTTATGAGAGTAGGATATATTACACGAAGCCTATATGTCTTCAACTATATGCAGAACGTGGCAGAATGGTCTCTATCATCAGTAGTACAGCCTTCATAATGATAAGTGAGTTTTTCAAAAAGCAGGAAACCTTAAATTTCCTGAATTCCAGTTGGGCCTGACAGTATTACTAGAAGTTTTGATATTGACGCTAAGCAACATTATAACCTTCTCATGAGCTGCATACGCTGGCACATATGAGTAATATTTTATTAATAATAGTCAGCATGCCTACAATTGCTTGGGTGTGCTCCAGCTCATGTCTGCGTAAGTTAGTACAGGGTCCTATCCTGTTACTGTTCCAGTGTGGCAGTGTATAAATTGACTATAGTGTAAAAAAGTAAAGTAAACACGCATTATAGTGAAATGATCACCTATGTCGATAGCTATCACTTTTAATACCACATGTTTTAACGGTTAGGCAATTTAGACCATTTTCCATATATCCAATCCAGTGCATGTCCGAGATTTTACTTCTCTGATCAGCGCGGCTGGGATTCGAACCCACGAGGGTTCAATTCGCCTCAGCATCTGTCTCATTATAACGTAGGATAAAATAAAGATTAGATTGACGTCTTAATAGTAAAGTGATACGTAATTTACGTTGCCATCCCCATGGGATCCAGGAATTTTTAAGGGGGGGCCGAAATTTTTTTGGGAGTACACATTTCTTGCTTACGCCCTGCCATCTTCGGGACATACGAACCAACCAGAAAAAATGCTGTGTGGGGGGGCTCAACATTTTTTTCACTACTGCGCTCGGCTCATAGAGTGATGTATCCCCCGTTTTCTACCCTCCCAATTACTGCCCGTACTAAAGTCAGAAAACCAAAACAGGGAAAAACCTAAAATGCCTAAAATCCTACATTTGTTTTTGAAAAAAATAGGTTAATTTTTTCACCACTGAAAAAATCAGCAGATCTGGATTAATTGCAAAAAGTAACCTAATTTTGGCGGAACGGGGGGCTTAAGTCCCTCAGCCAAAGCTGTTTACAGTTGACACCACTGCTTACACCACTGCTCCGGGTCAGAGTTCACATTTTTTACTTATACACCCTTTTTCCCCTAATACGATGGTTAATCCCCGTGTTGTGTTCGGGTGTGGTTGGACCACTGCGGAATAGGGCAACCGCAAACAATCTGCTGCGTGTACGTAAGAGGCGACTAAGGCAGGAGCTGAGGATGGCACCAGAGGACACACCTCACCATGAAATATTTTTCCCCGGATTAAATGGCAATTAATCCATCTAACTGAGGAAGGCAACGCGAAACCACCTCAGAAGCCATACTTTTCGCAAGCTATAGGCTACATAAGGTATGGATAAGGCATAGACTTTGTGAAGTGATTAACATGTTGTTCTAAGGAGTGCTCTTGTGCAGCGAGAAAACAGACTTTTAGTATTAATATGAACCTTGTACCTGCCACTTGCAGTGCACTGAAGAAGATGGAGACAGTGGTTAAGGTGAAAATTGAGAGCTAGTGAAACGCTCAACATTTTTCGGGCCCCTTCCACTATACTGGGTTCCTAGTATACTAAATATGGACCCCTAATCCCATATTTGAAAAAAATTAAGCTAGTGGAACTGTGTTCCCTCTCTTACCCCCCCCCCCAACCACTGCCCTTACAAACGTATTCATACACAGAAATTGCCATTTTAACATTGAAAATATAGTTTAAAATTTTTTTCGTCGTGCCTAAGGGGGGTGGGGGGCGGGCCCCTGGATCCGCCACTGGCCGTCCCATTTATACTGTCTACTACCTTTTGCCGTACCACTTCTAAAAACGTTCCGGCGCCTATGGCTCAATCAAACAGTCATCATTAAGTCTTATGTTCTTCTTCTCCAAGGTAAATTTTC
The DNA here is from genome assembly GCA_905160935.1 of Enchytraeus crypticus. NCBI lineage: Eukaryota > Metazoa > Annelida > Clitellata > Enchytraeida > Enchytraeidae > Enchytraeus > Enchytraeus crypticus. Next base: position 1,265,902 of record CAJHZI010000447.1, on the reverse strand, counting down.
AGCAAATTTTGAAATATCAATTTGTAACTTTTTATGATTGCCAAATCCGGTAACAAATGCGTACGGATTTTGATAAATTTTCCAGAACCGGAACCGGATTTGCAAAAAGCGCGGGAATCCGGTTAAACCGGGTTACCCTTATACATACGTATATATAGGCCTATATGCACATATCATATAATGTTTATATATAGTTAGCTTAAATTAAATTGACATAGACATTTATATTGCTCGAATCAAATAGATCATTACATTTGTCAGAATCAAATAGATCTTTAAATTTGCTTGCATCAAGCAGATATAGAGATTTGCTTGAATCAAATAGACCTTTAGATTTGCTTGAATCAAACAGATATTGATGTTTGAATCAAATTGATCTTTAGATTGCTTGTAGATTTTTTCTTGCTAAACAAAATTAACATCTGGCTCTCCCAATAGATTGTTTCGTAACGTCAAGGTTTAGATGCACAAGGCTTCTTCCTAAGACGATTTGATACATTCGAGCTAAAATCATAAAGATTAATATACTCACTGCATTTACAAGAATATGATAGGCTATATTAGCTAGACTAGAGTAAGCTAAAGCGAATAAAGATAAGGTTTAGAAACAGTTTAGTATAATTGTTGAGTATTCTATAACTGCAACACATTTATAATAATAATTTCATCGTCACTGGTTGGAGTCAGTGCCGATGTCGGTAAGATATTCGACTGTGGATCAGAATGTGCGGGTTCAAATCCTGGGCTCTCCCTTCACTGACATCGCTTTCGAGTGGGGAAACTGACTTTAGCATTAGCTTTACCAGCTTTTTGGGAGAGGATTTAGTGCACACAGTTAAGCTGCGCGTTAACTGAACAAAGTAAAGCAACATTGCACGAGGTTAGTAAATTGTAGGCAACCACTTTGGAAGACTGAGTGTCGACAACTTTGAATGTAAATAATCCCCAGGATGTTGGAGGTTATTCTTAAATCCGCGCCGACTGCTACTAGAGCGCCCACAAAAGGCAACGATTACTAATAACCATGGAGAGGAATGGAAGAAATAACGAACAAACTACAAAAACAGTAACTAAGAAAGGAAAACTATGTAGCACATGCGGTATGTCAAGTATGTAACTATACCGAATAAAATAATAATAAAAATTAATTTAATAATAGTGTTTATTAAGAATTTACTTCATTACGTTTTGTAGGTCTGGAAGATATTACAAATTTCACAGACTAAGATAAATAAGTATCTTCCCTTCCATATCCGGTTTAGTATTTTGTAGAAAAATACTGACAGTGACAATTGATGGTTTATTGCTTTTAATCTTCTTCTTCATTTATAATTTTGACAGTCAAACTAATCTTTTCCCTCCTTATTCATAACCACATTTCCAATGTCTCTAGCTTCCTGATATCTTCTTTCTTTAATGTCCACGTTTCACATCCATACGTTAGTGTCGACAAAACTGATGTTTTCACAATCTTTATCTTGGTGTTTTTCCACATGCCTTTTGTTAGTGGTTCTTTTCTCGTTCCGAAAGCCTTTTTCGCCTGTGCAATTCTACATTTTATTTTCTTTTCACACTTCCCAGAATCTTCTTACTGTTCCAATTGCATATTATTCATTGTAATAATTACATCCCTGTGAATTTCTAGTCACTCTCATAATCTTTGTCTTCTTTATACATATTTATCTTCCTGCCATATCTCAATGCTGTAACATTCAGACCATCCATAACCTTTTGCAATCCTGTAAGTCTAATCCTACTAAAAATCCTAACCCTGATCCTAAAATATAGCTATACCCTCCAAAATTAATCTATTGACTTCTGTAGTATCTAGAAATAGCCTACATGCAGACGGATTTTGGTGTAACTTTTACGGTTGAAGACTAGCAGAGGTCCTTTAAGAATAGATCTATATCAAATTTGGCTGTCTCGAATTTCTTCAAGTACACCATTATTAAAACATTCACTTGAGTGACTGTAAGTGAAACCCCAATTATTGAAAATTATTTTTTAAAAGTACCCGAAGAATGTAAAGTAGTATAAAAATTAGACACCCATTATTATTATTATTATAATTTTTTAAATAATAATACTATTATATCGCCTCAATGAGGCGATTCGAGTAGCCGTTAGTTTCCGTTTAGGGGCAAAAACTTGCGAGCCTCACATGTGCCCCTGCGGTTATGAAGTCGACGCTTTAGGTCTCCACGGCCTCTCCTGCAAACGAAGCTCAGGTAGAATGTCTCGCCATCACAATTTGAATGACTTAATATAGCGAGCACTTTCAAGAGCAGGCATCCCCTCCTCTAAGGAACCAAGTGGGTTGTCCAGATCAGACGGCAAGCGTCCGGACGGCTTGACTTTAGTGTCCTGGTGCAACGGTAAATGTACCGTATGGGACGTCACGGTCATTGACACTATGGCAAACTCCTACCTGAATACGACTTAAGTCACAGCCGGTGGAGCTGCTGTTCATGTCGCCCTCTAGGAAGTTGGATAAATACCATGATCTGTCCTTAGGATATGAAGTTGTTCCGGTGGCCATTGAAACCATGGGCCTGATGAATCCTGAAGGAGCTGACTTCATTAATGGCATAGGCAGACTTATTGCAGAGCAAACCGGCGATAAGCGAGAGACTTCTTTTCTTTGGCAAAGGCTTTCCATGACTTTGCAAAGATTTAATGCAGTCTGCTTCAACAATTCTTTTAAGCCCATTGATGACCTCGAGTAGCCGGGCGGGGATTCAGCACATTGCTTGAATCGTTTTTATCAAACCCCAGGTTCTTTACACCAGGTTAAAATTTTCTATAAAAAAATAATTAAAAAGATACAAAAAAATATTTTAAAAAATAATAATAATAATAATAGCGTAAAAAAATTTCTTTTTAAAATTTATTATTATTTATTAGCCTTAACATATTCACTTCATATTTAATTGAAAGAGGGAATTTTATTGCTGTGCGCCTTTCCAATAGTAGAGAGATATGTAGCAGTTTTGTACAATGTCAGTGTTCAAACAGTGGGTTTGGTGCACAACCATAAAATTTTTAATTGGAAGGTGTTATGTAACACAACTGACAGTGTTCAATCATTTGCAATATATCACAATAGATAGTCTTCAATCAGAAGGTATGAAGTTTTATGTAACAAAATTAAAAAGGTTTTATGTATCATACCCTTCTAATCACAGGTGGAGAAGCGTAAAGGTGTAGACTCTCCTATCTCAAAATGATAGGCCGTTGGATGCAGGACTACCAGGACTTTTATACACTTTTAATAATGTTCCAACCTGAAAAAACACCATACTATTGCTGTACTACTACATTCCCTAACCACCATGCTTCCTCCATCCCTCCAACAACACCTACTTGTTCCAGATCCTTACTGCTCACAACGGGTTTAAGAAATCTCATCAGCATACCTCAGTCAGAATCTATCTCTCACAATTCTATTTAATCATGCCCCTATTTTCTTGGTTAATGTACTTGAGCGCAATTTGGATCTCAACTTTTCTAGGATTTAAGAAATAGCATGAAATAGAAATAACACTGAATGATGACGAATGTTGTAAAATTTTCTTAAATTTTAAAACAAGTACTTGAAATTTTTGTCTAACTAAAAAAGTAGCTAGAACTTGTTATAATGCATTTTTAGTTAACTCATCATCATCTTCCCTTAAATCCCAGTTTAACCAGGGTCGGGATACGTATAGACTTTCTTTTATCCATTCCTTTTAGTTTTGTGGCAATTACTGGAGCCTAGGCGCTCACCAACCGAATGCCCTTTCTGACGTTAAATTTTTAGTTAACTAAAAATATATATTTGAAGTTATTATTCTAGCTTTCTAAAAAAACTAAATCATGTTTTACAGGGCGACGAAAAGCATCTACTGAAAGACACACAGTATAAGCTTTATTTTCAGAACTTACATTTTTAATTCTAAGCAAGTTAAAAGCTTATTTACTTACTAAAATCTTTGTTTCAATGTCAGACCTTTCTTCTTGGTCTTATCTTGTTCACGTTCTAGAAAATTCCAGTTTTAGGTCATGATTTTGAGTCTTTCGTTCATGTGCTTGATATAGTCCAGGGACTTCTGGTCTTGGTTTTGGCCTTAAGACCAGTTGTTTTGAAAACAACATCGCCATTCGAGTATAAAATAATCTCTTAGTGTACTGCCTACTGGCAGATCCATGGTATATAACGCCTCCACTCTTCTCTATCTTCCATTTTCTTTTCAAGTCCACATACCAGTGGATCTTTAAATCATCGAACTTACCTTTTTATATACCGCTACTCGGGGGGGGGGGGGATTCTGCTTATGACGAGTGGGTCCTCTATGCCATCTTCAGGTTCGAATAACATTTACTGGGCAGAAGCGTCCACTGCAACTGCAACTATGACCATATAACTTCTCTTGCGACTGTAATCGCTTTCAGCGAGAAACCAATGCTAAAAACTCAATGATTGATTGAATAACTGACTGATTGCTAGAGAAAGAATAAATCATACCTGTTTAAACTTGCCTCTGATTTTATTCAACTGTTCTAGATCTATGGTTTGAGGATTACTTAAATCAAATGACGAGATTAGATGCTTCAGATTCTGTAGTGCAGCCAAGGCTCGATTTCTACACAAGCATCAAATGTAGCAGTTGTACAAATTCTGCAATGCAGTAAATAGACCGAAGATTATCTTATTCAATGAGTATTCAGAATATTGTGAACTAGAATGTACCACTGTGCAAAAATTCACACATTTAGAAAAATGGTCAATTTTATCTGAACTTGGATTTAAACTCTAACCTCGCAGTCCTAAGGTGACGTTCTTATATACAAGGGGCGGTCATAAAGTTCGAGGACTAGTCAAAATTCGAAAAGGGTGTGGGATCTTCAAACGTTAGACTGACATATTGTGAAAGCCTATTTTCTTGGCTTTCTTCTGATATAATTACTTGCCCTATGGGTTCAACGCAACCGGATATAGAAACATTTCTGTGTTGATACTATTTTACACCCAGTCAGACAAATAAACAAACAAAATGGCGTCAAAGTTAGAAGTTCGTTATTCGATCAAATTTTGCTTTAAGCTTGGCAAAACTCAAACGGAAGCGCTTCAAATGTTGACTACAGCATATGGAGAAGGCTCTGCATCAAAATCAAATGTTAGCAAATGGTATAATCGTTTTAAAAGTGGTGAAGAATTGGTGCAGTCTCAGGAACGCTCAGGCAGGCCTTCAACTTCAGTTAACGACCGAAATATGGTCAAAATCAATGAACTGGTGCTTCAAAATCGCAGAATTACCATGCAAGAACTACAGAATGAAGTTGGTATAAATCATGGATCAGTTGCAGTAATCTTAAATGAACTTGGATTTAACAAAGTATGCGCACGATGGGTGCCCAGGCTGCTGACTGAAGAACAGTGCCAGACTCATGTTTCGATTTGCCTGCAGTGGAGATCCCACTTGCAACGTGAAGGGGCTGAGAACTTTCTGAAACGTGTCGTGACATGCGATGAGACATGGATACACCACTACGATCCTGAATCTAAGCAGCAATCGTCAGTTTGGAAGCACCAATCAAGCCCAAGACCTCATAAAGCAAAAGTTGCGAGAAGTGCTGGCAAGGTGATGCACCTGATTTTCTTTGATTATCAGGGAATCATCTATGATCACAGATTGCCGAAAGGACAAACAGTAACTGGAAACTATTACTCGACAGTACTGAAAAGGAAACTCATGGTAAAATTGAACGAGAAGCGCCCTAAACTGATTGAAAATGGATGGATCTTGCACCACGATAATGCGCCAGCTCACCGGTCCCAGATTTGCCAGCAGACCATCGCTGAAATCGGCTGTGAACTGCTTGCTCACCCTGCCTACTCACCTGACCTTGCTCCCTGTGACCATTCTCTATTTCCTGACCTGAAAAATTACCTCCGTGGTCAACGGTTTCAGTCAGACGATGAGGTCAACGCAGCTGTTTCGGGTGCGCTGAAGGTGCTGTCCAAGAATGGCCTATGGCACTACTTCGAGGCTTGGAAGGATCGCTGGACGAAGTGTATCGATTCCCAAGGGATGTATTTTGAAGGCCAAACTTAAATTTTGTAAATAGCATTAACAGTTTTTGTGTAATAAATGTAGTCCTCGAACTTTATGACTGCCCCTCGTATAAATCTTTATTTGCCACTTGGGCAACCAAAACACCTCCAGAACAGAACAAAAAAACACAAACGCGCAACAAACAAAGAAAATTACATACAGAGAAAAACAATAGACTGAACCTCTAGAAGCATGCAACTATTACACCAATATAATCAATATTGAAACCGCATAGGTAACATTTGACAAATTTCCAAATCTATAATTATTGGGATGATATGCCAATTTTTTCTTTCGAAATTGTTGATTGTTGAGGTTTATGATATATGACTCTCACTAAATCAATATCTAAACATTTCTTATACATGAAAAAGTTGTTTTCAATTTAGGTCAAAAAGTTGTCAATATAGGCCTATACTGCTAAATTGAATACAATAGGTCTCTCTCTACTCTCTTAGTGCACTGCCTACTGGCAGGTCCATGGCATATAACGCCTCCATTCTTCTCTGTCTTCCGCTTTCCTCTTCATGCCTACATATGAGTGGTTCTTTAAATCATCTAAAATGCCTAATCTCGACCTACCCCTGCCTCTTTTTCCTTCCATTCTACCTTCTATGACCTCTTATAATAGACCTTCCCCATTAGAATGTGTCCTATCCATCTCTTCTTCCTATTTCTTAATACATTTATCAACTGTCCATCTCTCCCAACTAGAACTTCCTCATTTGTAACCTTTTGAGTCCAGCTAATCCTCTCCATTCTTCTCCAAATCCACATTTCCAATGCCTCCAGTTTCCTAATATCTTCCTTCCTTAAGGTCCATGTTTCACAACCATACAATAGCGTGGTCTAAACCAAAGTTTTCACTATCTTTATCTTTGTGTCTTTCTTTAGACTTTTTGTTAATAGTTCTTTTCTACTACCAAAGGCCGCTTTTGCTTGTGCAATCCTACTGCATATTTCCGTCTCACATTTCCCGTCATCAGTTATAGTATGACCCAAATATTTGAAACTCCTTACCTGTTCCAATTTCGTACCATTTATTGTGATATTAATTTCACCTTTAGTATTGGACACTCCCATAACCTTCGTCTTTTGTATATTAATCTTCATGCCATATCTCAATGCCTTACCATTCAGCCTATTCATTATCTTCTGCAGTCCAATCTCGCTACCCACTACCATTCCTTGGTCATCTGCAAGTCATACATCTGGTAACAATTTTCCTCCTACTTTTATTCCTTCTTCCATGTCTTCCATGGCTTCATCCATCCTTGCCTCAGTGTAAATGTTAAACAGCAGTGGCGAAATGCTATAACCTTGTCTTACTCCAGGTCAACAACAACAACAACAATATGATTAGAGTGCTACTGTTGTCCATGACAACATTGAGCACGGTGATACCAAATCAAAGCCGATGAGCAGAGTGAGGGGTCCAGAAACAGTGCAAGCCAAAATCTGGATGATCAGTCCAGGTCCTATTTCACCTTCTTCTGAATATTCTTGTTAGATTTTGATTACTGCTCTTTGATTCATGTACAATAGGTCATGGGAGGTGTCAGGATCACATATTTGATGTATTAATTAATGTACTGTATATATGTTTTGTAACTGAGTTTGTAAAGTTATTTTCTAGCCTAATACATTATATGTAAAGATAATATCAAACGAGTCAGTTGTTCAGATCTCCGTCGTGGGCGGGGCTTAAATAGTTTCAGGGCTCCTGATTGGTGGGCAGCCTGGTGAGAGGAGAATTGGAGGGGTGAAGGTTTGTTTACAAGGACACGTGAAAAGGTTTAGAGGAGATAACACGTGTTTGGAAAGATATTAGGAAAGATATAGATCTTTCTCGTCTAGATGTTATAGACGATAGTGGCTTATCTGTGAGCAGATAAGACCGTGGTGGAGACCTTAAGTGTGGTAAAAGGAAGCGCAAGAGAACAGAGATAGCTTCGTTTTGTAGGTGCTAGCGTAGAACACAAAGGTTCTTACGGTAGAATTTCTAAAGTAGTGTTGTGGTCGATATTTAAATTTAAACGTTGGATTACTAATATATAAATTTGTGCATATAGTCGTAGGCCTATGTGTTAAATTCGCCATCGAATATTTTATTTTGGATTGTATCTCGAGTTACTATATTTTGGCGATAGGACTATTGGATATTTTCGTTTCTTTGTACACTGTCTGTAAGTACTATTTAATTCGTGTTATGTTTAATAAATTTAATTTCATTTTTTTAAAACACGCCTTCGTGATTAAAACCTTTAGATTAAATTCAGCGAGCACTCGAGGCCGAGGTCAATGTTTTAGGATTAAAATAATTTAATGAACATTAGAGACCTTGACAGGAGGAATAATCGCCAGAAAGTTATAGTCGGATGAGTGCGACATACGCTAAGAATAAAGGATTGCCTAGAGGGCTATTAGTGAATTGCAAACTTGAATTAGATCAGCGAAGCTATTGCTACTGATCAGATTAAATCCTACTGATCCTTTGCAATTAAATCAAATCTGATTAAATTCATCACAATATCAGTCAACCGATCTTACAATGAAGAAACTCTAATGTGTTTCCTTGACTTAGCACACAATTATTATTCAGTTTGGAGAAAAGGCACGTGGGAACTTTTTCAGAAATATGGAGTATGGTCAAAGTTAATCAAAATCATTAGGAATTTGTACAGAACAATATCTATATGCATTCAATTAGATGGAGAAGAAACCGAATGGTTCAAGATAGAAACGGAAATAAGACAAGGAAACGTCCTGTCTCCAATCCTATTCAACATAGTATTGGACTACATAATATGAAGTCTGAAAAAATTACATTGGTTGGGTACGAAATCTAAACTTCAAAATGCAGAAGATGTCGAATATGCTGACGATGCCTGCCTGATTGCAGGGAGCCTATTAAGAACAAAGGAGCTATATCAAAAGCTTTACCAGCTTTTTTATTGGAGGCAATGGCTGAAGAAAGTGGAAAGTTTGGATTTAGAATTAATCAACGTTACACCAAGTAGATGCCAATAACAAAGAGTGAAAAAGTTTGAAATCAGTTAATCTTCACGAAAAAGAGATTGAAATTGAAAACAAGTTTGTTTATCTCAGAAGCGAAATGAAAATAGGAGGATCAGAATCAGAAATGAAAGAAGATTGCTCTAGCAGAAATAATATTTAGCAAATTGCAGAAGATCATAACAAGCCACGATGTCAAACTTCAGGTTAAACTAAGAATTCCTGACTCCTGCTTGATACCAATACTAATCTCCAGATGTGAAATGTGAGAATTAACGAAGGCTATAGAAAAGAAATTGAATAACATCGAAAGCAAATGGCACAGGATAATACTTAGAATCATTTACTAAAAGCACGTAATAAATTAAAATATTAGAATAAGGTTAAAACAACAAATGGTAAGTACATCAAGAATAGAATTTATGAAATGGGCTGGACATGTGCTGCGAAATGTGCATGGAAGAAAACAGAACCTTCAAAAGATATTTCTAAAAAGCATCTAAAAGCAGATGACAAAAGAATAGTACGAAGACCTAATATAAAATTGAAATACTTTTCCAAGAAGGCTGCTGGAATTAGCATTTATGGGAAACGAGAAGGAAAAGAAAGAGTGAACATTGTGGAAATGTCAAAGACTAGTCTTATGGAGGACATCATACAGAAATGTTTGGTTGGAACCAGCCCTAGGAAGAACACATGACATTATATTGCATCAATGGCTCAGACATCTATAAAGATTTCATCAATTTTACCTAACTCATTGATTATATTATTTACCTTAAGTGTGTATCAGGTTCAAGCGACAACATTATGCACCAAGCAGTCGTAAATCCAGCATAGAATCCAAGCTGTACACAAAATTGTACATTGACATACACAAAACAGTACATTCAACTTGATATTTACACTTCAAATACATCGTTTTTTATATAGAATTCACCAAATATTCAGTCAATTATAGCGATTCTATAGTGTCACGATTAATTACTTTCATCAGAAGATTTCTAAAATCAGCACTGGTAAAAAGCTCATCAAAATTATAAGGCATAGAGTACCTTACGAAGAGTGGAAGCCTGGAACACTATCTGGAGGAGTTCTATAAACAGATCTTTTGTGCACTAAATTTACACAGCAAAAATATTGCTTAAGCATGTGGATATTAGATTAGATATGTGAGAAGAAAATAAAAAGTTACACGAAATTGTAACTCCCAAGAATTTCAGATTTAAAACTCGTTTTATACAATCTACGTAGGGCACTTCAATTGTCTGACATATAAAGCTAGGTGACTTAAAAAGGTGACTTCCAAAAAATGAGATTATTTACTTCAGCCGAGACTGAAGACAATTAAGAGAGGTCCGAATGTCACAGTATTAAGAAAATGAATGAAGATTATAATCAAAAGAGATGAGTGTGAATGGGAAAAAGTAGGAGTTTTAACGTAACACACAGAAGTGCATGGAAATAAATGACAATTTGAAAAGTTATTGCCATGAGCCAGGCCTGCCAATTAGCAGTAGAGAGATAGAGATATTTTAACTAGGCTTATTTAACCAATCAGAGTACTGTGGATTTAATACCTGAATCCACAGTGTAAAATTTCAAAAGAGAATTTGCTACTCGCTGTTAGATGGATAATCACCATGATTTAGATGATTTGGACGTTATGCTAAAACTGAACACAGATATCGTTGTACTAAATTAATAGCTACTGCACCTAAAATTAAATGTAAAATGCACACAAATAAAATATATGAAAGAATTGCCAGACTTCAGTACTAATCTTGGCTCCTTGCTCTGCTCCCAATCGGAATCCCTCCAGTCGACCTTTTTGTCTTCCTTCTGTAAACCCTTCATTAAATCCATTCTCTCTGACACTGTAACACAATAAATCAACACTAATCGCTATATTAATAACACACACACATATATATATATATATATATATATATATATATATATATATATATATATATATATATATATATATATATGTATAATATATATGTATATAATATTGGATATATATATAATATTGGATATATATATATATATATATATATATATATAATATATATATAATAACCACCTCTTGAAGGAAGCGAAAAGAGAAGTACCAAAACAAATTTATGGTTGTCAAAAAGTAAAAGTAACTCAGAAACATTGGATCACAGAAGTGTTACATAAAATGGATGAAAGAAGGAAATAGAAAAATAATAACAAATAGTGGGCGGACGGAATATGTAAGATATAACGAGCTTAGGCTAGGGGGCCCACCTCTTCATAGGCAGAATCCCCCAAGAATAATGGTATATACAAAGGAATGTTAGAGATGATTTAAAGATCCACTCATACGTGGATATGAAGAGGAGAAGGGAAAATAGAGAAGAGTGGAGGCGTTATATACCATGGACCTGCCAGCAGGCACTAAGAGAAAGAGAGAGATAACGAGCTTAGGCCACCTCGTCATAAACATAATCCTCCAAATATAATGATATATCAAAAGGAATGTTATAAATAATTTAAAGATACACTAGTATGTGGACATGAAGAGAAATATGGAAGATAGAGATGCGTAGAGGTGTTATATACCATGGACCTGCCAGTAGGCAGTGCACTAAGAGAGAGAGAGAGAGATAACGAGCTTTGAAGAACAACTGACAAAGGAACGGAACAATGGTGAAATGGTAAGTGCGACAGAATACGATAACAGAGGACGTTCTGATCTGCTGTATCACTAAGTTCGAAAATTAACAAGAACTGAACAGAGAGAAGGAGCAAAGAATTTCAGTAACATGGATGGTAAGCTGAAGACAAAGATAAGTGATATACAGGAAAGGTGGAAAAAATATGTTGAGGATTTGTACGACAAAGATGGAAAACCAAAAGTAATTGCTTTTGAACAAGAGGAAGAAACCGTGGTAGGGAATGATGAAAAGCGACCGAATATAAAGAAAGAAGAAATTCTTGAGGCAATTAGAAATATGAAAAAATGAAAAGCGGCGGTGATAGATAACATACCAGCAGAATTTCAGAAAATGATTGAGGGAGATTCATTACTGAAACTTGCAAAATTCCGCATTGAAGTGTACGAGAACGGTATCTGGCCTGAAGATTTCATAAAGACAGTTAAATATTATTTCACCGTGATGATTCCAATTCATAAAAACCTAATCCTGTTGGATTCTCACACTACAAAACAATAAGCTTAATATTACATGCATCTAAAATCTTATAAAAAACATTAAATAATCGAATTCAGTCAAAATTACATGCAATACAGTTTGACTTTCGAAAAGGATGTGGTACTAGAGAAGCAATACGAGTCATGAGAGTTATATACGAGCGATGCTTGGAACATGGAAATGATATATTCATATGCTTTTTAGATTTCGAAAAGGCTTTTGATAGAAGAGACTTGATAATGATGTTAAACAGCTTGAGAAGGATTGGAGTTGATTGTGTGAATATTGTGTGAAACGATTGAATCATTTAAATAAATAAAGGTAAATAAATAAGGCTGTAGCATTTCGCCACTATTGTTTAACATTTATGCATAAGTAATGATAGAAGAGGTCATGGAAAACATTGAAGAGGGAGTCGAAGTAGTAGATAAACTGTTACCCGACGGGAGATTTGCAGATGATCAAGGAATGGTAGCAAGAAGTGAAAATGGACTGCAGAAGATAATGAATAGTCTGAATGATCTTCCTGAAGTGCACTGCCTAACGGCTAGTGATGTGCTTTACGACTCATCTATGAGAGCTGAATATAAATGACTCGCACAGCTTAATGAGTCGACTCTTTTTAGCTGCTCATTTGCTCTCAACTTGTTCAGGCACTTACTACAGTAACTGCACAAAAACCTGTGTCCATGCTCACTGCTCTCAACTTGTTCAGGCACTTACTAGTAGTTACTAGTGACTGCACGTAGCCTATGTCTTAGGCCCACGTGACTTGTAGTAGTTTAGGTTCTCTAGTAGTCTACATCTCGAGTCAGCCAGTGTTGCCATCTGGGCGGATTTCATGCTCAATTGGGCAATTTGTTTGTTAATTTGTATTAAGTCGTTGGGCTATATTTTTTAGACGTCTGGTAACCCTAGATACTAGTGCTATAAACTGATAAGTATGAATGATCGTACTTCATACAAAATACAAACGATGAAGCGATAGTCGGAAAAATCAATAAATGCTATTACTATTACTGTATGACTGCAAGGACTCCAAGGCCACCATTCTTACATAAGCATCATCTCTGAAATGGCTTTGTATGAAGAGAAACATTTATGTACTCAATCCAAAAATTAATTAAAATTAAACACGCATTATAGTGAAATGATCAACTATGTTGATATCTATCACTTTTTAATACCACATGTTTAAACCGTTAGGCAATTTAGTTCATATTCAGTATAACCAGTCCAGTGAATGTCCAAGATTTTACCCTTAGATCTGCGCGGCTGGGATTCGAACCCATGAGCATGAGGTCTCAATTCACCTCAGGATTTGTCATTTAAAACTTCATGACGTTACCCCTACGCTATTAAGACATTAAACTAACTTAAGTAAAGGTCCCTAACTGCAGGACTACTTGCTAAGTATAGCTACATATTACATAATAACAGATTTATTATAAGTAAAATAGCAAAGACCTCTCAGTACACTATTGGAAAAAATTGCTTGATGCAGTAAAATACATACTGTGTGTTAGAGACAAATCGTTAGTTTTATGGCGGTAGATTTTCATTTAGAAAAATAAGTTAACTGTAATTTTTAGTTAGCTTATTAATATTGAACTCTTTCTGTAAAGTAGTCTCGAAGAACTATTTCGGCTATGCCACTGCTATATATGTTTTCGTTTTTGATAGTAATAATATTTTGACGCAAATTATTAGCGCACTCGGCTTGGTTTAATTTGGGGGGGCGGGATTAGCGCACTCGGTTAAGCTGCGTGTCAGTTGAACGAAGTTAAGCTCCATCGAGCCGGATTGTACTTTGTGGGCGACCACCTTGGAAGACCGAGTGTTGACAGCTTTGAAAGAAAAAATCCCGAGGGTGTTTAAAGGTTATTCTTAAATCCGCGCCGGCTGCAATTGATGCGCCAACAGAAGGCAACGACTACTAATAACCATGGAAAGGAATGGAGGAAATAACGAAAACCACAAAAACAGAAACCAAGCAAGGAAACTATGTAGCGCATGCAGTATATCGTGTGTGTAACTACGCGAACAAAAAATAAGATAAAAAAATAACAAAAATCTGTTACATGACAGCCGGCTTCAGCCGCTTCCACTACATGTCCTGAGAAATAGTATTTTTTGTTCGTATAGTTACACACATGCAGCATGTGCTACATAGTTTCCTTTCTTGGTTGCTGTTTTTGTAGTTTTCGTTATTTCCTCCATTACTCTCCATGGTTATTAGTAATCGTTGCCTTCTGTTGGCGCATCAATTGCAGCCGGCGCGGATTTAAAATAACCTTCCAACACCCTGGAGATTTTTTCTTTCTTTCAAAGCCATCAACACTCGGTTTTCCAAGGTGATCGTCCACAATGTACTAACCAGCGCGATGGAGCTTAACTTCGTTCAACTGATGCGCAAATTAACCGTGTGCGCTAAATCACGCCTTAATAATTGTGATTTCTTAGTCAGTTTTATCACACCATGCTGCCAGTCGATCTATACTGTAATATAAGCCCCTATAACAAACATTGCAGCATGCTGTATGATAGCGTGCTGCATATTCTGCACTGTGTCGTTATACGACAGAGTGCAGCTTGTGTCCAACAGAGCAGCATCTGCTGCACTGTGTCGTTATGGGTTACAATACTGCATTTTGTGGTTATATCACTCTGAACACTGAGAGCAGCTCTTAGATAGTACTGAGCTGTGAGCGAGAGCAGCACACTTCAAAGAGCAGCACTTAATGTGTCGAAAGAGCAGTGAGCGGCCACCTCTACTAACGGCAGGTCCATGTTATATAACTCATACAACCAATGCTATCCTCAGCAATCCTTTTCATCTCTATACAGGCCGTATAAATTTAATAACAGATCATCCAGCATTCCATGTCTCGGTCTAAATCTAACTCTTTTCCCTGACATTCTTCCTTCTATTACATCCTTTAGTAAACCCCCCCCCCCCCACCTTAAAATATGTCCTATCCAGCTTTTCTTTCTATTTCTTATCACATTTGTTAACTGTTTATTTGTACCGACGCTTTCAAGAATTTCTTCATTTGAATTTCAGCCTGAATGATATGGCATTATGGCATTGAAACATGGTATGAAGATTAAAATCAATAAGACAAAGGTGATGAGTGTCCAAGGAAGGAGGTATTCAATTTCATAATAAATGGTAAGAGCAAGAACAATGGTACGCTTGGAACAAGTAAGGAGTTTCAAATACCTAACGTACAATCTAGGGCAAACACAATAAAGACATTAGTAAATGCAAGACAGAAATTTGTAGTGGGATTGCATTAGAAAAACACAGTCCTTCGACAAAAGGAAAAAAACTCTTAACAAATAGTTTAATGAAAAGCACAAAGATAAAGTTAGTGAAAGCTTTTGTCTGGACTATGCTATTATATGGATGTGAAACACGGACAAAGGACGATGTCAGGAGATTAGAAACATTAGAAATATGGATATGATATAGAGAAGAATAGAAAAAATTAGCTGGACCCAAAAAAGTTAAATAATGAGAACGTCTTGATAGAGTGGGTACAGAGAGACATTTGATAAATGTTATAAGAAATAGGAAGACGAACTAGATAGGACACATTCTAAAGAGGGAGAGAGAGTTTACTAAAGGAGGTCATAGGTGGTAGAATGGAAGGAAAGAGAAGCAGAGGCAGATCGAGATTAGGAAGGTTAGATGATTTAAAGATCCACTCTTTTGTAAACATAAAGAGGAAAACATAAAACAGAGAATAGTGGAGGCATTACCATGGACTTACCAGTAGGCAGTCCATTAAGAGAGACAGAGAAGGATAAAGAGAGAGAGAGAGAGAGCAGTGGGTATTCAAAGATTGAAGTAAGTATAATAATAGCAATTAATTTGCAAAAACAGCCGCAAGCACTAATTTCTCTTAGCATTTCACAGAGTCAGATACACACTACAGTCCTAAGGGAATCCAAATATATTACATTAGGACTTGTAAACTAATATCATATAATTATTTAACACAACTCTTAAAATATTACAAGGCATGACATTATAAAAATATAATTTAAATACAGTGGGAAAATGTCAGGCTAACAATTCTAGAGCTAAATTATCATATGACAAAAATGAAATCACTTTAATCAAAATTGTACATTTTTATTTATATGCATACTATATGAATAAAGTCCAATTCAATGGCAATATTTACGACATCAAACTTCTTTTAAAGAGATCAATCAATCAAATTCATTTCTGAAGATTTACAAACCTATTCTCTGCCATAAAAATGGCATCAAAAGCCTGATTGGGGTCTAAATAATTATCCATTGCTGCAAAAAAATAAAAATAAAATAAAAACACAATTTTTGAATTATTAGTACATTCAAGGCTTCCAAATAGTCTATTTCGGAGCATTATTATTATTATAGCATGGTTGCCCTTGCACAATCTGTATTTTACTAATTATCCCGAGTACGCCTCTGAGCAAAGGTACTGGCAGGAGTTAAATCCTTAAATTGCTGGGAGACCAGAGGGCTCAAGAAGAGGTGGCATCGGGGCTCTTTTGCACTTAACTAAGTAAAAAAAATTTTTTTTTGTGTTTGAAATTTTTCTCGATTTGTCTCTTTCGAGTAGTGCAAGAAATAATTAGAGATGAGTATGAAAAGGACTAACAATAAAGTGGGAGTGAGTAAAACAGTAAATTCAAAGGGAGCAGATAAGAGAAAGCTAAGTTTGGGGGATGAGAAGGCAAGTGATTGTGGAGATTGTTGTAAGGAAGTGTCAGTAATAGAGAAGGCGGTTCAATGTGAATTATGCGAAGCATAGTTTCACATCTCGTGGGTTAGCATAAGTGCGGAAATCTATAATATCCTAAATCAGGATTTCATACACTGGTTTTGTGTGTGGTGCAATACGAGGGCAATTAAACTCCAGAAGGGTATGTCAGTATTGGAGGAAAGGCAGAGTAGAATAGAACAGGATCAAAGAGAGATGAAGAAGCAATTGGAGCAGGTAGTGCAAAGTGTAAAGAATTTGGAAGCATGTGTAGGAGAAGTGAAAACGTTAGTGGAGAATAGCGGAAAGCTAGCAGAAAGTAGTAGTGACATGGCAAATAAGGAATCAATGAGGAAGTGAGGACATACTTGAAAGGGTAGAGATTGAAAGGCGTAAGAAGAATTTAATGATAATGGTAGTAGAGGAGGGACACAATGACAAAGAGGTCATAGAGGACATTCTGGTCAAACTGGTTGTACCAAAAGGAAGAACGGCAGTAGTATGCCTAGATAGAATGGGGAAAAAATCAGATAAAGTCAGACCTATCAGAATTAGCCTGAGCAATGTCGAAACAAAGCATGAAATTTTGGGAAAGTCCAAAAACCTGAAGGAGTGTGAGGAATACAGGAGGATATATTGTGTGCCTGATCTAACTAGGAAGCAACAAGTTGAGGATAAGGTACCAAGAAATAAATTGAAGGAATTGAGAGATGGGGGATAAGGATGTGAAAATTAAGAGAGGTAAGTTAATAAAAAACGTAAATGGAGCCGAGGTGGTAGTGTTTGCACCTCGGAATTAGATGAAAACTTAGGATCTGCGGAGCCGAGTCTATTGTTGTCGCCTTTAGATGTTAAAAATAGCTTAAAATGTGTTTACTTTAATTTCAGAAGTATTGTAAATAAAATGTCTCAACTAGAGTTGTTGATTAAGATGAAAATATAGATATTTTGGGAATCAGTGAGTCATGGTTGTTTGATGACATTAGTGACAGTGAAATTAATTTTAGTGGATACAGTGTATTTAGATGTGATCGAAATGATTTAGTCACAAAACGAGGTGGGGGCGTTTTGCTGTATATAAAAAATGAACTGAACCCATATCAAGTTAATGATTTATATGTTTCTAACTTTAAAGAAAGTGTTTGCTGTAATATCAAGTGTAAGAACATTAATCTTATTATTGGTGTTATGTATAAAGCCCCAGATAGTTCAAAAACTAATGACGAGGCTATGTTTAGTGTGCTTGATATATTGTATTATAAGAAGGTTGTAGTAATGGGTGATTTTAACTATCCTGAATTGGACTGGGGAAATAGAGAAAACATAGATGAATCTCACTTATTTATAGAATGTATACATAATAATTTTTTAGAACAGTATTGTAATAAGCCTACTGGAGGCAAAAATTTCCTTGATCTTGTTTTGTGCTCTGAAGAAATAATTAAGGATGTACTTATAGGTGAACCTTTTGAAACAAGTGATCATCTAACCATTAACTTTGTAATTCAGTGCAGTTGGATCTGTACGAAAGTCCACAAATTTGATTATTTTAAAGTAAATTATGAAGAAATTAAAAGAAATATACAGCATAGAAATGTATTTATGGTTTTAAGTGATAATGATAAAAACGATGACGTAGAGGGCTTATGGAATAATATTAACACAGGTCTCAGGATGATTCGTGATGAGTTTATTAAACTGAAAGCCAAAAATAGAGATAGATGCAAGTGGGTTACTAAAAAGGTAAGAAGAAAAAGAAAAGCCAAAAAAGATGCTTGGAACAGTTATAAAAATAGTAATAATGATGAATCATTGTACTGTGAATATAAGAAAAAGTTTAATAAATCGGTTGCAGAAAATAGAAAAGCCAAGTTAGAATTTGAAAAACAGCTAGCTCGTAGTATAAAGAATGATGCAAAGAGTATTTTTGCCTATGCTAATGCTAACAAAAAGGTTATTAAAAAGATTGGTCCTTCAAGAGATGAATAGAACAACATTATAGAAGATAATAAAGATACTGCAAACTATTTTAATAAATATTTTTCGTCTGTATTTGTGGAAGAAGATTTAGCTAATATGACAGTACCGGCTAGGATCTTCAAAGGTAACTTTGAATGCTCCTTACATAATATTGAGTTTGATATTGATGATGTTGTAAATAAATTAAATTCGCTAAATGTCAATAAAAGTCAAGCTTCAGATGAGATTCACGGAAAACTGATTTCGGAGCTAAGAGATGAATTAGCACCAGCTCCATTAAACCTACTAAAAGCTTCAATGAAAATAGGGGTGGTTCCTCAAGATTTTAGGAATGCCAATGTTGTACCAATACATAAAAAGGGAAATAGGGATAAAGCAGAAAATTATAGGCCTACAAGCTTAACAAGTATAATCGGTAAGACATTTGAAAGCATTATTACGGATAAAATAATTAATTTCTTGGAAGAATATAAATCAATTAGAAATAGTCACCATGGTTTTATTAGTGGGTATTCTTGTTTAACTTATTTGCTAGATTTTTTAGAATATATTACAAAGGAAGTAGATAATAGAAATAGCATTGATATCTTATATCTAGACTTTGCTAAAGCGTTTGATAAAGTTCCACATAAAAGATTACTTAGTAAGTTGAAAGCACATGGAAAAACGGGCACACTTTTAAAGTGGATAGGCAATTGGTTAAGTAATAGAAAACAAAGGGTGTGTGTCGAGGACGAGTTCTCGGAATGAGCAGCAGTGAAGAGTGGTGTGCCACAGGGCTCTGTTTTAGGACCTCTATTATTTTTAGTTTACATCAATGACATTGACATAGATATCGTATCTAAATTTAGTAAATTTGCAGATGATTCTATAGTAGCAAAAATAGTAAACAACATTGAAGATGCTGAGATTTTAAAGTATGATATAAAAATGTTACAGAACTGGTCTAGGGATTGGCTAATGGAGTTCAATGCTGAGAAATGTAGAGTTATGCATATAGGGAATAATAATTTAGAAATTGAGTATACATTGAACAATATAAAACTAAAATCCACAAACAGTGAGAGTGATTTAGGAGTCTTTGTGGATAGCTCTTTTAAATTTAGTGAAAATTGTAATAAAGTTGTAAATAGTGCTAATTGTGTATTAAGAATGACTAAAAGAAGAATTGCATGTAGAAATAAAGATATTGTGGTAAGGCTATATTAGTCTCTTGTACGGACCAAACTTGAATACTGCATTCAGGCTTGGTGCCCATATCTTAAGAAAGATATCGATAAATTAGAAAGGGTACAAGCCAGAGCAACAAGGCTGGTATTTGACTGTCAAAAACTTAGTTATGAGAATAGATTAAAATTCGTAGGATTAACCTCTTTAAGTGAGAGAAGAACTAGAGGAGATTTAATAGAAGTTGTTAAGATACTCAAAGGCTTCAGCAAAGTTAATCATAGTATTTGGTTTAATTTATCAAACAACAGATACACAAGGGGACATATTTATAAACTTAGTAAATTTAGAAGTAGACTAGATTTAAGGAAATTTTTCTTTAGTCAGAGAGTTATAAATGCTTGGAATAGTTTGCCAAGCTAAGTTGTGGAAGCAGAATCAGTGAATGCTTTTAAAAATAAATATGATGAACATAAGAACATGTAAATTAGATGCTAATTGCATCATGCTAATTGCATGTTCAGTGTTATACATAGGCTATGTATAAATTTGACATGTTGACATGAAGTCTGTATGATTTGATTAATATTAATTGGTTTAAGTTAAGAGCCTGATGAGTCGTAAACAAGCATATAATTGCTTCCTAACTCTGTAATGTTATGTTATTATCTTCAAAATATTTTCTGGCGATTTCTGCTGCAGACACTAGGTCATTTTAATATAATATTTAATATAGTTTTGTCCACTAGAAGTTGCTAAAACTGATGTCTTGAATATTAAATGCTATTCCTTTAATTCTGATAAATGTTGAAAAAACTGTTCTAACATTCTTATTAGCTAACGCTGTCAATAAGACAAAAGGGAGCAATTTCAATGCATAGGCAATTATGAAAAACATGGAATTACAGCTGAAGTTAAATGTTTGCAAAATTTGTAAATCAAATGCGAGCAGGACTACTGGTTAATGTGCTCATGCCTGCATCCCGACAAATGACATCTAATATATTCATAGAAATAACTTTACTCGTAGATCCCTTCTACTAGCATTTTCAATGTTATTGTACTACCTATATTGTGTATCATTTGAGTAAACAGGATTGTTTTCTCAGGGAATCACGCCACTGCCCAGTAAATGTTAGTCGAAGCTGAGCATAAGGGGCCCACATCGTCATAAACGGAATCCCCTAAGAATAATGGTATATCAAAAGGAATGTTATAGATGATTTAAAGATCCACTTGTATGTGGACATGAAGAGGAAAACGGTAGATAGAGATGAGTCGAGACGTTATATACCATGGACCTGCCAGTAGAGGGTGCACTAAGAGAGAGAGTGAACTTAAATCTGAATACCCTGAGCTATTCAGACATTCATACAATAGATTGTATTGCCACTTTTAAACTGCTGGTATTGCATTTTTTTATAGTAAGAGTTCAAAAATATCACAGGTTATTTTTTCTAAATGTTATCCACATTTAAATTTATAAGAAATCGACATTTTAAAGTTATCCATGGAAAATTATACCACCCACGTCTAGGCAATATATTATCATTTACCTTAACTAAAATTATCCAATTATACTGGTTCAGGAGGTCAATAATGACTTTAACACCAGTTTGGTCGTCACTGATTCGTACTTTCCGTAAAAATTTGCAAATGCCGTATTATTCAAAATCCATAACAATTAAGTTAGGGAATGGAGAAAACTTCAGCAATGAGATCAACTTTTAAATTCATGATATTGTAACAGTGTGATAATAATAACCTTGTTATCTCCTGTAATTTTGTTAACGCAGTTCAGTTCAAACTGTCAGTGACATTTATACCTACTAAGTTTACGTGGAAAGTAATTTAGAACAGTCCTTGCTTACTTCTGGATGGTATGTCAGAGAGAGTGGTTCTCCGGTTCTTGTGAAGTTCTGGTTTCTCATTGGTTCTCTGACCCTCGACTCTTCTCCTCTTCGACTGTCCTTAGAAGCTAAGTATTAGAGAGTACTTTCACAATATAACTGTTTTGTTGGTATTGTGTGACACGTCTCATCAAATTGTATTTTTATTAATAAAGATGTAGAAGTAACTCAGTAGGCACAAACACTGGAAATGAGTAACACTTCAGTTTGGGTTTAACAAGCCGTAATAAGATCTTTGGTAAGTACCTCTTATAACACGTTGATGGCGTGATAAAGTTCCTCTTTATATTCATTCATTCATTCATTCGTTCATTCGTTCATTAAATCCCAGATAAGAAAAGTGAAAGGTGAAAGTTACTGAAAAAAGAGTTAAATGAAAGGTAATGACAGATCAAATTATGAAGCTAAACAGATTGATCTAGACACTTAGATATTATCTCCGGTGGTACTGGGACATTTAATGTGTAAAGCTACATTTTTTGTGTAGTTGTAGAGGATGTTAAGGACTACTCATATAGAAAGTTCCCTCGTTTCTAGGACCTCAGGGAAAAAGTTATAACCATTTTAAAATGACTGATTTTGTTAAAGAAGAAGGACATTAAAGAACAAAAACAACCTTGTATTTGTTTATTGCTTTTGCTGTACGTTTGGAAAATTAGACAATTAATTGTAATTGATTTCTAGTTTATACATTATAAATATGATACTTGAATAGTGTGTTAGATATGGTAACCATATCTGATATTTATTTATTATAAAAAGAAGAAAAAAGTTTTTAGTGGCAGCGAATTCTTGTTTCCTGTTCTCTTCCACTTTATTGTTTATAAAGCTAGAATCATAATGGCTGAATAAAGTTATAAAGTTATCCAGATGCACAGGCTGAAGAACCGTTACAGTAATATGTTCTATTAATTAGAGAAAACATTGTAGAATATTATGATGTTAATTTGCTCACGAAATATGGTCCATTAAGTGATTTATGGACTTGATAATTCTAATGCGTTTGAGATATTAATCGAACATGTGATAATTTTATAACATTTGAATTATGTATGTTTCAATGGAAATATTGCTAAGATATGCAGTAAATATGCATTATAAGAATATATAGTTATATACGTTTAGATTGAGTGTCATAGAATTATAAGTAAAGATTAATTCCAATTTAAGTATATTTTGGTATTGTTGCATGACTTAGTTGATGTCATCACAAAGATATCTTTACTAATGGCACGCCCTTTCTCTCTCTCTCTCTCTCTTTTTCTCTATTTTATTTATTATGTATGTTTATGTTTGCTTGACATTTTATTTGACTTTATTTTAGTTACCCTATACTCATATTCTGCAAAAGTGACTAGAATGCCACGCCCATAGAGGGTGATGGGTGTGGCCTATTCTGAGAGTATACCTACTTTGGTAACCTGGGGTGTGAATACACCCCAATAAACTAACATAGGAAATCATATTCTACAGTGTATTTTATTATTGTGAAACAATATTATTTGAGCTGATGTTAATCTTGTAAGCTGTTCTCAAACAAATTTACCCTCTCAAAGGGGAATTTATCTCGGGGGCAACCACAAACAGCACAAGATCAAAACCAAGGAGAACAGATTGTGAAACGTCTAACGCAGCCATGGCATATGACTGGTTGTAATGTTACTTGTGATAACTTCTTTACATGAATAAATCTAGCACAAGATCTTCTTTTGGTCAATACAACTATCGTTTGAACGTTAAGAAAAAAACAAGCGAGAAATTCAAGAACAAATGCAGAAGTCACGTTCACGCGAAGTTAAGTCTTCAATCTTTGGATTCCACGATCAACTTTCATAAGTCAGTTATGTTCCAAAGATGAACAAAGTTGTTGTACTACTTAGCACCATGCACCACGACAAACATACTTCGAAAGAGAACGACAGTAAGCCAGATATAATATTGCATTTTAATGCAAGCAAATCCGGTGTTGATAATCTCGACCACCTGGTCCATACTTACTCGTGTAAGAGAGGCACTAGACGGTGGCCTCTGTCAGTTCATGAACATTCTGGACATTGCCGCGGTGGCAGCGTATGTGACATGGGTTGAACAAATGCCAGATTGGAACAAAGGCAAGAGGCCCAAGAGGCACAAGTTCCTGTCAGACCTTGCGGCCAGTCTGGTTCTTCTGAAACAAGAGAGGCGATTAGATGTTCCACAAGTTATGCAGAAAGGTCCAAAGCTAGCTCTGCAGCTCCTTGGCTTTGATGTGACTAAACCTGTGAATCCTACTACCGTGCACAAGACTCAGGGCAGGTGCCGTATTTATCAATGAAAACGGGACAAGAAAGTGCGCACGCGTTGCATCACCTGTCAGAAATCATGCTATGAAGAACATTCAACAATAATTTGTCCAAGTTGCAGCTAGAAACTTTAAAGCCTATACACTAGTGCATATAGCTCTAGTAGACATTTAGCAGCTATAAAACTTAGTACGGTATTCAATTAACACGACACTATTTTAGTTAAGGTATCGCAAGTTAACTTTTGCTAACTAAGCTACATGTATTTAAGTTAAGCTATCTTCAATACTTGTGTGGATTGTGCGAATATTCGTGCATATATATCCCCATTGACAAATAATTATAACTCTCCAAGAATAATAATTGTAAAGAAAATTATTACAAGAGGAATTGCTTTTTATTTGTATGATTTAAAACCGTAATAGATCGAGTTTATACATACTAAACCATTGGGGTGCAAACACACCCCAGGTTACCTAATTAAGGTGAAAAATTACGATACCGTTTAAGGGTTAAAGTTTCATTTGTTAATTTTTGCAGCCCTACAAAAATTTTTTAGCACTTTGGGAATCTGTCGAGAAAATAAAGTTACTTTTTCGTTTTTTGGACATAACTTTTTTAGTAGTAGTGCTACAAATGGGAAACTTCACATTTGAATTCAGCTAAAAATTCCGCTTCCAAAGAATATAAATGTGGCTTTATACGTTATATTAAATGTCCCGGTATTTCAGACTTCTACCCGACGAAGTAATTAAAGTTGCAAATTGTAATAATACGTGTAGATCGCTAAGTTAAGTATCCCTGAGGCCCATTAGTGATAGTTTTGAAATCATAAGTTAAGAGTAAGGCCCACATTAATGACTATCAATTTACATTTAAAAACCACAAATCAAACACGGCAATTCATTAAGAGTTTCGCAGAATAGAGGGGGGGGGGAGGGGGGATTTAGCGCACTCAGTTAAGCTGCGCGTCAGTTGAACGAAGTAAAGCCATGCTGCACGCGGTTAGTAAATTGTGGGCGACCACTTTGGAAGACCGCGTGTAGACAGCTTTGAAAGTAAACAATCCCCAGGGTGTTGGATATTATTCTTAAATCCGCGCCGGCTGCTATTGGAGCGCCAACAAAAGGCAACGATTACTAATAACCATGGAAAGGAATGGAAGAAATAACGAAAACTACAAAAAACAGAAACTTAAGAAAGGAAAACATTGTAAACACATGCGGTATGTCATGTGTGTAACTATACGGAATAAAAAATTAAAAAATTTAAGTGTTTGTAAACAAACAACCTAACTTATCTATGAACCCAGTGCTATCACTACAAAAAGCAGATTTCCCAATGGAAACAATTGCATTCTTGTTTCAACTCTTAATAATGATAACAGTAATAATAACAACAATTAGAGTGCTACAGTCATCAATGACAACATCGAGCACTTTTGAGACAAAATCAAGCCGGCGAGCATAAAGAAGGTCCAAAAACAGTGCACATTCCAAAATCCAGATAATCAGTCCAAAGTAATGGGAATTAAAGAAAAGGAGGTTTAGGCGCAGTTCGCTGCTCATGGACGCTGGATGGAAAAGAGAGATGGAAAAGATAGGTCTTCAACTGCCTATGGAACTGTTCATAGGAAAGCAAAGGCCAATGTGCTTCAAATGAAGATTTCCGAAGATTGGATGGAAGAGAATTCCAGATCTGATTTCACAAGAGGCCTAGCCTCTTGCGAGCCTCTGCCGTTAGACAGTAAACTGAGAGTAGGAAGATATGAACAAACTAAATAAATAGAACAAACAGATGAACATGACATTACTCCTACGTCTTAATAGCGTAGGAGTAATGTCATGAAGTTTTAAATGACAGATCCTGAATGAATTGAACCCTGGTGGGTTCGAATCCCAGACGCGCTGATCTGACATTAAAATCTCGGACATTCACTGTACTGGTTATACGGAAAATGATCTAAATTGCCTAACGGTTTAAACATGTGGCATTAAAGTGACAGATGATAGTTTATAGTTTATAGTTGATGTAGTTGATCATTTAACTATAATGTGTGTTTACTACATTTCATGTTATCCTATTTTCAAGATAAATAATCACATTTATGTTTTTTTAGAGTGTTTAAGAGTTAAATATTAGCAATTTATTGAAAACAGAATGGTAGCTTTACTCTGCGAAACATTACTAGATTTACATATATCTGCAGTCTGCACTTTGTTGGAGGAACTGGACCGACAGCTTCATCAGGACCCTATTCCTGCTGTATATTGTCCTGAACAAGTTAGTATAAAAATTACCTGAATTTATGTATGAGCTTCCTTTGCAAAACAATTCTGCAGGTTACGTAACAGAAGAAGGAAAAAATTAAGTGGACACCAAAAGTATACACATGAATAAGTTAAAAAGCCATCATAGCATAAATAGGATTTCATTAGTAACTGACATATATAGTTAAGGTCTTTCTATTTCAAGCAGCATGATATTGACCAAAATTTAAATTTCATCTCGTCTGTAAATTGACTGTTGTGCTATATGTGTAATTTGATATGTTGTTTCTGTTGTCAGTCAGAAAGAAATAAACGAATATTATGATTATATAATTAATATTAATCATAGTTGTAATGAACACGCCTTAACATAACATAACGACTCTAGGTCAGAAAGCACAACTGCTTGTTTGAGACCCACACAAAATAAAATAAAAACTTGCCTACACATCTTGCATAGCATAACATATTAAACACATTTTACTTAATAACCAGTACTAATACAGGAAACCAGCATACCTGTACTATTAACCTGTACACTAACAGGTACAAATACTACTCAATATGCTAACAATTGTCAAATTACAATATACCTAGGCCTACACATCCTCAAAACCACACATACCAAACATTACAGCAAGCGACAATAACCATTTTATACAAAAAAGCTTAATAAACAATATAAACTTTACTTAACTATCAAAACTTATACACTTTAATAGGACTGGGCAACCCCACAACTCAGCCTATTACTTTTCTATTAATACTTCACACCTTCCCTACAACACTTTATATACTTATCATATCTATTCTTAAATTGATTGACAGATTCGGCCTCAACGACCTCCTCTGGCAGTCCGTTCCAAACACCAACAACTCTCTGACTGAAAAAATTTTTGCGTATCTCAAGCCTACTTCTAAATTTAATTAACTTGTATTTGTGTCCTCTAGTTCTGTTATTATTTGCTACTTGAAACAAATTGTTATAATTTACTTTACTGAAACCATTAAGCATCTTATAAACTTCTATTAAATCGCCTCTAACCCTTCTCTCTTCTAAAGATAACAATCCAGTACATTTTAAGCGATTTTCATAATTGACATTACTACATTTCTTAATTAATCTTGTGGCTCTAGCTTGGACTTTATCTAATTTCTCTATATTTTTCTTACGATAGGGACACCAAGCCTGAACGCAATATTCAAGTTTGGGTCTAACCAATGCCTTATATAACTTTAATATAATGTCTTTTCTTCTACTTGTCATTGTTCTTTTTATTATACCTATAACAGCATTTGCACTATTGGCAGCTTTATTACATTGCTCACTAAATTTTAATGAATTATCCACTATTACACCTAAGTCTCTTTCAGAAGTAGTATTTTTCAGTATTTTATTATTTAAAATATATTCTGTATTTAAACTCTTTTTACCTATATGCATTATATTACACTTATCGCCATTAAATTCCATCTGCCATTTTTAGACCAATTTTGTAATCTTAATATGTCTTCTCTTAGAACCTCTGCATCTGCTTTATTATTTACAATTTTTGCTATTTTCGAATCATCTGCGAATTTACTAACTTTTGATACAACCTTGTTCACAATTTATATTATGCAGAAATCTGGTCTTCGTCTAGCCGAAAGCTTTCAAGCTCGCTTGTTAGTCTAGGCTCGTAGCCCCTCAGGTTGACTAGTTACCCAAGCCGTGAAGGCTAATTGGAGGCGAGAGAGTTCGGTGTCCCCCTGGGTAGGCCCAGGTAAGAGGCTGGTAGTTCACGGCAATACTCGGGTCGAGTCCGTCTCTGCGGGTATTTGCTAAGCGCCTGGGTCGAGTGTGTCTCTGCAGGCGAGGAGGCTGGTAGTCCACGGCGATACCCAGTCGAGTTCGTCTCTGCGGGTATTCGCTAAGCGCCTGGGTCGAGTGTGTCTCTGCAGGTATTTGCTAAGCGCCTCGGTCGAGTTCGTCTCTGCAGGCGGGAGTAGGATTACGAATTACGAGTTGACTATCAACGAATTTCTCATCGACTACACGGAAGGCCAATTATACTACCTTCAGCAAAGGCGAAAGTAGAAACTACGGAAAGACCAATATAGGAAAAGAGATAGGGAAGAATCCATAAAAAAGGATATAGGGAAGTTTTAAATAGGGTAAAGGAAGAATAAAGTTCGTCGCAGTTAAAACAACCAATCATATAATTATCTACAATACCAGTTTGTAAAACTAGGAAGCAGGGTAGAAAATCAGACCGTGATCGCCCAAGATAACGCAGACGCTTCCACTACCGATTCGGGTCACCATATCACTTTGCCCCGAGAACCACGAATATCACGGGATAGAATCTATCAAGGGAGCATGGAAGAAACTCAACCGTCATCGTCTAAATACGTAGAAGACGTGGAGTACGCTTCTACTCCCGACTCGGTCCAGCACGGACGCTGTGCACCGGGTTCCGGAGAACCCTATAACGAAGTATGCAAGGGAGGTTGGACCTTGGCCTACTCAGTCGGAAACGAACATGAAAGACCTATCGAGACGGATGATACCGGGAAAGAAGTATCATCCGAATACGCAGCAACTCGGTTCCTCCTGACAAGCGGTACCCGTAGTAAAGCATTCGACGAAAAAGCTGCCGTCTCGAAGCACTGCCGGCCGGAGAGCGAGTAGACAACCGCTCGAGGACGGGCAGGCAGTAAGGCTGTTCGCGACAATAGTCTTTCACAGGCAAAGCAAAAAAGTAACATAGATCAACCAATGCAATAAGTGTAACTATCTATTTTTATTAATCCATCTATCTGTAGGATTGCCTTATGAGTAGGATTTAGAATATTTAAGATGGTCTTATTATGAGTAGGATTGTCCAATCAGACTGTATCTGACAATATCCACTGTCATATAAAAACAGAAAAAGCTTTCAAACTTAGATTCAGTTTTATTTACAATACAATTTGCGACAAGTTTTTCAACGGCAGGATTTAGCGCACTAAGGCGGGAAGTAGCACACTTGGTTTAGTTGAGCGTCAATTATCGAAATTAAGCTACATTGACCTCGGTTAGTACATTGTGGGTGACCACCTTGGAAGACCGAGTGTTGACAGCCTAGGAAGGAAAAATTCCCAAGGCGATGGAAGGTTATTCTTAAATCCGTGCCGACTGCAATTGATGCGCCATCAAAAGGCAACGATTACTAATAACCATGGAAAGTCAGCCCTTACTTTGTTCTATTAATTGTTAATTTTTTAAACCTAATTTTAATTATTGATTATTTTTGTTTTAGGTTGCTAAATTTTCTAAGAAAAGAAATGCTCCAGCAGGTCAATAAGTTACATCGGTGTGACTCTGTAGTTGCTCAGGTCCAGTTCAACATTTGACCCTTCAGCTGATCTGACCTGGCTTCATCACACAGAGACTGAATTGCGGCAAACTAATTCACTGACTTCAGTTGCTCTATTAACGGCTTCAACCGATACTGATACAGTCAGATAGAATGCGGAGAGAGAATTTACAAACATTAACGACAAAATTAATGTGCAAAACTTAAGAGATAGCAGAACTAAAACGAAAACTGACAGTCTAGAGGCTAGAGATCTGGTGCTGGCCGATCGAGGCTTGACTATTAGAGATATGCTGTATGAGAAGCGAGCCAAACTCGTTATTCCACCATTTTTGCAAGGTCGTTCACGCTTAACTCCCGCTGATGAAAGTTAAGACTAGGCAAATAGCAAATGTACGGATTCACGTGAACGTGCTATAAAAGGAGTTATTTAGGATCCTCAGCAATGTTATTCCTTTGAATTTAGCATCCATTTCTAACCAACTTGTTTTTGTTGCATGCTGTTTAGTTAATTTTCAAGGTCCTCTAGTGTCAAAAGACTGTTTTCTTGTATACATAAAATATTGCTATATATCGCTGGAAGATACAATTACGCTGCTTGGGTTTCTATGGATGAACATCCTATAATAATATAGAACATCAATTTGTATATTCGCTATTTTTTATGTTTGTTCATGCTTTTATTTTTATCAAGATATAAGAAGGGTTCCCCGTGTTGTGCTCGGGTGTGGTTAGACCACTGCAGAATTGGGCAACCGCAAACAATCTGCCGCGTGTACGTAAGAGGCGTCTAAAGGCAGGAGCTGAGGATGGCAAGAGGGGACCCACCTCACCATGAAATGTTTTCCCCAGGGTTAAATGGTAATAAATCTACCTAACTGAGGAAGGCAACGGGAAACCACCCCAGGAGCCCACATATTTTCCCAAGCTATAGGCTACATAAGGTATGGATAAGGCATAGACTTTGTGAAGGGATTAACTTATTACTGTTATCGTTGCTCTCGAATAAAAAGATTTGGCGAGACTCTTAACCGATGTGCCACTTGCGCGGCAATAGATACCTTAGTTACGCATTAGAAATCAAAACCACGAGTGATTATATTACTGTTATGCAAATATTTCACTGGCAGCTATACGCTGATTGATTGAAAGCAATTTACAGAAACGTTTCTGACGCTTTGTAACGTGCTCTATCATTAAGTTATGCATCATAAAAGCCAACCTAATATGCATTAAAAAATTTTAACATCAATTTACTTCCGGGGTTGCAGAAGGATAGACCAACCGTTGACGGCACAATCATGTTGTACAAAACGTCAAAGCACTAAGATCCAAACCAACATAAGAGAAAGAAAGAGTCAAAAGAGCATTCCGTTGATGAGCGCCAAGGCTCTAGAAATTGCTACAACATTTCTAATGCTGACCCTAGTTAAACTGGGGTTCAAGGGAAGATGATGATGACGATAATGAATTCATTAACTTCAACAATTTTGAAAAAGTACTAAATATCAGGTTCAGCTCAAACTACATAGCATGAAAATTATTGTCATATTAGATTTTTACGTTACTAATATTGTAACTTATAATAATAATTATATAATTTACAAGTTTTAAATTAATAGTCAACCAAAAAAAATATTGGTTAAATTTGGCTTTTGCTTTGTTACAAATGTATTCAGTGCAAAGTGTCATTGAACAACGAAATAAACGATAATCAAGTTAAATCACCACTGCAGATTATAGAGTGGCAGTTCACATGGCAACCTCAATTCAACATATTCTGGTAGAATTAATTTTTTATGTAAATCTATAATATTTAGCAAACATTTCATCCACACACTACTATCAAAACTTATTAACTCCCACCACACGCCCAACATAACGGCACGTTGGGTCAGGAAGCACAGCAGCTTGTTTAAGGCCCATTTCCTCCTTCCTCTCCATGGTTATTAGTAATAGTTGACTTTTGGTGGCGCATCAATTGCAGCCGGCGTAGATTTAAGAATAACCTTCCATCACCCAGGGATTTGCAGCTGCTGTTGAAGCAAGAGCTGCTGCTGCTGAATTCTCAGCTTTTGCTGCAACAAAGCCTTCTGTTGTTGTTGCTGCAACAACACCTGCTGTTGCTGATGAGATATTGTCGAACAATCTCGTTAAGCCGGCTTACATGAAGAGCTCCGGTATTACCAACGGCTATCAGCCAGTTATACACTGGCACCGCTCTGTCGGTTTAGCTCGCCAAATCCTCCGATGGACGCTCCAACTTCTCGAGGATGGGAGTCCTGCTGCGGATCTGTACCTCGCCAAATAAAGCAAAAATGTTCAAATCAAATTTTTTGTAAACTGTCATATATTTTTTTAGTAATATAAATTAATTTATATCACACTGATTAATAGAATTATTTAACTTAAATTTGAGCCGCCGGGTCAAGTTCCTCTCTAGCATTGAGCCCAATATTTAATGTTCTCCCTTTTATAATTATTTGTCTTTGTTAAATACATCTGCTGATAGCTTGTACAAACACTCTGACCTTGTGAAAAACCTGTCAGATAAGCTCATAACGACAGTATAGCACTGTAATTTTTGTAATTCAAAAAAATGTCATTTTCAGTCAATTTTATTTTGAGTCATTTACCACGAAAATTAACTAAATTTCAGAATTTTTTAAATAAATAATGCGAAAGAAATCAAACGGAAAAAGGAAAATTATCTGAGCATCAGAGATTAACTAAGCAGTTATAATTTTATACGGAATAGAACCTAAAGTAACCTTAAGACTTCAAAGATCGTTTAAACTGCTCGTAATCGATTGCGTTATACAGATAACATTATACATGATAAGAAAAGTCTCTTCTTAATTTTAAGCAATATCAAATTACATGCACAGAGTTTAGCTTTAACTTTCAAAGATTTGGTTATCAAATTTAATGATTTCAGCAGATATTTTTATATTATATCAAGAATTATGTGGCATCGGTTGCAGTAAAGTGTGTCATAATGTAGAAAACTTTCGTCACTGCTACATTTGCTACAAGTACATGATTACGTACCCTGGCACCACTTGTGTCAGTAGCGGGGGGAGGCTCGGTTTCTGCTGTTCTGCTGGCTTGATCAACGAGGGGGATCAGTCTGTGCTTGTCTCGTCTCGAGCGGCTCCACATCGTACACGGGCACCAGGTGACTGTACAGATCCATGAACTCTATCCCCGTCTGTCAAACCAAGCAAACAATATTTATAAAAATACATACAAAATAGTTTTCCTACCAACTTTCATACATAAATTACAGTAATTAAATAGTTAAATTTATTTATTTATTAATAATAATCGCATCTAATTATTTAGTATTACTTATTGCATAATCTCTCTATTTTGCTATGTTTGCTTGTTGGTGTTGCTGTATTCATTTTGTCGAGAATAAAATTAAAATAAAAATTTAGTATCCTTAAGCCATCTATATATCCTTTAGGTTTGTAAGATCCCGGTTAAAAATGTGTGCAATTATCTCACTATATAATTGCCATTATGATGATTTGGACATTACTGCTATCATGATGATTTGGATATTAATCGCAAGATAGGGAATTTATTCTATCGTACTAATTAATGTTCTTAAAAGAAAATTTGGCTTTTCATGCTGGACTACGTATTTTCTTTTATTTTCTCTCGTTTCTATTATTGTACCATCCTCCATTTCTCCTATCCTTAAAAGCTATTTCTTTTACCTAATTAGTTTGTAAGATCCCGGTTTCATAACATAACATAACATCACAGAGTCAGGAAGGAATTACATGCTTGTTTAAGACTCATCAGGCTCTTAACTAAAACCAATTAATATTAATCAAATCATAGAGACTTCATGTCATCATGTTTCTTCTGCCAAATAATTATAAATTTTACCTGTTGACCCATTATATTTACATGCAAATATATGGATCAGCTGTCCACATACAAACAAACCGGTGTTACCATGCAACAAGATATGTTTCAATTACCGAATTGATCTATTCAGTCTTAGATGGATTAAGTGCAAAAAAATTGGCAGACATCCAAGAGGATATAGGTCTACATGTAGACTGAAAACTTTGCTGCAGGAGGGTTTCAGCATCAGAGTATGAGTTAGGGGTGAAACAAGTGCACATTTGAGCGTCATCAGCATATAGCTCATGATCAATATAATGAGAAGAGATCAGTGAGCTTAAGGGTGTTGTATAGAGATTGAAGAGGATAGGACCAAGAACGGAGCCTTGAGGCACACCATACTTTAAGTGGGAAGGCGAAGAGATGTACTCCATTACTTTAACACTAAAAGAACGATCCGTCAGATAGGAGGAAAACCAATCAAGAACAATTCCACGAATACCGAACCAGGAAGAAAGACGTTCCAGAAGAATATTGTGATCAATGGTATCAAAAGCGGCCGAAAGATCAAGCATACATAATCCAGTTAAGCGTTGTTTGCACATGGCATTAACAATAGAATTGCACACATAGGCGCCGGCACCGCTACGGCAGGTACGGCAATTTCCGTACCACTTTTTAGTCCCAATGTTAAATGCCGTACCACTTTTTGTTCCACTGTTTTACTCTTAACGATCTTAATAATGTAGAAGGGGTCATTAGTGTAAAAGTAAAATCAAGGCTATAGTCGTTAAGCTGGAATAAATAACAGCCCTCTAGTGAGGGAATCCCGTGAAGCGAAGGCGACCGGGTGTCAGAAATAATAAATTGTTATCAAATGTTGAGAGAATTCAGTCACATATCAATGGGCCTGCAACCTTGATGCGTTAGTTTTTTGTGACGCCCTTTCCTCATTAGCAGATTAGAACTTGTGGGTCAGGAACAGCCCATCTTCATAGACTGCAGCCTCAACATGGGGCTAAGAGTAGGCCTAAGGTTGCCGTCGTTAATACATGTACAGGAGTCCTAATGAGCTCACATTCAGTTGGACTAGCAAGTTTAGCAGTCACTGTTGTACAGCTATTTTAATTTATAGATTTTTATTTTATTTTATAGCCTGCTAACGCAGGCTAGTATAGAGCTATGAAAATTTTAAAATTGAGGTAACGAAAGGGTCCTTAAATTCATTTAGAATAGATCACTAGTGTACGTGTAGGATATTTAGTAATACGAATAATTCAGATATATGTATTTACAATAGTAGTAGGGCCAATTAGGCCTATAAGTAATATTAGATGTTAAATATTAGTAATATTAGATGCATGGCTAAATCGATGGTTTATAAAAAATGGGTTACATAACTTACATAGGCCTAAATGTAAGCCTGGTTGGTTATAAAGTCAGACAGTATTAAATACACTTGTCTTAAAATTTTATAACTTTGGTTCTATGCAATTCTCCACAATGCTTTAGCTTTAAAGTAGACTTATGAGAGTAGGATATGTTACACGAAGCCTATATGTCTTCAACTATATGCAGAACGTGGCAGAATGGTCTCTATCATCAGTAGTACAGCCTTCACAATGATAAGTGAATTTTTCAAAAAGCAGGAAACTTTAAATTTCCTGAATTCCCGTTGGGCCTGACAGTATTACTAGAAGTTTTGATATTGACGCTAAGCAACATTATAACTTTCTCATGAGCTGCATACGCTGGCACATGTGAGTAATATTTTATTAATAATAGTCAGCATGCCTACAATTGCTTGGGTGTGCTCCAGCTCATGTCTGCGTAAGTTAGTACAGGGTCCTATCCTGTTACTGTTCCAGTGTATAAATTGACTATAGTGTAAAAAAGTAAAGTAAACACGCATTATAGTGAAATGATCACCTATGTCGATAGCTATCACTTTTAATACCACATGTTTTAACGGTTAGGCAATTTAGACCATTTTCCGTATATCCAATCCAGTGAATGTCCGAGATTTTCCTTCTCTGATCAGCGCGGCTGGGATTCGAACCCACGAGGGTTCAATTCGCCTCAGCATCTGTCTCATTATAACGTAGGATAAAATAAAGATTAGATTGACGTCTTAATAGTAAAGTGATACGTAATTTACGTTGCCATCCCCATGGGATCCAGGAATTTTTAAGGGGGGGCCGAAATTTTTTTGGGAGTACACATTTCTTGCTTACGCCCTGCCATCTTCGGGACATGTGAACCAACCAGAAAAAAATGCTGTATGGGAGGGGGGGGGCTCAACATTTTTTCACTACTGCGCTCGGCTCATAGAGTGATGTATCCCCCGTTTCCTACCCTCCCAATAACTGCCCGTACTAAAGTCGGAAAACCAAAACAGGGAAAAGCCTAAAATGCCTAAAATCCTACATTTGTTTTTGAAAAAATAGGTTAATTTTTTCACCACTGAAAAAATCAGCAGATCTGGATTAATTGTAAAAGTAACTTAATCTTGGCGGAACGGGGGGGGGGCTTAAGTCCCTCAGCCAAGGCTGTTTACAGTTTACACCACTGCTCCGGGTCAGAGTTCACATTTTTTACTTATACACCCTTTTTCCCTTAATACGGTGGTTAATCCCCGTGTTGTGGTCGGGTGTGGTTGGACCACTGCGGAATAGGGCAACCGCAAACAATCTGCTGCGTGTACGTAAGAGGCGACTAAGGCAGGAGCTGAGGATGGCACGAGAGGACACACCTCACCATGAAATATTTTTCCCCGGATTAAATGGTAATTAATCCATCTAACTGAGGAAGGCAACGCGAAACCACCTCAGAAGCCATACTTTTCGCAAGCTATAGGCTACATAAGGTATGGATAAGGCATAGACTTTGTGAAGTGATTAACATGTTGTTCTAAGGAGTGCTCTTGTGCAGCGAGAAAACAGACTTTTAGTATTAATATGAACCTTGTACCTGCCACTTGCAGTGCACTGAAGAAGATGGAGACAGTGGTTAAGGTGAAAATTGAGAGCTAGTGAAACGCTCAACATTTTTCGGGCCCCCTTCCACTATACTGGGTTCCTAGTATACTAAATATGGACCCCTAATCCCATATTTGAAAAAAATTAAGCTAGTGGAACTGTGTTCCCTCTCTTCCCCCCCCCCCCCCCCCCAACCACTGCCCTTACAACCATATTCATACATAGAAATTGCCATTTTAACAATGAAAATATAGTTTAAATTTTTTTATCGGCGTGCCTAAGGGGTTGGGGGCGGGCCCCCCTGGATCCGCCATTGGCCGTCCCACTTATACTGTCTACTACCTTTTGCGGTACCAATTCTAAAAACGTTCTGGCGCCCATGATTGCACACAGATAGAAGCACTGTTTCAGTTGAACGAGGATTAGTATAAGCAGCTTGATGCTTATTAAATAGATCATTGTAAGAGAGATGAGGAGAAAGCCTCTGAAGAACAACTCTTTCAGTGAGCTTAGATATGTATGACAGATTTGAAATAGGCCTGTAATTTGACAATGATTCCTTATCCAGTGTGGGCTTTTTAAGCAATGGAGTAATAACTGCAAGCTTAAAAGCGCAAGGAAATATACCAGTAGAGAGAGAGAGAGAGAGAGAGAGAGAGAGAGAGAGATTAACAATCAATGTCAATACAGGAGCGAGTATGTGAATATACTTCTTTAAAAGAGAGGTTGGGATAGTGACCAAGTCACAATGTTTGGCTGGAGTGTCTAAAACTAATTTAGTAATCTCTTCAATTGTAACTGGAGTGAAATTAGAAAGCTCATCCTTGGAATGAGTCTCTATTAGAGTATGAGGAGTAGAGTTACGAGCTGGAGATATAGGTGCTCTAAGATTGCTTATCTTATCACTAAAGTAACTGTTCAGGAAGTGACTCATCAGGAGTAAAAGGAAGAAAAGGAGAAATAGATCTATGTAAAAGATCATTAAAAGTTTTCCATAATCTCTGGGCATTCACAGCCTTACTGACCAAGGAGGAGTAGTACTCTTTCTTAGCATTAGCAATAGCAGTCAGTGATGTTAACAAGGCCAGGACCCTCAAGGCCAAGGCCAAGGCCAGAACCTCCAAGGCCAAGGCCAATGCTAAGACTATAATGGTCAAGGCCAAGGCCAATGCTAAGACTATAATGGTCAAGGCCAAGGCCAGGACCATAATGACCAAGGCCAAGGCCAAGACTATGACCAAGGCCAAGGACTTTAAAGTCAATTGGACTACAAATTAAAATTTTAAGCAGCCACAACTTTCGTTATATTTTGAATCATAAGCGCAGAATTAGATATTAAAACGAGATATCTAATGCTGAAAATAAGATATTGAATACACCACATTGACGAAATTTTAACGTTCCTATTTGCTAACTTCATAGCAGAAGTATCACTGAAGAGGCTAATATATTACTAAAATCAGATTAGATATAGAAACAGATCCGATAAGAACTAAAGTACTTAATAGAGTATTAATTTCTTACAAATCACTGTTACACTTTAGAATCATAAGGGTAGCCAACATTGAATCACACATTCGAGCGCGATGAGGTCTCACTATGAAGCCGCTTTGTGAAAATATTCTTTCCACAGGAGCAGATGTGGCAGGCACACAAAGAATACGCTGAAAGAGAGGCCTTAGAGCAGCAAATTTCTCAAGTTCATAAAGAATCTTTATTGAAGTTTCACTACTCTCAAAGTCAGGATGATTAATTTTATCAATATTGTTTGCCAACTGTTGTTGAAGGCTAGTAGTCGATTCAGAATGCTGTACAACAGCAATTTTGGCCTTGGCCTTGATCAAGGCTAAGGCCAAGGCCAGGGTGCCAGGCCAAGGCCAAAACTTGCAAGGCCAAGGCCGGAACCCCCAAGGCCAAGACCGGGGCTTAGTGGCCTTAAGGCCGGCTCAAGGTCAAGGCCAAGGCCTAACATCACTGATAGCAGTACGATGAATATTGTGTTGCAAATTAGAAACAGTTTTCCAAAAATCGGAATGGGTATAACGCCACTTTCTTTCATCTCTACAGCATGCAGCCTTTAGCTTTCTCAGATCAGAGGTGTACCAAGGGTTAGATTTCTTTAGCTTCTTGGTAGTTAGAGGCGCGTGCTTATCAAGGAGATATGAAAGATTAGTGTTATACTGTTGTACTAATTCATCAAGATCATTACAAGGAGACTTGATCAAAGTCGAGTTTTCAAGATCAGAACAAAAGAGATCAAGAATAACGTTATTTACACAACGAAATGAAATATTAGGGGAAGTTTTAATAGTATCTGGCTTCAAATGATTAAGAAAAAAATTTAGACATTTACAAGCCATCAAACAATATACATTTGTAACGTTTGGTGAATTCAGCTAGAGACCTCGAACTGCGGATATCAGGAGGTATTTGGTTACAAGAATTCACATACCTATAGGCATAAGATTAAAAAAATTCTGAGGTTGTTCTTGCACACAAATAATTGGTCTCGGAGAGCCTGGTATTATATACAAACGAAATCTGATTGTCAATCAAAATACATCTCATGGATTCTGACATAGTCAGATCGGGAAAATTAATACATTTAAAAACAAGTTTACCAGTAATTGGAATAACTGATAAATTGGTAATACATTATAATTCATATCAAGTAGTTTAACATTATGAAATTTATGTTTATTCTGTAAAGTTCTTAGAATACGGTTACATGCAACATGTAAGGGTTGAAGGAACTGTTTGGTTGTATTTGCATAAACTTCAATTCCATAATGAGTCCTTAATTGCACCAATGAAAGATATAAATTTCTACGACAATTCATAGGAATAAAATCTCTACGATTGTATAACATACTATTATAATTATTAATTTTAAAGATTAATGATTTAATATGATCACCAAAAGTCAAATTTTCATCTAATGTTAAGCCTAAGAATATGGTAACATATGTTCTATTAATGCAGTTATTATCAAGGGATACACTTAAATAGTTAGATCGAAAAACAGCTTCATCGTCTTTAGTGGGGTAGAATAAAACATACGAATACTTCGAGCAATTTACAGTTAGCTTGTTACTTATAAACCATTTACTTACTTGCGAGCAAGTTAGATTAGCAGAGATAAGCAATTCATCAATAGACTTATGTTTAACAAAAAAATTAGAATCATCAGCATACAGTATAATGGACTCAAATGTACAGGCATTATGAATATCATTCATATAGATTATAAAAAGTAAAGGTCCTAAAATGGAACCTTGAGGAACAACGATACTAAGAGGTAACACACTAGATATGCTGTCACCAATTAAGGTGTATTGTTTTCTTCGAGATAGATAAGAGCTAAACCAATCATAGGCAGTACCACGTATTCCATAAAAATGCAATTTGTGAAGCAGAATATTATGATCAACAGTATCAAATGCTTTTGAGAGATCTAAAAATATACCAAGTGTCTTATTTTTATGATTATGTTCAGTAGATAATAAATTAACACTAGAGAAAAGAGCATCAGTGGTAAAATGGCCGGTTCTAAAACCAAATTGATTTTCATTAAGGACTTCGAACTTATTTAGAAATGGAGTAATGCGTTTATGCATGATTTTCTCAAATATTTTACTTAAATTATTAAGGAGGGAAATTGGTCTATAATTTGCCACTAAGTCATGTTTACCTTTTTTATAAACAGGGATGACCTTGGCTAATTTGAAATTCTCAGGAAAGTAGCCTAATTCTAACGATTTATTAACGATAAAGGTAAGTGGGTTAGCAATATACTTTGCAGATAATTGTAAAATTTTACTGGATATACCGTCATTGCCAGTAGAATAACTTTTATTCATGGAATGAATGAAATTTAAGACTTCATTGTTGGAAGTTGGAGTTAGAAAAATAGAGTGTGGTAGAGCCCTGTTTAGAAAACTCTGATATGATACATCATTTCGAGGGATCGCATCTGCTAGACGTACACTATTTTGTATAAAATATTTATTAAATTCTTTCGCAATGTCCCTGCTATTTCTGATACCATCACCATTTGTAGTTAAGTGATCAGTAGTCTAATTCTCAGTTATACCACGATAGTTGGCAATATTAGGCCTATTCAACGTTCTCCAAATGTTCTTAATAGAATTAGATCTTATTACTAATTTATTTTTATAATAATTTTGACGGAAGTTTTTGATATCTTTATCAAGTATTTTTCGGTAATTCAGATAATTTGTTTTATCAAGAGGTAAATTGGACTTTTTGAATGTATGACATAGATTGATGGTCAATATGAGTAGCAACATTCACATGTTGAACAGCGTTACAAGAGGACAGCAAAGTATTAAACTGCTGAGTTAAGGGATCAAGAGGATTATCAAAGTGAATGTTGAGGTCACATGTAATCACAAAGTTTGATTTAGATGTAGTAAGGAAGGAGAGTAGGGCAGAAAACTCCGATAAAAAGAGAGAGAGAAAAGGTTTGGCATAGGCCTAGGTGGAGGAAGATGGTGGTCGATACACTGCAACAACATGCGGAGTACATATGCCAAATTTACCAGTGACTGAAATTGCTTCAAATGAAGAAAATGTATGACAGTCATTGCTAAGAAGGGTAAAGGGTTTCCTTAGTAGAAAAGAGTTCTCTTTCTCTTTAATCCTGCATAAAAGTCACGAAGTCACCGTTCACGTGACGACGCTACAACAGCTAGTCGTTTGGTTCGAAATAATGCATTGAACACAATGATAAATACAGTAAAAATTATAAAATACAAGATACAAGAATATTTTTGATTTTTTTCAAGAAATTTTCTTGTATAACCTCCCTGCGTATCACCACGCATGACGCTATGCGTATCACAGTTTCGTATTAAATGCGTTTTTTTAATTCTTGGGAAAATAGGGAAATAAGTTTTTGAACTTGGGAAACCTTGGGAAATTTTTAAACGATCAACTATGTTGATGTCTCTCTCTCTTAGTGCACTGCCTACTGGCAGGTCCATGGTACATAACGCCTCCACTCTTCTCTGTCTTCCGCCTTCCTCTTCATTTCCACATATGAGTGGGTCCCCTTTTGGGGCGCATGGAATGTCCTCTTGGTATATCTGTGGGGCACCCAAGGTGCCGACTGGCCGTGGGATTCTTACCACCCCCTCCCCATTTAAGGGGTGCACGGGACTGGGGGCGTTCATTTTTGTCGTGATATACCATTATTTTCTTGGGGATATGCTTTTTGACGAGGTGGGCCCCCTATGCCTTCCTCAGCTTTGACTGACATTTACCGGGCAGGGGGCGTCCTTCCCTGAGAAAATTATCCTGTTTACCCGAACTATCCTGTTTACCCGATGATATCTATCACCATTAAAATCACGTGTTTAAACCGTTAAGCAACTTAGATCATTTTCCGGATAACCAGTCCAGTGAATGTCTGAAATTTTACTCTTAAATCAGCGCGGCTGGGATTTGAACCCACATACGAGAGTCTAATTCACCTCAGGATCTGTCATTTAATTTCATTACGTTACGCTTCGCTATTAAGACATTCTACTCTCAAATGAGAGTCTTTTGTTAACATTTTAAAGAAGGGTCTTCCTGTCTCAATATGTTACTAGTGAAGCATAGGAAATTTGTAATTTTTTAAATTTTATAGCAAAAATTTTTGCTTAGTTCGATGTTTTACACACACTGCTGTGTACCACGTACAATGCAATGGAGAGGGAGGTCACAGATTTCTACTAGATGGTACAGAAAAGAAGAAAAAAGATTACTAGTACAGTAAAGAAGTAGGCCTCATCATGAAAGGAACGAAATAACGATAAACTACAACAAACAACAAAATATGCAAGGAAATTGTAGCATGAGCGTTTGTCATGTGTAACCAAAAAGATATTTGTAAAAATCGGATTTAGATACTTCAAAGCCAATAATACAAAACTGGATCAAATTATGCATCTAGCAACATGGCAGGAGACAAGTGCGCTATAGACTAGGTATTAATCCTGTGTTATCAGCTACGTCTTCGAGGGGCCGTGGGCAAAGAACGCCTGAGGCCTAAATCGTTACTTTTTACGACATTCTGACAAAATTAGTCTGTCTAGTTTGGAATCAAAACTCAAATATATCACTGTATTATTTCTTAAATTATTATAATTTTTCTATGGAGTCTGGTTTTTTAGACAGAAAATATAATAGCAGTATTGCCATAAAAGCCTACATCGATCATATATTTTGGTTTATTGTAGAAATAAATTGCAAACACAGAAAGTACACATAAAAATACTACATGTCTCATTAGCCTCTGCAATGAAAATATAGTTAAATTAAATACAATAAATATATGTAGTTTAACCTTAAAACCCTAACGAGAGAGTGATAGAGTGAAGCATTTTTAATTTGCAACACAATTGCTAACTAGTACAACAAATGTAACCATACATCAATCATCCACTTTAATGTAAAGTAGTTATTAATTTGAAAGAACGAGTCATTTACAAATAAGCAATTAGCAATAATTAATTAAAGGTAAAAAAGCTAAAGCTAAGGTTAACGTCAGTTTCCTCACTCGAAAGCGATGTCAGTGACGGGCGAGCCCAGGATTTGAACCCGCATCTACTGATCCGCGGTCGAGTATCTTACTGAAATAAGAAACATTACGTGAGGGAGCAAAAGACAATTTATGACAATTTAAATCTGTGCCACAATTTTTTATAATTTTTAAGCAATATAAGCAGGGCACAACAAGTCATTCTCGCAATTTTCTGCCGCCAACAGCTTTCCTTTTCAAATGACCAATAGGTTTGTTAAATTTTATGTCAATAGTTCTCCTCTTTATAAGTGGTTTCATAATAACCTTACGCAGGAATATCAGTTCGAAGATTAATTAAATTTAGGACGTTCGAATAGTAAAAAAGCTGGTAAAGCTAAGGTTAACGTCAGTTTCCTCACTCGAAAACGATGTCAGCGACGGGCGAGCCCAGGATTTGAACCCGCATTAACTGATCCGCGGTCGAGTATCTTACCGACTTCGCCACTGGCTGCAGCCAGTGAATAGTAAATCATTTAGATCATCCAGTTTATCTAACATATGTGAGTCATCATAGATGACATAGATGATGACATAGATGAGTTCTGTATTACGATTCAAAGTCTTACAAATTATTTTTAACGATAAAATAACTATGCTTATCTCTTAATACTCAATATCTCAATGCTCAATGTTAAATTAAACTCATCATATTATAAACACAAAATATTAAACTAATCTACTTAAGTTGACAAGAGATAGGCCTAATCTGAATACGAATAAATAATCTAGCCTAATCGCTATGAAATAATGTCAAGAGATTTTATTACGACTAATACCAGTAAGTACTACGAATACTCACTTAATAGTCTAACGTCTAAACCATAAATTGACGACACTAAAATAGTCGCCCTCAAGAGAAACTAAAATGTAGAGGGCCTACATTAAGAAACACAAAACATTAACAATACCAACAGATAAATTTCAGTAGTAGTCACCATTTTTAAGCACTATGGTAGGTTAAGGGAAATAACTCCGAAATGTAGGTCTACGTGTATATACTTTAGGGTTAAGAGTTAATCAGGATTGAAAACACCTGATTTAATCAACATAAAGTGATCGCAATGTAATATGAATGCTCTTCTTCACAGACAGAAGTCCATTCAGTTCTCGATCTGCCCATAGCAAAGCTTTCATGGTATAAAATGCACAAAAACACACTAGAAATCCCTCACACACAAACCGTCCAGGTCTTGGCATACAGCAGATTATTTCCGAATTGATTAAAAATATCATGGAGAATAAAATCAACATAGCTACAGTAGCATCAAAAATCCTAGCAGATTTCACCTTGAATATACCGTTATCGAGTATGGGTAACACTTCTGTAAGCGTCTTTTCGATCTCTGCAAGATCACGCTGCTTTCCCATTGCTGCAAAAAATATAAATATAAATTAATTACGCAAGTACTAGAATGACGTCTTAAAGAAAAGCCCTAGCTTGAAGCTTCTGGCCCTGACGTTAAATCCACATAAAAATAGCAGGAATGGAATCGTAACTAGAATAGACATTACCGAATTACTTAAGAAATAGAGCGAATAT
This sequence comes from Enchytraeus crypticus, assembly GCA_905160935.1. Lineage (NCBI taxonomy): Eukaryota > Metazoa > Annelida > Clitellata > Enchytraeida > Enchytraeidae > Enchytraeus > Enchytraeus crypticus. Next base: position 1,220,930 of record CAJHZI010000447.1, on the reverse strand, counting down.
GCACATTTTTGAGATTAAAAACATTATGAAGGAGAAGAGACACCAACATAAAATTTTAGCAGTTTAGGGCCTATAGTTTAAAGAGTAAACAGGGTAAACAGGATTGTTTTCTCAGGGAATGACGCATCTGCCCAGCAAACGTTAGTCGACGCTGAGGAATGCATGGGGGCCCACCTCGTCATACGCAGAATCCCTCAAGATTAAACATTTTCGCTCCAATATTAACTTTGATGATACTAGTCAATATGAGCTTTTACTAAAAGTAACGTCAGCATAAAATAAAAAATTTGACTCTGCTTTGAGACTAGATCGCTTCCATCACATATCAATCAGTAAAGTATAGGGGTGTACCAGATTCCGATTCCGGTTTGACGTGATTCCGGCACATTTTGGAAATCCGGTTGGGGAAACATTTGCCAAATCCGGCCGGATTTTGTACTGGATTTGGAAATCATTTTTAATATCGTATTCTAGTGCACTGCCAACGGCAGGTCCATGGCATATAACTCTTCCAACCAGTTCTATCCTCAGCCTACCCTCAGCCTACCTTTTCATCTCTATATGAATTTGTTATCAGATCATCCAGCATCCCATGTCTCGGTCTTCCTCTAACTCTTTTCCCTTGCTCTCGGTCTTCTTCTAACTCTAACTCTTTATTTCTATTACATCCTTTAGCAAACCCCCCCACCCTTATACTATGTCCTATCCAGTTTTTCTTTCTATTTCTTATATTTAATAACTGTCTATCTGTACCGAATCCTTCAAGAACTTCTTCATTTGTAATTTTATCAGTCCAACTAATCTTTTCCATCCTCCTCCATAACCACATTTCCAATGCCTCTAGTTTCTTGATATCTTCTTACTTTAATGTCCATGTTTCACATCCATACAGAAGTGTCGCCCAAACCAATGAATTCACAATCTTTATCTTTGTGTTTTCCCAAAGTCCTTTGCTACTAGTTCTTTTCTCTTTCCGAAAGCCTCTTTCGCCACAAGCGGTTCAAGGAAGGAATCATTTCCTAATTCCAACTATTGTTCATGCACCATGACCGGTTTGACAGGGTCAACGTTGCACATGTTGCGTGGAAAAGTTACAATTTTTAATTCCTTTAACTATCCCTAACCCTAACCCCAACCCTTCGCCCTAATCCTAACTCACCATATTCTTAAGGAACTAATAAAATTCAATAAAACTTTAAAAAATACAAGGGACTCGAGCCTGAATCGAACCCCGAACCTCATGACCTAAAGCCTAGCTCTACACCCCTAAACAACCCCGTTTGAACACGGTTGACTACATGATGTCAACGTATGGTACTAGGAAACCGTAATACTATATAAAAATTCTTATTACAATTCTTGTGCGCACGCGGAATAGTTCGAAATCATTCCTTCCTTGAACGGCTTGTCTCTCGCCTGTGCGATGCTATGAAAACAGGCTTCGGAAAGAGTAATGAACTACTAACAAAAGGCATTTGGAAAAAACACATTTTTAATATAAAAGTAATAAATTGATATATCAAAACTTGCTGAAAATTTACCTCAAAGAGGAAGAATGTAAAACTTCATGATGATTAAATTATTAAGCATACACTAATAACCTAGTTGATAATGGCGATGCTTTGCTAGAGTATATATTGATAACTTAGTTGATCGTTTAATGATTATTTGATTGAGGCAGTTAATGACTTCGTGACGATGACAAAATGGAGTATATACTAATATATTAATTAAATAAATTAATTAATAATGATGACTGATTGAACATAAATTGATAACGTAGTTAATGATTATTGATGATGAATATACTGACTATATATTGATAACTCAGCTAATTATTCCACGATGATGATTTTATTGAGCCTGTTAATGACTGACTACATGATGTTTTGATTGAACATACGCTTATATCTTAATGACTGGTTCAATGATTGATTGAGAAAACGCTGATAACCCAGATAATAACTTAATGATGAAGATGACTTCCAGCCGCAGATCAATATGTGCAGGGTATAAATCCTGGGCTCGCATGTCACTGACATCGACGATGAGAGATGAAACTGACGTTAACATTGGTTTTACATAGTTTTTTAATATTACAATTATAACTAGTTCATATCCGAATCAGATTCCGGCTGGATTTGTGTTTGAAATCCGGTTCCAGTTCTGTCGGATTTGAAAAATCAAATCCGTTACCCCCTAGCAAAGTACATTTAATTTAAAACATGCAGAAATAAAACAGATATATATTTGCTTACCCGTTATGTTACGTTTGATATGGATCACAGTAGCCAAACCCTCGTGATCAGAATAGTTATACTTCTCGCCTGGAACCTTACGCATGGTCAGATAGCTTTCCTTGCATTCCACTGTGTGTCCTGCAGCCAACATTATATCTAGCATTATATATAATATGAGCCAGTTCTGTCTGTCTCTCTGTATCTCTGAAGTAACTCTGGACGTCATTACGTCATATTTAAAATTCCTCAGTGGCTACGCTAATTCCTCAGTGGCTCGGTCATCTGTTCACTATCAACTTAAACTCTTGTGCCCAGTATGAATTGAAATTTTATAGAAGCGTCATAACGCTAAATACAGCTCGCACATTTGTCGACTATAACTTTCTAGAGATTAGGCCTCCTATATAGATCTATTTTCGTTTTTTGGAACGTTATATTTTTCAGTTCACAATACTAACGCTAAATAAAGAGTTTTTGTTCCTTGTTAATAGCCTATGACCGATTCTATTCAATTTCATGTAGGCCTATCTTGGCAAGTTTTAGGCCTATTTTGAAAATAACTTTTTCACACATAAGACATTTTTAGATATTGATTTATTGAGAATCGTATACTACAGTATAAGTAGAACGTCGCCTTAGAATGGAGAGGCTAGAGTTCAAATTCAGGTTCGGCTAAAATTGACCATTTTTCTAGATGTGTGCATTTTTGTATATGGCTACATTCTAGTACTTATCAAACATAGCTTATACATACAGTTACTACACATCTCTCAACAATATCAGTCTAATAATACCCGATGTTATAAACGGAAAGATATTCTCGCCGATATCAATCTCTACCATTTGACTTTATCCTCGATATAACTACAAATCTGCTTCTTGAATCTTATGAAACTTTTCTATTCTCAACTTTATCTTGAGCCTGTTACGTCATATTTCCAAGAATTCAAAACGTTTGCACGGATTTCGCGCTCTCCTATTGGCTGGAGCCACCTGCGACGGTTGAAAGTCAGCCTACTGGCGACGACTTTGTTTTAATCTAACGGTGACACTATCCGCCCGATCTCGACAAGATATAGTTCCGGCACATGTAGCTGAAATCAGCTCAGATGCCGAGCGACATCTCGTTCATAGTAGGCTATGCAAAAGCGACTTTCGGCGACGACATCGTTCTGATTGAAGCTTCATGGGATTAAGTTTAGTTTAGTTTAGTTTAAGTTTACACATTTAGTTTATTTACAAAACTTTAAGTGTTTCAAAGTTGATTAGCATTAATAACGAGATAAGACTATAGCTGTGTCCCCGTCCGCATAAGATCAAAAAGTGTAACGGTTCACATTTAGAAATATACTATCACACAACGATCTATTGTTCTTTCGAAAATAAAATTGTATTTATCCCTTAACCACTTACTACGGAGCAAGTGAATAGGTTGAGTTATTCTACACTTCAGGAGTCAATCTGCATTAAAACTTGAAAATATATTACAAATGTGAAGAAGTCCATTTTCTGAGATATTTGATTCGATGAAATGTGACAGCATGTGTTGACAGGACGGTTGATTTATTGATTTCTAATAAATGAATAGAATTTTAATGAAATTTAGTGTCTCGAGTGATTTGTTTTAGACTTGATTGAGAATATTGGTGTAGGCCTAGACCTACTATTAACTTAGTTCATAGTTCTATGTTATATTTTTAATCTGTTTTATGGTTATTTGGTTGAAAAATCAATTAACAATTTTCACCGTTAATTTACCGTTATAGTTGATTCATTTGCACGTTATTTTATATAGCATTTAGTGTTTAAATTGTTAAAGTTATTGTGTTTATGTTTTGACCGTTGGTTAATTTATTACACATTTGCATCATTTTATGTAATTTGTGTAATATAATATCGTAATTTTACTTGTACTTTGCATATTTTTTACATTAAGGCCTACAGATTTGTCAGTTTTGTAAATTTGTAAATATGTAAATATGAATATAAATATAAATATGTAAATGTCAAGAATTCCTTTTAATTCTCTTTGAAGAAATATTACTCTTCGGTCTCTTAACATCCGAACCCTCTTTAACTCAGACCATATCATTGCCTTGCATGATTTGGCTGAGACTCGCAAGTTTAACTGTTTTGCTTTCAGTGAAACTTGGCTATCCTCTATGACCAATCCTTCTGAACTGATATCTATTCTTCCTCCGGATTATGATTGGTGGGGAGCAATTTTCTATGATATCGGAGTTGGTGAAGAGCGAGATGGGAGGGAAATCTGAGGGCAAGTCTACCTCCCCGGATGGTGAAGAATCGCACTTAAATCAACCAGCATCAACAACATATTCGACCGAAGATCGGTGTGTGCGGGGTTCGAATCCTGGGCTCGCCCGTCACTGACGTCGCTTTCGAGTGGGGAGGTTGACGTAGACATTGGCTTTGCCGACATTAATTAATATTGTTATGAACTGTAACGTAATTATGATTTATTTATTTCCAATTGTCACTCTAGGATATCTGGTGCTAAGGGTGATGGAGTTGCTTTCCTACTAAGGAAGCCTTTTACCCTTCTTAGCATAAATTTTACTGGTATATATTTGCTTCATTTGAAGCTTTTTCAGTCACATGTAAATTTGCCACATGTATTCTGCATGTTGTTGCAGTGTATCGACCACCATATTCTTCCCCCTATGCCAAACCATTAACAACATCTGTCTTTTTAGCGGAGTTTTCTACCTTACTCTCCTTCTTTACTACTTCCAAGTCAGACTTTGTGATTACAGGTGACTTCAACATTCACCTCGATAATCCTCTTGATCGCGAAACTGAGCAGTTTAATAAATTACTGTCCTCTTGTAATACTGTTCAACATGTGAATATTGCTACTCATACTGACCATCATATACTTCATGTTGTTATTACACAAGTCTCTGCAATTGATCCATTAAGTGTTATTATTGTATCTAACTCGCCATTAGACAATTCTTCTGTTGTATTCACTAACAATCATGTTAAACCAGATACTATTAAAACTTCCCCTAATGTTTCATTTCCTTGTATAATAACGTTGATGTTTATCTCTTTTGTTCTGATCTTGAAAACTCGACTTTGATCAAGTCTCCTGCAAATGATCTTGATGAATTAGTAAAGGAGTATAAGACTACTCTTTCATCTCTTCTTGATAAGCACGCACCTCTAACTACCAAGAAGGTTAAGAAATCTAACCATTTGTACAATTCTGGTCTGAGAAAGTTAAAGGCTGCATGCTGTAGAGATGAAAGAAAGTGGCGTCATACCCATGCTAATTTTTGGAAAACTGTTCCTAATTTGCAACATAAGATTTATCGTGCTGATATTGCTAATGCTAAGAAAGAGTACTACTCTTCTTTGATCAGTAAGGGTGTGAACGCCAAGAGATTATGGAAAACTACTAATGATCTTTTACATACATCTATTTCTCCTTCTCTTCCTTCTACTCCTGTTGAGTCACTGCCCGAATAGTTCACTAGTTAATTTACAGATAAAATAAGCAATCTTAGAGCATCTATCACTCCAGCTCCTAATTCTATTCCTCATACTCCAGTAGAGACTCATTTCAAGGATGAGCTTACTAATTTCACTCGAGTTACTATGGAAGAAATTACTAAATTAGTTTTAGACTCTCCAGCCAAACATTGTGACTTAGACCCTATCCAAACTCTCTTTTAAAGAAGTGTATTCACATACTTGCTCCTGTATTAACATTGATTGTTAATATCTCTCTCTCTCTCTCTCTCTCTCTCTCTCTACTCTCTCTACTGGCATATTTCCTCGGGTTTTCAAGCTTGCAGATATTACTCTAAACTGGGTGTTGAGGGTGTTTAAACTGGATGTTCAACCGGATAGGACGCCTTGTGTCCTCTTTGATGCAAAAATGATGAAAAAATGTGTATGATGCAAAAAACATGAAAAAATAACATTTCTTCATGACCCGATGACATTCAACAATACACTTGTTTCACACCCAACTCCTATTCTAATGCTGAAGCTCTCCTGTAAAATCTTTTCAGTCTATATACATGTATCTTCATGGATGGCTGCTAATTTCCTAGCACTTAATCCATCTAAGACTGAATTCTTGTTGCTTGGGACACCTCAACAGCTTCTAAAGCTGAATGAGAACTCTTTCTTTTATCTTCGGGTATTACAATTCACCCGATACCTCAGTGAGAAATTTCGGTGTTATTCTTGATAAGCAACTAACCTCATCTTTTATGAAAATTAAAATTTCAAAAACTAAACCTTCACAGGCACCTTTCTTTCCTATCCGTGAGCTTCGTCGAATAATTCATATTTGTCACGTGATATTGCTGCTACAATTGGTGCAGCTCTTGTACAATCCAGGTTTGACTACTGTAGTTCCTATTTTTACAACTTCCTGGCTGCGAGATTGATCGGGTACAGTTTGTTCAGAATTCTCTTGCACGAGCAAATTACTGAAGTTTCAAGTACTCACAAGTTACTCCTATTTTAATGTCTTTGCACTAGCTAATGATTAAATAGCATATCAATTACAAAACGGCGTCACTAACCTATACTCAATTACCACCCCTGGACAAAGTTGTATGTCTCACTTGATTGAAGTGATGCAGTCTTCTGTTACTCGGTCTTCTAAATAATGTACTCTTGTGAAACCTAGCTTACCTTCACGCTCCAAGATATCAAATCGTTCTTTCCAGCATACAGTACTGCAGATCTGGAATTCACATCCCTTCAGATGCTCGATGTTGTCTTGGACGACAATAGCATTCTTATTGTTGTAATTTTTTAAATTTCGGCACCCTCAGATACCAATACGGAAAAATCCTATTTATAAGAGATATCAATACAGATATTTTTCTTTAACTGTGTAAAGTAAACACGCATTATAGTGAAATGATCAACTATGTTGATATCTATCACTTTAAATACCACATGCTTAAACCGTTGGACAATTTAGACCAATTTCCGTATAACCAGTCCAGTGAAGGTCCAAGATTTTATTCTCAGATTAGCGCGGCTGGGATTCGAACCCACGAGGATTCAATTCACCTCCGGTTCTGTCATTTAAAACATCATGACGTTACCCCTACGCTATTAAGACATTAAATTATTCTGTGCCATGAAGCTTACACATAATACACTCATATTATTATGATACATCATATATATAATAATAATAATAATAATAATAAAGGATTAACGTCCGTTTCCTCATCCAGGGATGATGTCAGGGACGTCCCCAACATAAAATTATAAAATATAATACGACGATATAAAATTATATCGTCGCTAAAAGTTCTAATACTTTTATATGCACTCAAAAATGTATCAGAATGTATATTTTTTAAAGCAAAATAAGTTAATTTCATTTAAAAACTTCAGTCTAAAATTTTAAAATTAATAGTCAATATTACGAATACCTGAATGTTGGCGGAACATGATGTAATCGAGAGTTTGTCCACAGGCACTAAAGTCTCGCGAATCATGGAAAGAATTATCGCTTCTATTGAAAGTCTTCTCATGATAGCCTACCTTTTTTGCCTATAAAAAATCATTACTATTAGTATTAATCAATTATTTAACTAGAACCCTTTTTTACTTTTTGCTCTCTCTCTCTCTCTCCAAACACAACAGTGCAACCTCAGTCGCTCAATAACAAAAGAACACTATACACTCACAGTACGACTGCCATCCATGACAAATTCTTCATACTGTATGAAACTAAAACTAAGCCGATAAGCTAAAAGTAAATTCATTCTCTACATAAACGACAACGCAAAATCTCTGCCAAAAATCTCTGTTGTTTCTAAACTCTTTGCCAACGATCTAAAATCATAAATTTCAGTAAATAACCAAAGAAAAACCATATGAATTTAAATCTATTGACGCATGATCAAAAGCATGGCAACTCCCTTTATCACTTGAAGTGTTACATGATGGAAATTACAAACCGCAGAATTGCTCATACTCAGGATGTTTTCCTTTCTGATGTAAAGCTTTGTATGACTGATGCGGTAAAAGACCTAGGAAACGTTGCTTTAAAATCTAGCCCGACGTTTACGAGCCATATTGATTCAGTTATTAGGAAAGTCAAGCGGATAATTTTTCATACGAAATAGTTTAACATGTTGGTTTGATTATCTTAGCCTTCAAAATATACGCGTACAACGGTCTTTCACGAATTCTCTTAAACTTGATCGATACTTATCATATAACGAAGGTCTATGCGGCTTACCTTCCCTTCATCTTCGTCGTCTGAGAGCCGACCTTGTAATGCTTTTCAAAATGGGTGTAACCTTGTAGAGTAACCTTGTAGAGTAGAGTGTAGACCTGAACTAAGATAATTTTATTAGCCCCTAAACACAATTCCCGCGGGCATAGTCGTCGCTTGTCCTTATGCATTGTCCTTATACTCTCTAACTCTGTTTTTCTGGTTGTTCTTATTTTAGTTTTATAATTTGCTGTTTAATTAATCAACTCTTTTTTTATCTAAGAGTAATAACATATTTTCGAAGTTCTTATGTGAAGGATCCTTATTAATGCCTTACACCCAAGGTATATCCAGATTTTGTATCTTGCTGAATACTTGGCATCTGATATGATGCTCTGTTGTGCGAAACAAAGTATTAAATATATAAAAAGGTTTATTAAATGATGCTAAAGCCAATGTCTAAGAACAAGTACAAAGATGAGACAATAAAGGACGAGATGTTTAAACGTCAGCAGCAGCTCATATACACAGGTAGGAAAAATATAAAAAATAAATCCCTACCTGCCTATGAAACTGATCACATGAAAGAAAAGAGAGACGCGATGAACTATACAGAAAATGAAATATGGCTGGAATAAAATACTAGATTTACGGAGCATTCGCATACTGAAAAGAACGACTAAAATGCAAATGCCAAGAAATAATATCAAGTCACTAGCTTGAAGATATACGCAAACATGTTGTTTCACTTGTATTAAGCAAGTAACTAGGCCTAAGGGTGATATTGGCTTTACCTTAAAGAAATGTCTAGTAAACAGTGATATATTACTTCCGGAATTCACTCATATTTTAGTTATCGCGTACTAAGAACGAGTTCTCAATTTGTCAATCCTTACAGTGTCATCTGCCATTTTCATTAGAAAGAGACAGAAGAAAGAAAAAAAAATAGAGCTCTTAATATGTCAATACTTCCAGTGTCATCCGCCATTTCATTATCGCCTCGCTATCGTTTTTCAAAAATTCTAAGTTTTCGCTATTGTAGGCAAGTTGTCGTTATCGTCTCCATATCGTTATTCAGAAATGTCAAATATTCGTTGTCGTTTCGTTATCAACTTCAAATTGTCATTATCGTCTGATTATTTTTTATTGAAATCATTTGCATTATCGATACTAGTATCGCAGGACAAAATTGATTAAATTTAGCCATAGCATGTCCAAAAAGTACAGTATGTTCAGGGATGGATAAGATAATGTCACGAAATTTGGAACTAACGATCCTAAGAAGCTGTTTTTTACTCTGAGGATCTAATTTCCGGCGGGAAATTAGTATATACAACCATAATGTAGAGAAACCATCAACGGTAGCTGATGTCCTCTTACAGAAATTACAATTTTTTCATCTCTGGCTCGATCATCACACATAAATGAATGACATTCGTCTTTCCATATCTGAAAACAATTTCCAATATCAATGAACGATTTTTTGCAAATAGCCTGCAGCCGTAGAATCGCTTTGTAGTGAAATATCAATCCCGATTTTTTAAAAATAGCCTGTAAAGGTAGAATCACTTTGTGGTGAAATACATGTATGTTCCTGTTCTCTAGAACAGGAAATCTTTACTGTCATTACGTGTATTATTCAGAGACGATGAATCCAGCCAGCCTGTTGAGTTATCACTGCAACTTTTAAAACGTCAAGTTCGACACAAACCTTGAGAATCATGCAGGTAGGCCAGCAAAAGATAATGCAGACAAGCGGTTAGACAGCAGTTAGACAAGCAGTGCTATCTTAGTTACAGTTTAAAGAGTGGGGAAACCTCAATCTACCTGTAACAGTTTCTCAAACTACTAGGGTGTTTTGGCATAAATAGCATAAAGGAAACCTACACAATTTCTTCTCCAGTGGCATAAAATTTAATTTCCACCTTCAAGTTGTATGCCATGATTTATTAATAAGGTCTATTAACAGTAACAATGCATATACCTTGCGAATGACTTTATCATACTATAATATCGAGTGTTTTGCAAGAAAAAAGTATGCAAATAAAAAGGATCAAAAGTCCAAGGATCTGGATATACAATATACTAACTGTTCTTAGGCTCTCACTCCATATACATGTCTAAAAATAACTTGTGTGAAAGAATAATAAATAATTACTAGACACGGTGCAAAATTCCCTAGCGTTGTTTGTGATTAGTTCATGACCTTACAGGACATTTAAGGTCGTATGGCCCTGGAAAAACCGGATTTCAGTTTTGACATACACGAACTGCAAGTGCATGAGAAAATTGAGTAACTCGCAACAATCACACCTGAGCTATCGATGCATCGTCCAAGTTGCCGCAATGTCTGATGACGCTGTAGCCGAGCTGATCAGGACAATGATTGAAGTCACCAGCGACTATAACGAGGTCACACAATTCACTCGTCTGGCGAATGTACTGAGCCATCTCAAAGCTCTGACACAGTCGATGTGCCTCATAATCATCAAGTGAGTTGTACTGGGCATGTAGCTATATCAAGCAATCAATCACTCAATTTATCTATCAATCAATTTATCAATCAATCAATTTATCAATCAATCAGTCAATCAATAAATTTCACCAAAAATGTAAAATCATGTGTCAGCGAGAAAAATGAAATTCAAAAGTATCATGACTGGTTCATCGATTTTGAAACAGTCGGGATCTATGATTCCACCATTGCTCCTGCAACAAAATTATACGTGCTTACAGTAATCGAACAAGTTCTAGCTAGTGCTACTAACAATTCTAGTACTGAGTGTGTGAAAAAGTATATTTTAGCACAATCGTTTAGAGAAGCAACTTTCAGTAAATTGCAAAATAACATTGCTACAGTAACTTAACCAGTACTTACAGTTAGTTACCAGCAATATTGCTGACGTATATTACTGCCATATCGTCAGTTATTTTAACTGACTAGCTTACCCGCTGGAGCCAGTGACGATGTCGGTAAGATATTCGACCGCGGGTCACTATATGCAGAATTTCAAATCCTGGGCTCGCCCGTCACTGACATCGCTTTCAAGTGAGGAAACTGACATTAGCATTAGCTGTTGGCTTTAGCTTTTTTATCACAAAATGAGAACAATTGCAGGTCTTTTGTTTACATCTGAGAAGGGTCTTCGGTCTTAATTTTTTACTAGTAAAACACTGGAGAATTGGAATTTTTTACTTTAATAGCAATGATTTTTACTTTTGGCAAATAATACAATAAACATTTAACAACTGCATTTACATATAGAAAATATATTTGACTTAATAAGCAGTAATAAAGCGCTGAAAAAACGTTTGTATAGAGCGTAGTTTATTAATAAATTTATTAATATTTATTTCGCTTAATTAATAAAAATATAGGTATATAATAATAATAATAATAATAATAATAATAATAATAATAAAGGTTTAACGTCCGTTTCCTCATCCAGGGATGATGTCAGGGACGTCATATACTAGACGTATGATTGGATTATAAATTAAATTATGATATTACTTTGTGATATAGAGAGCCGAAAATTAGGGTTATGAACACTCAAAAAATATATAATATCGTTGTTATAATACCGTTGTTTAATTTCTTCAGTCTAGTTATTGAACGCAATACGTTCAATCTCGACATTTTGAATCAGTGTGAGAATTTGACCCTCAATTGCTTCTCGTAGCCAAATTAATTGCACTATAGCATATCTTAGCCCTTAACTCTACATATTAATTACCTAAATTTTAATAAATAGGCATGTCACGATAGGGTTCCGCGAGGAAGCCCAATCCAGACTAGGTTCATTAAGGGTCTCAAAATTCCTATGATTAAGTGATTGCAAACACAGAGAGCTCTCTATTCTGTTGAAGTGTGTTTCGGACACTTCTAAATACTTTACTTATAAGAAGTTGATATCGAACATTATACTAAAACGCGTACAGATAATTATTAAATAAATATATAATAATATAGTTATAAACAAATTAAAATTAGTCACAAGTTAAATGTCAAACGCTGAGAAGTTGATAAGTCCTATTTTAGTCTTCCAATATGGAATTCGTTCACACGCAAATAGCAATGCTATCAAGGGAAAACTTTCTATAAACTAATATAATGTAATAAATAAGAAATATACATGTAGAATAGAAGAGAAAGAATAGTTAATATGTTTCATCATTTAAGTTATATAAATAAATAATACTTAAAAAGGTTTCACTAATTGAATTGTCTTAACAGTGACAACCTCAATTTACACGTATATATTATATTTCTATGCGAACGTACATGTATTTCTCATTCACTTTGTGTATTTCTATATCCTTATCTACCCAAATGAGTTGTCACCCCAAATGAGGAACAAATATGTACTTTTGTTGCCACCCGTCTCTCTCTCCATCCCTGAGCTAATATATAGGCCCACGACCTATTACTACTACCCGGTCAGGTGGTTTTGTCTAACCCCACTCAATGTCCCTTGGGTTTACACAATTTTACTACTGGAGGATACTTTCTACAGTCTACATGTACGCACTCCTTCTTTTAAGAGTCCCCAACTCAGGGATTTTTACTCTTAGGTTAATCCTTTTATTCATGTTCACGCTTAGCTCTTTCATTCCTACCCACGGGTTAAATGCGTGGGCAATCTTTTAGCACTACACAAAGAATGACCCGGAAAACTACACAAAGCAAATTATATTTTAGCAAAATTAAATATTATAATACTTTAAATACTTACAAGTATGTTGTCATTGCTAATACACTCCATATGCTTTCGACATGTTGATCATTAAAATTCGGTTACTAAAGATTTAGCTTATTTTAATAAAATTTGTGACACACCTCAGACGTTATACCTTTCATGCCAACATGCGAAGTGAGGCTGGTAAGCTCCATAGCAAACTCTCTCTTCAGTGCACAGCCAAGTGGCAGGTTCAATGTACATATTCATACTCAAAGTCTGCATTCTCGCTCCATAAGAGTACTCCTTAGATCAACAATTTAATCCCTTCACATAGTCTATGTCTTATCCATACCGTATGTAGCCTATAGCTTGGGAAAAGTATAGCTTCTGAGGGGGTTTCCCGTTGCCTTCCTCAGTTAGATGGATTAATTACCATTTAATCCTGGGGGAAAATATTTCATGGTGAGGTGGGTCCCCTCTACCAATCCTCAGCTGCTGCCTTAGTCGCCTCTTACGTACACGCAGCAGATTGTTTGCGGTTGCCATATTCTGCAGTTATCCAACCACACCGGAGCACAACACGGGGTACAATATAATACACTATAATGCCAGTTAATAAAGAGACCTTTCCAAAGTAAACAAAGAGGTAAAACAAGAACGCAATTGTTCCCATTGCCTACAGCTCCAAACATTAGAATACATCAATATCTACCAATAACTACTTACATGAGTGGCATATACGTTGGCCTTAAGCTCTCCGATAAGTAACTTAGCAAGGCCTACTACCTTTCTACCAAACCAGTCGCCACAGAACAAGCGATGAGGGTAGCCATTAAGCGTGTACGTGAATTGAGAAGTATCGTATATAAGGTACTTTGAGAATATACACACTCCACTACCATAGTTTCCGCTACAAGAAAACAGAAATTCTCAGCAATACATGTTCATATTTATGACCGAACCAGCATCTTTTAGAATCTTTTTTTCTATCTTTTCAGCACATGTTTTATCAAATAGTTTTTCTATATTATAAAAATATTAATCTACTGCTCTGTACTAGCTTTGAGCTCCTTTTCCTCTATACCCTGATTTGGCTCTTCATCACAGTCCTCTGCTAAATCACGACATGTTATAGCCATAGTTCTTTTTACAATAAAAACTGTTGGCAGATCTTCTCTGGAATACATGCTTATTTTTATGACCAAAGCGGCACCGTTTGGAATCTTTTTTTTCTCTCTTTTCAGCACATGTTTTATCAAATAATTCGTTTAATAGATTTGCAGGGACATGTGATGCGGAGAGTCGACCCTACCATTATCCTGTAGGAAGAAGCGGACGTTAAACCTTTATTACTATTATCATTATTATAATGATAATAGTAATAAAGGGTTAAAAATCAACACTTACGGCAACATACATGTACATACTACAGGCCGTTACTGAGGGTACACGGTACTACCCTCAGTGAATACCATCGAAGTGGACCATCTAGCAGTCATTTAAATATAAATATAACGTTAAAAGTTAAAAAAATGCAAATAGAAAAAACATGTACACTAAATAAGTTTAAACAAGAAAGAATAACAATATGCTTACATATATATTTGCAAAAGTCATATGTTATATCAACAGTTACAGTAACACAAAATAAGCGCACTATTGTTTCTAATTTTATTTTTATCGAATAAATAACTTTTATAGTGTTCTAAGAAGGATGTAATCGAATTTACACTGAGAAATAAAAGTGTAATTTAACTCCCACCAGAACATGCATCATACATGTATGATTTATAAAATGAAGTGTATTGCCGTATCTAACTCTTCTAAATGTTTAGAGCCAGACAATCTATTAAAAATATAAGTCCAGTAAGCTAGCTATGACTGGAATGATTAAAATCAAACATAGCACTGATTATGGCGACATATCTTGATTACTGTTACGACACTTGAAAATCATCTTGGCCATACAGAATTTGTGTAACAAAAGTACAGGCAAAATATCATAAGCAATCTACATTTCTTTTTTAATCTCTGAAAGTATAATATTCACGATAGCTTGCTTGGTTTTCAAAGGTTTAAATTATGGCAAAACATCCTATCTATCTGACCTTTTTCATTCTATAAACCTCTAGCAGTCTTCGCTCCTCAAGTGAAAACCTTCCTACTGTACCAGACATTAGATCTGCAACTGGCAGACGCTTCTTCATGTATTTTGCTCCAATAACATGGAACTGTCTACCACAAAATCTTAAGAGCTTGTAATTATGTCAATATTTTCCTGGGTAATTTAAAAACCCATTTTTTTCACGATAGGTCTAAATTTTTACCCTCTTGCCTTGGCTCTTGGACTTGTACTGTTTTATTCTCGCTTTCTCTTGTAGTCTCTGTATTCTTTGTCGTGATAGTGTTATGTTTTAGCATCTATTTGTGCAGAGTCAGAATGAGAAGTCCCTGAAATTGCCTTATGGCGAGGAACCAGACGTTGAATTCATATTGATTTATTGCCTGTTTGATTGAACTACAAATTCTTACGAGACAAGCGAATAACATCTCTTCGCCTATACAGTAAGCCGTTATCTCTTCTAATATTCTTGATAACTGGCTCAATATGTTGTTTAAATGCTAACTGTTTATCAATTAAAACACCCAAGAATTTAATACATTCTACTCCAGAAATTGGATTATGTTCAATATATAGTGTAAGATGGTTTGCAAGATGTACGAATCATCTTCATTAGATTGAAAAATTGTAATATATATATATATATATATATATCTATATATATATATATATATATATATATATATATATATACATACAGACTTATTTTTATAATTAATGAACCAAATCTACATGTCACACAAACAGAGCAAGAGGCACACATTAACTTCAACTTCAGCACTGACCACAAAGGAGAAAGAATCTTAAACAGACCTATGAAAGTAGTGACTATATGGCATAACCTGAATCAGCTTATTACGAAGCATTTTATAGTCATCTTGTAGCCAAACCTGCAATAGTAAATATAGATACGGAAACTTAGAATTTATGTGATTAATATATTGCATTTAATTAATCGAAGCGTCTTTTAACTTTGCAGTACTCTTTGCTTGTAATTTACATTTTAACACGTCCCATCGGTACCTTGCGACTCCCTTATTAGACAATATCTGTAGAAACAATATAGAAAAAGTTCCTGTTACAACTTAAATGATATTATCTAGCCAGTAAATATTAGGAGCTGCTTAAAAATTCTAGAAGAAATCACAGACGGATCCATACAACTATGGTAGTTAAGCGCTAGCCTATAGACGAATTTGTAAAGGTGAATTCAAGCTGCAAGCTTTCCAAGATCTAGATTTAGAAAATCTCGAGTAGCCGGACCACAATACAATACATTTTCTATTAATCACTTTTATCGCAACAAATACTAATATACATGTATTACGGCTTAAGTCCATTTTATAATAGGACAGCATCAGAGAGGCCCAAACAGCCAAAATAACACCAAAATCATCTGCCAATATTGAATAGCTATTAGATACTTGATGATGTTGTAAGAACAGCGAGTGCTGCGCAAGGGATATAAAAACCAATAAACCCTGGCAATTCAATTTATATAAAATACTGCAGACAATGTCCGAGGACTGGGAGTTGTCGTTGATTCAAAATTGAAGTTTTCTTTGCATGTTGCAAATGTTGTCGCTACTGCTATATGCAACGAGCTGCACTACTATTTCGAGTCACTTCAACAAGTGCCGCCAAATAATTTATTCATGTTTATAAATCGCATATTCTATCAGTTCTGGAATATGGCTCAGCAGTTTCGTCTCCACCTTCAGACTTTGCTGGAGTGTGATCATAGAAATTTCAGTATGAGAATCCTTAGTGCCACAGATATGCACTATAAGGATAGATTAAAATACTTCAATTTGATTAGCCTTGAACTCCGAAGACTTCATTTGATTTAACGTTTTGCTGCAAGTTACTGAATTGTCTTACAGCTGGTTCTCTTAATGATTTCGGCTTGACGCTGTCTACTAATAAATCACGTGGAAATTCGTTTAAACTTAAGATTTAATGTTTCAGTAAAAGTTACAAGAAAGCTCGACTTTGCCCTTACCATTTGTGAACCAGGGAACTTTTTATCTGATGATATAATTTTCTTTAAAAATGTGAAAGCTTTTAAATGGATTTTAATAGATTTTATAGTTTTAAATCTATGGAAAATTAATTCTATCGTTAATGGAAAATTGTAAATATAGCATTTATTCATGTTGGTATGTTCATGCAAAGTGACTTTTACTACAATATCTACTAATTTCATATTTATGTTTACAACATTGGTTATTTTGCAATGTGAATATTTTCAATTTTGTACCGAGAACTGTTTTTAATTTAATTGTAGCCTTTGTGGCATAAATTTCAGAGCCTTCGCTTCATTTTTGGCTTGTCAATTTAGGTCTATTTTCAAGTCATTCTTTTACATAATGAGCCATGTTATTGTAATTCCCGTGAAAATAAAAAATAGTGCCTATCTATTTATCTATATACGATTTTATAAGAATTTTTTATTAGGCAATTAAACACCAGTCAGGACAAATTATTTGTAACAGTCTTTAAGAATTTGTATTAAGCTTTAAAAAGAAAAGTGATAGTTTAGACAATTAGGAGCAACTACAATAAAGGAGTGAGCTTTGAAAGTTAAAGAATTTTTTGTTATAAGCTTAAAATCAACACGCGTTAAACCGGTTATGGGAATGTTTCAATTAAATGATAGATAACGTCCATCCAAAAACAAAATCGACCACGTTCGCCCTATAAGTTAAGTGCTAAATGAACTGTTGAATACGAAATATCTAAGGCTAACTTACCATCAATGGACTTTTCAAAGTGATCATTTAATGAGATATGAAACACAGACATACATAAGACAATTCAAGAAATTAAGAATTTCATTCAAAATACCATTCCTACATATTATATATATATATATATATATATATATATATATATATATATATATATATATATATATATATATATATATATAGTCCATTTAAATGTATATTTAAGTCTAGTTTAGGTCAATGAACATTAACTATATCTGTTGAAATTTAAAATAATATTAAATATCAAATAAAAGCCCAGAGAATGCTTGCGCGTAGTTTCTGGGACAATCAAATCGACTCCAATGCCGTGGCTCCCAGTTCTTTGTAACATACTGCCCCCTCATATCCGTCGTAAGGAGATAAAGCACAAGCAACTTCAGAGGGTCCGTGAAAATCATGCCCCCGCTTTATCACTGGACTTGTCTAATCCTCCTCCGAAAAGACTCAAATCTCGATATCCTGTTTGGGAGATGCTGCAACAATGTGATTCCTTGGCGTCTCTATCCAAGTGGAGATTAGAGTAGTCAATCGCTGATGTTAGAAACCACCATCTGGTTCAGGATCCGTCTCAAGCGCTACCAGGAATGGATCTCTGCAGAGGAAGTTGGTGCCATTTAAATCGTTTCCGTACGGGTCATGGTAGATGCAGAGAAAGTGAGTTTCGCTGGGGTATTTGTGATTCACCGCTTTGCGACTGCGGCCAATCGCAAAACATGAAACATATCGTTGAGGAGTGTCCTCTAACCTGCCTACCGGGTGGACTGTCTACGCTAAGTTGCCTTACAAGTGAAGCAGCAATCTGGATTAACGTATACGCCAAATAAATAATTAAAGATATTAAAAGGAAATTTCTCTATGTTTTGTAGAATTGGCTGCTGGTCAAGTTCTGTAAATTTCAAGAACATCGGTCAACTTCTTACGATTTTATTGTTAAAATAACTTGGGGCATCAGTTATAAAAAACACAGCCTATATACATATATACAGTGCATATATATATATATATATATATATATATATATATATATATATATATATATATATATATATATACATATATACAGTATATATATAAATGTATATTTAAGTCTAGTTTAGGTCAATGAATATTAACTATATGTGTTGAAATTTAAAATAATATTAAATATCAAATAAAAGCCCAGAGAATGCTTGCTGGAAATGAAATGAAATTGCAAATGGATTCTTGATGATTTATGATTGACATAAAACATGTTATGAAAGAATCTAGGGATTATAAAGAAGTAAATATTACACTGAATATTACATGATTAGAACTGATAAGAAGCCACAACGCTCTGGGCTACACCGTTAGGGATAATGGAAAACGTGAGACGGAAATTGAATGCACAGCAGAACGGCGCAGGCAAACGAGACCTTCGGCAACAGAAAAGAATTCTAACAGAAACTATTCAATCAATCAATAATCAATAAGAATTTAACGTCCGGCTCCTCACCATAAGGCAATATCTCCTTTTTCACCTTATATACCACCCCCTTAAGTCACTTGCTAACTGATTAGATGCTGAAATTTCACTTTTACGCTGATGACACCCAGCTTTACAACTCAGATTTTCTCTAGTCCCGATTCTTCTGATGCTCTGTCCAAGCATACTTCTACCCTTGATCTAGTTCACTCATGGTTTTGAGCTAATCGGCTTGTTGTCAATCCTTCAAAAACGGAATACCTTCTGATCGGCACCACACAGCAGCGTCATAAAATAACTAGCACAACCATAACATTTAAAGATATCCCCATAATACCCACAGATTCTGCAAGTAATCTTAATGTAATTTCTGATTCAAATCTAAACTTCAAAACTCATATTTCAGCAGTCTGTCGTTCTTCTTTTTTCCACATCCATCAATTATGTCACATTTGTAAGTCCCTTGATATTAATTTCGCCACTGTATTAGCTAATGCGCCTGTCCACTCTACACTAGATTACAGTAACTCTCTGCTGAATCATCTCCCGAAGACCTCTCTAATTCATCTCCAACACGTACAAAATTCTCTTTCTTGAGTCGTCTGTAATGTAAAAATACTCAAATACCACGCCTCTTCTCTTCTTAAGAAACTGCAATGGCTACCAGTCTCCGAACGAATAAAATTCAAGATTGCTTCCTTGACCTTCAAAAGTTTAAATTATTTAAACCATCCTATCTATCTGATTTTTATCAATCTATCAACCCTCTCGTAATCTTCGTTCCTCTAGTAAACACCTCCAAATTTAAAATCTGCCATAGGCAGACGCTCCTTCATGTTTTCTGCTCCGAAAACATGGAACTCTCTGCCACAAGATCTTCGATCTTGTAATTGTAATGGTACTTTCCTTGGCAAGCTAAAAATCTATTTCTTTCCGCCATAGGTCTAAATTTTGACCCGCTTGCTTTGGATCTTGGACTTGCACTGTTTTGATCTCGATTTCAGACTGAGACAAAGGATGCTGAATGGTTTAATGGTACATTCGTACTTAGGAATCAACTGAAAAGTTGAGAATATTAATAATAATAATAGCAATAATTAGATTGCTACAACAGCGAGCACAATTGAGACAGAATCAAGCCCGTGAGCAAAAGGAAGGTCCAAAAACGGTGCGAATTCCAAAAAATCAGTCCAAAGTAAAGGGAATTAAAGAAACGAAGGTTTAGGCGCAGGTCGCAACTCAAGGATACGGGATGGAAAAGAGAGATGGAAAAGATAGGTCTTCAACTGCCAATGGAACAGCTCATAGGAAAGCAAAGCCCAATGTGATTCAAATGAAGATTTCGGAAGATTGGATGGAAGAGAATTCCAGATCTGATTTCACAAGAGGCCTTGCCTCTTGTGAGCCTCTTGAGCCTCTGCCGTTAGACAGTAAACTGAGAGTAGGAAAATATGAACAAACTAAATAAATAGAACAAACAGATGAACAAATGATAAAAGGAACAAAAAATAATAATCAATTAAGTTGTATTTCTAATAAATAGAAAATATGAAAATACCTCCTGAAGCAGGACTATGTCATATTCACCTAATAACAATTCCTCTGCAATTGCTTTCATTCGTTGATTTTTCAATTTGCAGGCCATCGGAAGAAATATTCCCCTACATTACAATATTTGTAAGCATAAATTAGTTCATTAGTTAATAATGCAATTAAAAGCAGTAATACTGTAAAAGGATGTCAGTATATCAGAGGTATTTGAGAAGACAAACAAAATCAAACTAGTACAAAACCGTATTCTGGTAAGCTTACTGGATTGACCGGATTCCGGCACTTGGCAAATCCGGTTCCAGTATATTTCGCCAAATCCGGTCTGATTTTTTTAAAACCGGTTTTGCAGTTATTAACATAAAAAGTTGCAAATTTGTAAAAAGTCATAAAAGTCATAAGTTATTAACATAAGTCATAAATTTTCCGAAAAAATGTACCAGAAAGATGAAAAACACCAAAGCCATGGTATCGAAATGCTGAAATGAGCATTTCAGCATACCAGCAGCAACTGGCTGGAGCCAGTGGCGAAGTTGGTAAGATACTCGACCGCAGATCAGATGGTGCGGGGTTCAAATCCTGGGCTCGCCCGTCACTGACATCGCTTTCGACTGAGGAAACTGGTGTTAACCTTAGCTTTACCTTAGCTTCAAACGATGAAACTATGTCT
Source organism: Enchytraeus crypticus (assembly GCA_905160935.1). Lineage (NCBI taxonomy): Eukaryota > Metazoa > Annelida > Clitellata > Enchytraeida > Enchytraeidae > Enchytraeus > Enchytraeus crypticus. The sequence goes on along the minus strand of CAJHZI010000447.1, from coordinate 1,199,230 downwards.
TTGCAGTAGTGCTTGGAAACAGTCATTAACGCTCTATCAAATCAGCAGCCATCAGTCACATCCAAAACAGATATTAAAATAGACTTTAATCAATATCTCATTGAGCCATCAGTTCTACTGACTACAGATTTATTAATGCGACACACGATTCCTCATCAGGTACTATCTCAGCGCCTAACCGTTTTTGCACTTGGGAGTCAAGTATACTAATAGTCTACTAGATTCTACTTGACATGATTATGGCATGATATTAACATTATGACAAAGATGACTTGACAGACATGTCATAGACATGATATCAATCACTGTGATTATTCGTCTAACGGCAGGTTTCAGTTACATGATAAAACGTTTATTGAACTCCTGAATGTCTTTCAGCCTTTATCTGTATTGTTAAGTCTTGGGCAAAATAGAATAATTTAAAACTAGTATAATGATATAATCAAAAGAATTGGTACAACGTAGTATCTAGTTTAATCAAAGTTGGTAAATTCAATTCAATTCAATGAGACAAACAGTTTAAAACACACCATAGTCTGACAGCCTGTCAGCCTATACACTGATAAAGATTAAAAAATCATAATGATAAAAATATATGTTTACTTTTTATTTCTTTACATTGATTAATGTTGTGTTTGATTTCTATTGCATGTGTTTATTAATGATAATAAAAATAATAATAACGGTTTAACGTCTGCTTCCTCTTCCAGGGATGTTGTCAGGGACGTCCCCACATACACATCACTACAGATCAATTCACCCAGACAAATCTGCAAAAGAAATGTGCTGAGGAGAAGTAAGGTCCTAAACGAAAACCAGTCTGATGATCTAAAATGGTCAGGATAGATTGATTATGCATATGGTGGGATAAGGTAAGTACATAGATCTATTAACTTTCAAAACTAAAAATAAATTTAAGCTTGTTAGAGAAAGTTGAAAGAGAAAAATAAGAGCGAATATTAGCAGGTAAAGAGTTCCAGATTGAGGGTGCTGCATAAGAAAATGAACGTCTGCCCAATGACGTGAGAATATTTGGAACTGAGAGAAGATTGGCATCGGTGGAGCGAAGTGCACGTCAGGGACGATGGGGAAGATAAATTTAAGGTTAGAAGGTTTGCCAAATCGCAGAGTTTTGAAAGTTAATACATCTATTTTGTATTTTATGCGTTGATTAACAAGGAGCCAGTGAAGACTGCGAAGTAGAGAAAGAGAGCAAATTGAAGTTGAGAGGACTTGCAAACAACACGTGCAAGAGAATTTTGTACGTGCTGCAAACGATTGAAAGAAGAAGAAGAAGGCAACCCATGTAAATATATATGTATAATGAATTGCAGTAGTTGAGCTTTGAACTATAGAATTTGCAACGATGATGGCTGAATTTATAGTCAGGGATGGACGTATTTGTAAGTTGCGTGTCAATAATCGAAGTTAAGCTGCATCGACCTCGGTTAGTACTTTGTGGGTGACCACCTTGGAAGACCGAGTGTTGGTAAAAGCTTTGGAAAGAAAAAATCCCAGGGTGTATGAAGGTTAATATTAAATCCACGCCGGCTGCAATTGATGCACCATCAAAAAGCAATGATTACTAATAACCATGGAGAGGAAGGAGGAAATGGATCTTAAACAAGCATCTCTGCTTCCTGACCCTGTGTGTTGTTACGTTATGTTATTTGCCTAAACTGACGAATCTGAAAGAAAGAAGTGCGACAAACACAATAGATATGGGATTTAAAGTCAAGGTTTTCATCAAATATGACTCCAAGGTTTTTGGCAGATATAGAAGGTGAAAGAGCAAGATTCTGAAAATTAACAGAGTTATTAGTAATTTGACTTCTTTGCAAAGGAGTGCCAATTAAAAGGTATTCAGTTTTGGAGGGATTAGCAGCAAGACGATTAGCACAAAACCAGGAATAAACCTGGTCTAGAATGGATGAGAGATGAGTTAGTTTCTGATTGGAATCATGACTAGAAAAGGAAATATATAGCTGTGTGTCATCTGCATAGAAGTGAAAATTTGTGGAGGACTTATTGCTTATTTAACTCCACAGAGGAATCATTGCGACAAGGTTATCTCATCTTCAAAACAGTGAAAGACCTTCGGACACTGGTTAATTAGAAATATGCCATCATGCCTCGAAATACCATGTAAATCATTTGCTAGTAATTCAAAAGACTTCATGATGCAGGTGAATGAATATCTTAATCATGGTGTTTTTAACTCTGATACGGGTGACATTTACATATCAGCACTCTACAATGCGCTCCAAGTTCAACTCGAAATAGTTGATGATCATGGTGCTTACATTACAGTCAGTATCGGATCCAGGGGGGGCCTGGGCCCTCACCTTAGGCCCGGCGATAAAAAAATTTGAAACAATATTTTCATAGTTTCTATGGTAATTTCTGTTGCAATATGTTTGTAAGGGCCGTGGATGGGGGGGGGGGGGAGGATACCAGAGGAAACTCAGTTCCACTAGCTCAATTTTTTTTCATATATGGGATTAGGGGCCCATATTTGGTCTTCTAGGAGACCTGTATAATGGAAGGGGGCCCAAAAATGTTGATCATTTTACTAGCTTTCAATTTTAAATTTAACCACTGAGTAAGAGGAAAAAAGGGTGTAAGTAAAACATGTGAACTCTGTCCCGCAGCAGTGGTGCCGAAATTAGGTCACTTTTGCAATTCATCCAGATCCGCTGAGTTTCTTCAGAAGTGAAAAAATTAATTTTTTTTTTCCAAAACAAATGTAGGATGTTAGGCATTTTAGGTTATCCTCTCACTTTAGTACGGGTAGCCTATGAGTGGCGGGGGGGGTAAAATACGAAGATACACTCACTCTACGAGCCGAGCGCAGTAGTGAACAAATTTTGAACCCCCCCCTACCAAATTATTCTGGTTGCGTAACATGGCCCGAAGAAGGCCATGAACATTCTTGAACATTGAATGAATTTATGTCAGTTTTCTTCGCTCACAAAAGTAGCGAATAATCAGACATTTGGTCACTGATCCATCGTGACTGGTATTATTCCCATTTCTTGCTCAAATCTGAGTGTATGTGAGAACAAACTCATGCGAGTACAAACGCATAAATACAAAGATTATTCAAACACACTATAGGCACAAGGGCACATAATTATACATCATTGAACATACACATACACATGTACACATACATAAATGAAATGATAATGGCTTCCTTTAACCGCCCACTAAGTCAGATTTCCAAACATAACGTATGACCCTGAGGATCTCACATATACACATCAGCGACTAACCAAGGCAGAATATAAAGCTAAAGGCAAGGTCGATATAATAAACAACAACATATTTGTAAACTGTAATCAGTTTTCAAACCGTTATTGGTGAAATAAATATAAGCTTACTAGCAGACATCTAAGAAAACATAAGCATACGCTTAATTTTACAGTTAAAATTAATACCTAATGTAGCCCTAAATAGCTTAACAGTGAACGCATTATAGTGAAATGATCAACTATGTTTATATCTATCACTTTTTAACACCATATGTTTAAACCGATAGGCAATTTAGTCCCTTTTCCGTGTAACCAGTTCTATTAATGTCCACAATTTTACTCTCAGATCAGCAAGGCTGGGCATCTAAACTATCTATGGGCTGGGCATCGAACCCAGTTCGAAAATGTTCAATTCACTTCAGGGTCTGTCATTTAAAACGTCATGACGTTATCTTACGCCCTAACCACTATGTACTATGCTATTGAGATGTTCCTATAGAAATGAACGGAAGACCAAGTGTTGACAGCATTGAAGGAAAAAATCCAAGGATGATGGAAGGTTATTCTTAAATCCGCGCCAGCTGCAAATGATGCTCTATCAAAGGGCAAACGATTACTAATAACCATGAAGGGGAAGGAGGAAAGGGGCCTTAAACAATATAACATACATGTATATATTATATACATATATAGACGTTCATACACATAAGCCTTGTCGTAAGTTCAAAAGTTAAGAAAGTATAATTACCAGCAGTTAAATGTTAACACCTTCAACTGGACGGACATAATATTCATGAACACCAATTCTAGTAGATGAATTGTGTTTCACTATGAAACCTAATCAATATTTATACCTATACTATGTAAGCTATACTATGTATAAAAGCAAACAAATCGGGTTTTACTGTATGGCCTTGACCTGGTTGATAAACAAGGATTGGTGGGCGGCACAGATGACAATTTCTAATGATATGTACATAGGAAAGGTTTTAACTACAGTATAGAAAATGTACGATATCAGTTCACTTTCTCATATCAAAACTTATTGTATAATATAAAAATTAAAGATAAATTTTTGATCCACTAAACTGTGTATTATCTATGCAGCTCTGGAAGTATTTACTACATTTATTAGAGTTGACCATGCTTTAAGACACAGCAACGTCCTTATAATACTGATAGATTACATAGGCCTACTGATTGTGTAAGATAAGACAATGGTGATATAAATTGCTTTTTTGCCTCAAACCTAAAATAAATTTAACGGGGATTGGTTATTTACATTTAATTAAACTAGCTTTGCAACAGCATTTATAAGGCAATAGGTTACCCCAAGGTTAAACACGACTTAATCTTAAATTTCTTTTACAACAAGACTATACTAATTATAGCCCTTAGAAGCCAAGGAATGTAAGCAATGGACAATCTGGACTCCTGAGGTACCGTTTAGCATTATTACATCATCAAAGTTTTCTAATCTCTGTAGTCTTTCCTGATAGCACATTTGGCCGAAGTTTGACAGTTACAGCCGTTATAAGTACTTGTAACTTAGCTTCATTAAAAATGCAAAGTAGGACAGATAGAAAAATGTGTTCTATTAAATAAGACTTATTAATCCTTGTAAAGTTGATATAGCTAGGCATGTTTCCTCCCTTCGTACCAAAATTTTCTACATTAAATAAGGGGATAATTTTTTTATCATAAAACCATGCTGCTGTCTTGATTTTTACTGCAGCCCATATTATTACTGATTAATTGAGAAGCAAAAGGGGATATACCCAGTGGTTAAAGTGGGAATTGAGAGCTATCCTACCGAATCAAGATGTTTGCGACTCACGTGGTGATAGCCCCTGCCAGTGGTGGATCCAGGGGAGGCCCAGGGGGCCCGAGCCCCCCTTAGGCCTGACGATAAAAAATGTATATTTTCATTGTTTCTATTGCAATTTCAATGTGTAAATATGTTTGTAAGGGTAGTGGTTGGGGGGGGGGTACGAGAGGGAACTCAGTTCCACTAGGTCAAATTTTTGTAAAATATGGGACTAGGGCCCATATTTTGTATACTAGGAGTCATGTAAATGGAAGGGGGCTCGAAAAATGTAGATCTTTTCACTAGCTCTCAATTTTTGCTTTAACTGCTGTACAATAGGAAAAAAGGGTGCTAATTAAAATGTGATCTCTCCCGCAGCAGTGGTCCAAAAAGCCTTGGCTGGCTGGGACATAAGCACCCCCCACCGCCAAAATGAGGGCGCTTTTGCAATTTGTCCAGATCCGCTGAGTTTCTTTAGAAGTGAAAGATTAACCTACTTTTTTCCTAAACAAAGGTAGAATTTTAGGCATTTTGGGTTTTCCTCTCACTTTAGTGCGGGTATGAGTGGTGGTGGGGGGGAGTAAGATACACTTACTCTGCTTGACGAGCGCAGTAGTGAAAACACTCAGACCCCCCACAGCATTTTTTCTGATTGCGTCAAATGTCCGGAAGATGGCAAAAATATATCGTAAGCACGAAATATGTACATTCTCAAAAAAATATTCGGGCCCCGCCCTTAAAAAATATCTAGATCCGCCTCTGGCAGATGACACACAACTATATATTTCTTTCTCTAATCATGATTCCGATCAGAAACTGGCTCATCTCTCATCCATTCTAGACAAGGTTTATTCCTGGTTTTGTGCTAACCGTCTTGTTAATCCCTCCAAAAACTGAATACCTTTTAATTGGCACTCCTTTGCAAAGAAATAAAATTACTAATAACTCTGTTAATTTTCAGAATCTTGCTCTTTTACCTTCTCGATCCGCCAAAAACCTTGGAGTCATATTTGATGAAAACCTTCACTTCAAATGCCATATCTCTTCTGTTTGTCGCACTTCTTTCTTTCAGATTCGTCAGATTAGGCAAATACGTCCATCCCTTACTAGTAATTCAGCCACTATCCTTGCTAATTCTATAGTTCATTCAAAGCTCGACTACTGTAGTTCATTATTACATGGGTTGCCTACTTCTTCTGTCAATCGTTTGCAGCATGTCCAAAATTCTCTTGCACATGTTGTTTGCAAGTCCTCTCAACTTCAATTTTGCTCTCTTTCTCTACTTTGCAGCCTTCACTGGCTCCCTGTTAATCAACCCATAAAATATAAAATAGCTCTATTAACATTCAAAACTGCGATTTGGCAAGCCTTCTTATCTGAAATTCTTCTTCCCTATCGTCCCTCACGGGCACTTTGATCCACCGATGCCAATCTTCTCTCTGTTCCAAATATTCTCACATCATTGGGCAGACATTCATTTTCCTACGCCGCACCCACAATGTGGAACTCTTTATCTGCTAATCTTCGCTCTTGTTTTTCTCTTTCAATATTCTCTAGAAAGCTTAAGACTTACCTTCTCCCGCCGTATACATAATTAATCTGTGATGTTGGGGACGTCCCTGACATCATCCCTGGATGAGGAAACGGACGTTAAACTATTTTTTATTATTTTATTATTATTATTATACCACCCAGTTCTGAGACTACTACACATTCTTCTATGCCAAATCCACCTCTGCTGTCAAATTTTGAACCCACTTCTCTTGAAGAAATCCATCATCCCATACTCTGCTCTTCTGACTAATCTTGCTTGCTAGTTGCTATCCCAAATAAACCACTTAAATCTTGCATTGATGCCATCCTTCCTCCAATTATCCATCTGGTTAATCTTTCACTTTCTGAAGGTATTTTTTTTCTTCTACTTTTAAAACTGCTGTTGCAAAAAGCATCTTTGTAGCTATCTTTTGACGATCTTTCTAGCTATCGTCCCATTTCAAACTTGAATTTCATTTCCAAAATCGTGGAAAAAATAATCTATAATCGCTTATGCAGCCATCTTGAATCTTTTCCTTCTCTAAATCTTCTTTCCAATCTGCATATATAGAAAACTTCATTCCACTGAAACTGCCTTACTCATCATAAATAATGTCCTTTGCCTAGCCTTAAACTCGCAGCAGGTATCCTCCCTTGTTCTACTTAACCTTTCGGCTGCCTTCGACACCATTGATCATAATATTCTCACCAGTAGACTTAAAACGTGCTTTGGTGTCTCTGATTCTGCTTTCTTTCTGATCTCCTCTTCCTTTTTCTGGTCGCACTCAGTCAGTTATTATAGACAATGAACGCTGTCCGGAACTACCTCTTCTTTGTGGTGTGCCTCAAGGATCTGTAGTTGGACCTTTACTATTTTCCCTCTACACTACCCCACTCAGTTATTTTTGAGACAGTGCTTCAATAAAATTTCACTTCTTTGCTGATGATACTCAGCTGTACATCTCATTTTCTAGCTCAGATTCTGATCTGAAATTGCAACATATTTCATCTATTCTTGACAAAGGTTATTTATGGTTTTTCTTCAATAGTCTCTCTATCAATCCTTCTAAAACCTAATAACTTGTAATCGGCACCCCCCAGCAAAGAACCAAAGTAGCCAATTCTTCCATCTATTTTCGAAATCTTGCCCTCCCTCCTCCTCCAAGGCTAAAAACCTTGGTGTCATATTTGATGAAAATCCAGACTTCAAATCTCATATCCACTGAACCACCGAGCCTTCCGGTTGAAAGCAGTTGAATAGATGATGTTAACATATCGTACTAGAGAATCGTAATTGTCTGTAACTATAATCAAAACAAACCCTGACTTAGGGTAATAGCATACAGTTATGTTACAGATTTAGCCTCACAGCTGCCAACCTACCCTGCCAACAATTACGCACCTGTCAACCAACCACATTTCTGGCGATAGCTCTACAGATGCTCCCTCCCCAAAAGCCTGCCAATCTATGACCTTGCTGGCGATAGCTCTACAGGTGTATCCCAAAACACCTGCCAACTATCAACTATGACTTCTGACAAAGGTCCCCCGCCTCAGTAAAATACAGTAGTCAATGCATGCTAACTGTATTTGCCATCACTACTACAGCTAACTGTATTTGCCATCACTACTACACCACCTAAGGGCGATGTAATAGGCAATAACAATAGGCAATAGCTATTCCACCACCTAAGGGCGATGGGAATATCACTTAACTGCAATGTAGATCACAGCCGGTCCAGAATGACTTCTACATGGTATGACGCGGCCTTTTATACCCAATTTCTAACATGGAAGAGATAAGACGATCAATGAAAACACGCTTACAAATACTGTTTTGTAACATATTTCCCCTTGTTTGAAGTATTTAGCCTAAAACTGAACTTGTTTATCGCAACATATATTTTCCTATAAATTATAAGTTAGGTTGTTTTCCTGCTTATCTAAATACATTACGGAGGCAAAAGAAGCCCAATTTGTATGAGTGACAGATACCACGTACCAAAGCCCTTATGATTCTACAGCCTGCTTAGCTCTGGCCTATGCTGTATTAATTTTCTGATATCAACTACCTACCCGGTAGTGAAAATGCATAGTAAATTGCATAGTTTTCTCATTTTTGGGTGGACTGGTTGAATTCCTAAATTGACGTTATTTGAAGATTCTCATTTAACATTATATTCCAATCCATCAATAAGAATTTAACGTCGGTCAAAATTTAGACCTATGGCGGTTTTTAGCTTGACAAGGAAAGTACCAATACAATTACAAGATGGAAGATCTTGTGGCAGAGAGTTCTATATTGTCGGAGCAGAAAACATGAAGGAGCGTCTGCCTATGGCAGATTTGGAGATGTTTACTAGAGGAACCAAGACTAATAGAAGGTTGATAGATTGATAAAAATCAGATAGATAGGATGGTTTACAATAATTTAAACTTTTGAAGGTCAAGGAAACTATCTTGAATTTTATACGTTCGGAGACTGGTAGCCAGTGCAGTTTCTTAAGGAGAGAAGAGGCGTGGGATTTGAGTATTTTTACATTAGAGACAACTCGAAAAAGAGAATTTTGTACGTGTTGGAGATGAATTAGAGAGGTCTTCGGGAGATCATTCAGCGGAGAGTTACAGTAATCTAGTTTAGAGTGGACAGGCGCATTAGCTAATACAGTGGCGGAATTAATATCAAGGGACTTACAAATGTGACATAATTGACGGATGTGGAAAAAGGAGAATGACAGACTGCTGAAATATGAGTTTTGAAGTTTAGATATGAATCAAAATTACATTAAGATTACTTGCAGAATCTGTGGGTATTAAGGGGATATCTTTAAATGTTATGGTTGTGCTAGTTATTTTATGACGCTGCTGTGTGGTGCCGATCAGAAGGTATTCCGTTTTTGAAGGATTGACTACAAGCCGATTAGCGCAAAACCAGGAGTGAACTAGATCAAGGGTAGATGTATGCTTGGACAGAGCATCAGAAGAATCGGGACTAGAGAAAATCTGAGTTGTAAAGCTGGGTGCCATCAGCATAAAAGTGAAATTTCAGCATCTAATCAGTTAGCAAGTGACTTAAGGGGGTAGTATATAAGGTGAAAAGGAGGGGACCAAGCACAGAACCCTGAGGGACTCCACAAGGAAGGGTGCAGGATGGTGATAAAATGATTTCAATAATTACAGATTGGGTACGCGGTGAGATGTATGACAATAGGAGGCCATGAGCCTTGTCAGAGATTCCGAAGCAAGAATTGAGTCTAGTAAGGAGTATATTGTGGTTTATAGTGTCAAAAGCAGCAGAGAGATCGAGAAGAACTAGTGCAGATACGTGCATCCATGGCTAGACAGAGATCATTGTGGATCTTGGTTAGTGCAGTTTCAGTCGAGTAGAATTTACGATAGGCAGATTGAAAAGGTGAGAGTGATGAGAAAGAATCTAAATGAAGACAAAGACGTGAGTATATAATCTTATAATCTTTTGGATACGAAGTTAAGATTTGAAATTGATCGATAGTTGGAAAGCTCATTCTTAGGCAAGGAAGACTTCTTCAAAATTTGAGTTACAATGGCTTTTTTATAATGGGATGGAAAGACATCTTCACTAAGGCGGAGGTTTATTAAGTGAGTAATAGGAGCCCTACTAAGCCCTTACTATACTCCTATCTACTATTCTGCTGCGAGCGTAACTAGCGAAATAATCAATTTCGCTACAAGAACCATAAATGTTAGTTAGATACATCAAATAGTATCACAATTGCAACCAGTAATTATAACAGATAAAGAAAATAATGTAGTTGAATACCACACATTATATGTCTACGTATTTGCCAATATCATTTACCGTCCTTGAGTAATGTGCTGTGGATGTAAATATTAATTAGGCAGAGCTGGATTACGAATATTGGATGATTTGAAGATCAACTTATATGTGAACATGAAGAGGAAAATGGAAGACAAAAAAGGGTGGAGACGTTATATACCATTGACCTGTCGGTGTGCAGTGTACTGAGAGAGATAGAGTAATGTAAATAATTAACTTAGATCCATACATTTAAATGATAATTGACTCATCAAGTGAATTCATTAATTGGCATTATCAATATAAGCTGTACTGCATTTTTCAGTTGGATGGAAATTCAGCTGAGAAAATATAAAAGGTAATTGTTTTCAGAATAATTGAATATATTTTATTTAATATTTTTGTGTAATTGCTTCCACTAGTAGCCAATGATATTTAGATCTCGTCTAAAATTTAAGTAATCCTATGAAATAAGAATGCTGTTATTGAGTGATAGTGAACTAAAGAGGGAGATAGGAAGGTGAGTGATGTAAGGAGTTCTAAGGCATTTTATAATAAATACTTTGCAAAATTCCTACTTTCAGTGAAGACTAGTTTGTTATTTCGTTTATTCAGAATTTATGAAATAAGCTACTATATTATTGAAATTTAATTCCAGTTATGATGCCGGAGACAAAACGTGATCATCCAAACAATTCGCAAATCACTGGACAATCAGATACTTTACATAGTCAAGGAAGCAATGGTTTTGCTGGAGACAACAAGGGAATTTTTCTGAACAATATGAAATTTGAATCTGAAGTCACAGAAGATCCTGATAGTCTAATTCAAGCAACTTCCTTAGGAATGAAAGCAGAATCATCATCTGCTACAGATTGCTTACAATCAAATCTAAATCAGAACGCAAATCTTGATCAAGCTCTTAATGAATATAATTATAAAAGTGTAAGTGAATTGAATTTACTGGAGTCCAAAGCTAGTCTTAATTCATCAGTAGTTGCTAATCAGCAGCCATTCGTTGCTTCAACAAAGCATCTCAGCGATATGAAATCTCGATCGTGGAAGGGAAGCATAGTTCAGCTAGATATCAATGGAAAGCAGACGTTGACAGTGGACATCCAGACTGCTAAGCCTAATGTTCCTGATGGAGGGTGGGGTTGGGTTGTTGTATTTGCTTCAGCTTGTGTTACAGCCATTGTGGGCGGTTCATATATTGCTTTCTCTTTGTTCTACGTTGAGCTTCAGGCATCATTCAATACCAACAAAGCTGTGACCGGTTGGATTGGTTCCATATACATGGCAACAGGCAATTTTCTGGGTTAGTTTACTATAGACAGGAAATTGTTTAATTATATAATTAACAACACTATACTGTTTTGTTTTCATTTCTACTACAAATTAAGGCAACTAGTAGTTGTAAATTTAGAGGTAGAGCCGTATCTTTTTTTTAAAAAAGCTAGTGAAGCTAATGGTAACGTGACTATGTGTAGAGTAACGTGGATATGTGAAGAGTAACAAAGAGGGTATTGCAATACTTAAAGCAGCAGTAGCGCATGATTTAATGTACGTAATACCTTATTTGAGAAGAACGAACAGCAACTAGTCACGTATGTAGCGAGTGTCGCAATTAAATTTTAGCTGATACAGAGGGAGGACATGTAAGAATTGCTAGATTATTAGAGGAAAATGGGAAAATGAAATACATAAATTAGTTGTTTGGATTTCGTGTGGGTGGGTAAGAAGATCACAATAAGAAAATCACAGCTGGCGAAGATGAAGTGGGGAAAATGAAAGGAAAAAGAAGCAGAAATGAAGTCAAAGTTGGAGGTTGCAGTTGAATGAACTGTAGGGGATCGGTGAATGACATGTGGGTTGACGTGTCCAAGAAAGTTAAAAAATATTGTAGTGAAGTGTTAGGTGTAGTGAAAGGAGGTAGGGCACAGATGGATAAAGAGGTTTGGTGGTGGAATGAGGAGGCACAGCCTACAAGATGTATTGCAGGAGAATAGAAGGTTTTAAGGAGCAATAGTAAAATAGAAAAATCAAGGGAGACTTATTTAACTGGATAATTTCACTTTTTCGCTGATGATACCCAGATTTACTACACGTTCTGTAGTCCCGATCCTTTTCATGCTCTGTCCAAGCTTACATAGATCTACCCTTGATCTAGTTCGCTCCTGGTTTTGCGCTAATTGGCTTGTCATTTTTTCAAAAACTGAATATCTTCTCTTCGGCTGGGCACCCCACAGCGGCGTAATAAAAATAACTAGCTCAACCATAACATTTAAAAATATCCCTTTAATATCCACAGATTCTTCATGTAACCTTGATGTAATTTTTGATTCAAATCTAAACTTTAAAATACATATTTCATCAGTCTGTCGTTCCTCTTCTTTTCATATCCGTCAGTTACTTCAAATTCTTAGATCCCTTGATATCAATTCTGCCACTGCTATTGCTTAGCTATTGCTACCTGATTATTTATACCCGTTTATGCATTCATCTTGATTCTTTTCCTTCTCTCTCTGATTATCAAGCTGCCTATAAAAAACTCCATTCTACTGAAACCACTCTTCTTCGTATACATAATGATCTTAGCTTGGCCATGAGTAGTAAACAGGTTTCTGCCTTGGTTCTTCTAGATCTCTCTGCTGCCTTTGATACAATTGACCATGGCATCCTAATAAATAGGCTTAATTCTTGTTTTGGCATATCTGATTCTGCTTTTTCCCTTCTCACATCATATCTCTCATGTCGCACACAATCTGCTGTTATTGGTCAAAATCGTTTTTCTGAACTACCCCTCCTACGCGGTGTTCCTCAAGTTTCAGTGTTAGGTCCTTTGCTCTTCTCTTTATATATCACTCCTCTCAGCTACCTGCTTGCTCAGTCCTCCAAAAATTTTCACTTCTATGCAGACGACTCACAGCTGTATATTTCCTTTTCTAATCATGATTCCGATCAGAAACTAACTCATCTCTCATCTATTCTAGACCAGGTTTATTTCTGGTTTTGTGCTAATCGTCTTGCTGTTAATCCCTCCAAAACTGACTACCTTTTAATTTTCACTCCTTTGAAAAGAAGTAAATTACTAATAACCATGTTAATTTTCAAAATCTTACTCTTTCATCTTCTCGAATCGTTCAAAACCTTGGAATCATATTTGGTGAAAACCCTGACTTTAAATCTCATATCTCTTCTGTTTGTCGCTCTTCTTTCTTTCAGATTTGTCAGATACGGCAAACACGTCCATCCCTTATTAGAAATTAAGCCACTATCCTTGCTAATTCTATAATTCATTCAAAGCTCGACTACTGTAATTCATTATTACATGGGTTGCCTTCTTCTCTCAGTCGTTTGCAGCACGTAACACTGGTAACGCTAATGTTAACATCAGTTTCCTTACCCGAAAGCGATGTCAGTGACGGACGAGCCCAGGATTTTAACCCTGCAGATTCCGATCCGCGGTCGATTATTTTACCGACATCGCCACGGGCTCCAGCCTGTGGCGATGTCGGTAAAATATATTCGACCGCGATGTCCAAAATTCTCTTGCATGTGTTGTTTGCAAATCCTCTCGACTTCAATTTCGCTCTTATTCTCTACTTCGCAGTCTTCACTGGCTCCCTGTTAATCAACCCATAAAATATAAAATAACTCTATTAACTGTCAAAGCTGCGATTTGGCTAGCCTTCTTACTTATCTGAAACTCTTCTTCCCTATCGTCCCTCACGTGCACTTCGTTCCACCGATGCCAATCTCCTCTCTGTTCCAAATATTTTCACATCATTGGGCAGACGTTCATTTTCTTACGCAGCACCCACGATCTGGAACTCTTTGCCTACTAATCTTCGCTTTTGTGTTTCTCTTTCAACTTTCTCTAGTACGCTTAAGACTTACCTTTTCCCACCGTAGACCTAATCAATCTACCCTGACCGTTTTTGGTCACCGGACTAGCTTTCGTTTATGACCTTACATCTCCTCAGCACGTTTCTTTTGCAGATTTGTCTGGGTGAATTGATCTGTAGTGATGTGTGCTGCCATTTGTTTATACTTGCTTATGTTTTTTTGCTGTTAACTAAAATAATAATAGTATGTTGTTTTTATAGGAATATTCTTTAGTGTGCCAGTAAGCAAGTATGGCTCTAGACCGGTGTGTATTGTTGGTGCTGTTGTTACATGCTTGGGATATATTGCCAGCTCCTTTGCAACCAGTATTGTCTTCCTCTATGTTAGCTTTGGAATCATTGCAGGTTTGAATTTTGTTTATATCAAAAAGCTAATGCAGTTTCTTCTCTCGAAAGCGATGTCAGTGACGGGAGAGCCCAGGATTTGAGCCCCGCACATACTAATCCGCGATCGAATATCTTACTGACATCGACACTGCCTCCAGCCGGTAGGCCTATTGTATTAGGCCTATACACTGCATAGGATGTGCCATCTGTTAATGCTTTGTTGAATATTTAGTTATATATTTATTCGTTTAATTTAGGCATGACAGCCCATACAATACACACACACAAACAACAAGCACTAGGCAGGCAGAAACCACAAAGATAATGATTAACAACAGGAAAGGGATTAGGTTAAAGACTAGCGAAGTAACACTAAACTTTTTAGTATCAAATTAATATGTTTAGTTTTCGAAAAGTTAAATCTTATTCTGGAATTAATAACCAGATTATCGAAACTTGGTATCGGCCTTTTTCAGGGTCAGCACATTTTCCAAAAGGAATTGATTCTAATTGGCGCTTTACGTTGCGTGTTAAATGAAAAAAATCAATTTTTTCGCAAAACTTGGATAACTCCGGTTCCTTAAAAATATTTTTTACAAAATTTGGTCAGCTTGTGGCTAAATTCCTCCACAAGAGAACCTTAAAAATTTCAAGGCGAAATATTAAGAATTGACTAAGCTATCGAAATTGTGCTAGGAGGATATTTTCTAATGTGCACCCTGTATATATATATATATATATATATATATATATATATATATATATATATATATATATATATATATATATATATATATAATATATATATATATTATATATATATTCATCATCATCACCTTGAATCCTAGTTTAACCAGGGTCGGGATACAAATAGACTATCTCAAATCCTCACTGTCCTACACCATACCACCAGCCAATCCCCTATTTGAGACTTCAATTTGTTTAAATTTTTGTAGCAATTTCTGGAGCCTAGACGCTCACCAACCGAATGCCGTTTCTGACGTTGTTGTGTATCTTAGTGCTTTAGTCGCCTTTTACGACAAATGCTAGTCACCGGTTGGTCAATTCTTCAAACAACCTGGACGCACATATATATATATATATATATATATATAAATATATATATAAATAAATATATATATATATATATATATATATATATATATATATATATATATATATATATATCTTTATTTCAGCATCAACACCAAATCACTGACAAACACAAATATAAACAGACATAAACATTCAAAACAAATTTTTTAAATTCTTGGAAATACAGAGCATCAAATAGTAGGCAATATCTAGAATAACGGCCGTCAGAGAAGATGATATACATCTTATCTAAATGACCGCCGCCAATAACTATATTTATTTATAAGTCAGAAGTGAGAGAGAGGAAAGCCTCGTTTAGTTTTGATAGTTGTTAAGGTATCCCAAATCGAAATAGCACAAACTCAGTCTTGGAAGGATTGAGTGCTAAGAAATTGGCAGACAACCATGAAGAAATCGACTGGAACGATTTCTGTATGAGTGCTTTGGCATCAAGATAGGTGTGGGGGTGAGGCATGTGTATAGGTGAGTGTCGTCAGCGAATAGTTGGTGTTCGAGTGAATGAGGGGAAATCGAGGAGCTTAAAGGTGTAGTGTCGAAGTTGAAGAGGACTGGACAAAGAACAGATCCCTGAGGCACACCGTATTGAGGTTGGAAGGTGGAGAGGCGTAGTCATGCACTTTTATACTGAGAGTACGATCGGTAATACATGAGGTAAACCACGTAAGAGCAATGACGTGGATACCAAACCAAGAGGAAAGATACTATAGGAGGATTGGTGATCTATGGTGTCGAAGGCCGCAGATAGATCTAGCATACAGAGGCCAGTGACACGTTGAGTGCACATGGCGTTGGTGATGGTGTTCCAGATTGAGAGAAGAACGGCTTTATAGCGGAAACAGAACGTAACTCATAATCAGTACAAATTAGTCAAATCTTATGCAATTTTTTTTCCTTGAGCCAGTGCTCTTGTACTGCAAATATACAATGCTTTATTGCTAATTCCTTTAACACAGCTGCACCATTGTTAAATCCGTGCGTATTAAAAGTCGCAGTATTAAGTGCCATTGTAAAATATAAGATATATCAAAGTTTTCAGGCCATATATTTGTATCTAATATAGCACCCTTGTATTTAACATCACAGGTGACAATAAATGCATATTTGTATTCACGACCATCCTTACCAACTCCTGACAATTTCTTACAGACGCAGCCTGGGATGTCAATGGCTCCTAGCAACTCCATTATATCCTCTGTAGTCGTTTCCTTCTCCAACCTCCCAACAAAAATTGCCATTCCTTTGACAATAGCTTTAACTTTTGAGTCGCCCGTTGTAGTTTTTTTTCCCCATCAAATGCGAAAGCCTAGGTTTCTTCGCGGGACAAGCTGAAAGCCATCCTGGTCCTCAGTGCTGGAACTGGAGTGTGAGGATATTCTCTCCATATTAGTAGGCTTTTTTTGAGATTGAACGATGCACAGGGGGCTGGAGGAGGGTGAGGTAACTATATCTGCCCAAGCTGTCTTTTGAACGGTAACATCATCAAGATTAACAGGAGAATGGGAGCATGGGCATCATTGTTAGAGGGTTAATGCAACTCATGCGAATCCATAGTTTGAGTTCTGGACGAAGGCATGAGTGGAATGGGAAGGCCCTTGTCCAACCCATTTAGAATGTCATCAGTCTTAGAGTCTAGAATACCGAATCTCTCACCTAGAATAGACTGAACATCTGAACTGGGGGCGGGTTTCTTCATAAGCTCCTCCATAGAGTTTAGTTTCACCACGAAGCTATCCATTTGAGATCTGATTTCGAAGATTGTCGCCGGGAGCCCACAAACGTCCTTTCCAGTAAATCTGGTTGGCGGAATTCTGGAGAGATTAAGGGCCTGCGAACTTGGGCATATCCAGCTTGTTTATATATTCCGCCATCCAGGCATCCTCAGCGTCGAGCTTACGTTTATTTTCTGATGCACGCCTAACTATATTCCTAGGCAAAGCGGTTTAGAAACATTGCCATTGTTCTTATACTTTTCTAATAACTCAAACAGCATATTTTTTAGCCTTTGCAATCTCGTCCATGTTGTAGAAACCAATCAACTGCGTGACTATGGCTTGTCTCGCTTGAACATTTACGTAGTTATTTACGAAGTATAACAGCTCATTAACAATAACACAGGTAGTGTCCGTCATGATGCAGCTCTCAATATCATTTAATAAAACAGCGTTCTGCTTCTTTAATAAAACAGATATCATAAATTAATAATGGTATTTATAGTATTAAAAAAATCTTTGGAAAAAAATGTATATAACAAAGATGTTAAAGAAATAACCACATATATGTATATGTAGTTATTTCTTTAATATTGTTATTTTTTATTGTTACAGCTTAAAGCCCTAGAATAAAGACAAAGATTATGTACCGACTGGTACTCTATTTAATAAAGTTCCTTGTGAAGTTGTGAGTCATTACTTATGACTATTTTGATCATGCTCGTTGATAGGTGCAGGAGTTGGTATGATCGCTCTCTCTACATTCGTTATTACTCAGTTATACTTTGATAAGAAGCGTGCCCTGGCTGCTGGCATTGCTATCTCTGGCTTCTCTCTCGGTGTTCTCATTTCTGGTCCTCTAATTTATTACCTAGTCAACCGCTACACCTGGCGCGGGGCCTTCCTCATCATGGGAGCAATATTTTTGCAGGTCATTGTGTTTGCTCTTCTGTTTCGACCTCTGAAGGCTTGTCCTCCGCAGAGAACTGCTGAGTGTCAGTTAAAGGAATCATATGTTCTGTCTGCGGTGGCCAGTGTGACTCATCAGCTACGAGCTGTATTTGACTTCTCGCTTCTGAGGAATCTACCTTTCTGCCTCTACCTGGTTGCTCAATTTCTGGGTCACATTGGTCTAGCCACGTTCTATCAGCATATCCCCAGTCGTGCAGTACACCATAAAGTACCGGACCACCTGGTAGCCTTACTACCCACAGTCACCGGAGTGGCCACGGGAATAGCGCGGATACTGATGAGCTTTGTGGCCAACGCCCCGTGCACTAATCGCATGCTGCAGTACGCCGTGTCGCTGGCTGCTGGAGGTGTCTGCCAGTGCCTCATGTTTCTAGCTACCGATTTTCACTCCATAGGGATCATGATCGCTCTGATCGGAGCTCTAAATGGTAAGCACTATTGTATAGCTGTGCTTTATAAGTACACCATTACGTATTATCCGATAGCCATGTTGCTGATAAATCTCTCTCTTTCTCTCTCTCTCTCTCTCTCCTTCTTTCACGGTCATCTCTTGATAAAAATTCTGCCATAATTTTTGCTAACTCATAACCATGGAGAGGGAAGGAGATAATGGCCTTAAAACTGTGCTTCCTGACCCATTGTGCCGTTATATTATAATAATAAGAACAATTAGAGTGCTACAGTCATCAATGACAACATCGAGCACTATTGAGACAAAATCAAGCCGGCGAGCAAAAAGAAGGTCCAAAAACAGTGCAAATTCCAAAATCAAGATAATCAGTCCAAAGTAAAGGGAATTAAAGAAAAGGAGGTTTAGGCGCAGGTCGCTGCTCATGGACATTGGATGGAAAAGAGAGGTGGAAAAGATAGATCTTCAACTGCCTGTGGAACTGCTCATAGGAAAGCAAAGGCCGATGTGCTTCAAATGAAGATTTCCGAATATTGGATGGAAGAGAATTCCAGATCTGCGGTGCAGCATGCTGGAAAGAACGATTAGATAGCTTAGAGCGCAAATTATGTTGTTACGTTAACTCAATATTTCATTAAAACTTGATTATTGTAACTCATTGTTATATGGCTTACCTTCTTCTATCTTGCGTCTACATTGTGTCCAGAATTCTCTTGCACGTGGTATATGTGGGTCCTCTAGATTTCAGGCTATCTCGTGTTCACTACGTAAGAGTCTTCACTAGCTTCCTGTAGTTCAAAGGATGATAAAATTTCAAAGGATCATAAAATTTCTCTGCCAACTTTCGAAAAACTTATCTTTCGAAAACCCTCTTACCTTTCTGATCTCTTAATCCCTTATCAACCTTCTCGTAAGCTTCGTTCTTCTGATGCCAACCTGCTCAAAACTCGAAGTACTCTCAACGCATTAGATAAACGCTCATTTTCTTTTTCAGCTCCTATTCTTTGGAACTTTCTGCCTCCTGATCTTCACTCGTGTTCTATTATTACCACTTTCTCTAGTAGGCTGAAAACACATCTCTTCCCCATATATTAATAGTATCTTGAATGTCTGATTTTTTTATAACTGGACGAGCATCGTTTAGGATCTCTTTTCTTTCTCTTCTGTGCATGCTATTTTTCAGGTCGTCTGGGTGAATCTAACGCTTCAAACTAATACTATCATCTGCTTTATTTTTCGTCTCTGTTTTGCATGGGGCTTGTTATTAAACTGTACGTGTTAACATATAGGGTTACCATACTTTGTTTGATTTTGCGCTTTTCTATTAAACTACATGTATGCGTAATTTTCTTACTATTTGAAATCTGTATCTGGTAAGTCAGTTTAGATTGTTTAAATCTGGCTTTGAATTCCCTTCATCCACATCTTGTGAACCGTTGAACCAGCCTATACACCTAAAATGTAGCTCTCTTCAGTCTATGCAATAAATTAGATCCCTTGATATTGCTACTGGTGAGTAGAAGGACTGTACTTTCAGATTTCGCTTGTATTAAATTAGCATTGTATATTTTAGGAGGATTTTTCTGCATTATGACAACAATATTGGTAGATCTGCACGGCATTGAACACGTGGCTAGGGCCCAGTCGCTCATGTCTCTCGTACTAGGCTGCAGTCTACTCATAGCGACACCATTCTCCGGTATCTATCACAGCCATCAAATTGTTTCACATGTACAGTATTGTGGGAGCATTTTAGTTCTTTGGAGACATGAAGACATACATTCATATGCATATTCATAGCTGCATATGCATATGTATCTACTGTATGTACATATACAAGTAGTCTACTAAATAATAAGTGGAGAAGTAAGTTACGGGACTACCAAATCCTCAGCAGAGAAACCTCTGCATCAGGCTAAGGCGGGATTCTTTTTGCCATTCCAAGTCACTGATCGACTGCTGACAGCTTGTATAACCGCTATTCATCTCTAAATGCTTAAAGGCATGTCAGCGTGTTTTGGCTTGTATGTTGAAGCTTCAAATTTGCAACCTGACATGTTTGGCATGGAAACCCCCTCCTTGATCTCCTTCACTAAAGCTAGTAAAGTTATTCAGCGATTAGCAGTGTTTGATTTTTGCATGCAGTAACTTTGATCCAGGGTTAGAACCAATCAGCTCAGGCCCGTTAATTTAATTTGGAGCTAACTAAGCAATCTGACTTAGGTCTGCGTGTACCTGTAATTAATAGCAGAATCCACGAGGCACTTCGTGTAGCATAGCTTACGTTATGGTATATTTTCTGGAATTAAACGTTGAGCATAACAGAAAGCGGTCATTTTGATATTATAGTCTTGTTAGCGACCTTGATTTCATATATCTTTCTACATTCAGACACCAACCAATCAACATCGTAGGCTCTAGTAATTAGCAATAGACTTTTATTTTTAATTTTAAATCTCTTTAGCGTGCCGTTAATCCCTATTCGGGGTTGACACGGAGGGGTCTAGATAGGAAAATGGAACATTAAGGTCGGCTATCCTTCGGCCTGACATCACCCAGTTTACACAACTAGGTTTTTATTCGCCCCTCGGACGAGAAGACCCTACGTCGCTACGCAGTCTCGAAGTCGCGTCCTCTCATTCAAGATGCCACGAGGCGTACCAATAGACTTTTAATGAAGATAAATAGGCTTAGGTAAAATAGATAATAGGCTTAGATAAAGTCTGTAAACGAAAAGTTGCATTTAAATCAGTGAAGAAGCTATTTCTCCACTGTAGTACTACTTTCCCGTCATCAGTGCAGTTGAGCTTCTTTTTAGCACTGCAGGACTTATCGAAACATTTGAGAGACTTTTGTTATTAAAACTAAACATGGCAATTTCCTAATGTATTACAACTTGTTATATTATATATATATATATATATATATATATATATATATATATATATATATATATATATATATATATATATATATCATCATCATCATCATCATCTTCCCTTAAATCCCAGTTTAACCTGGGTCGGGATACGAATGAAGTTTATCCATTCGTTTAACCAACGTCAGAAAGGGCATTCGGTTGGTGAGCGCCTAGGCTCCAGCAATTGCCACAAAATTTATGCGAATGGATATATATATATATATATATAAATATATATATATATATATATATATATATATATATATATATATATATATATTTAGATTTGAAATCATTTTTAAATGATTTTTTCCCATCACTGACAATAGTCATTCACTTCAGATTATTTACTAGTAATATTATTTTTTCTTGAAATCAGTTCTAGTATTTAATGAAGGCGCACTGGCATATTTATAGTTATTAGGCCTATTGATCAAATAAATCGGATGTTCCAGTTTTTATTGCTCTATTTTTAAATTTCGTACATGAATTCTGGTGTAATATTTATACTAACAGTAAATTAAGTATATTTCTATATATTAGTTGTAGTTCAAAATTTAATATATTCTGATGTGGATACTATAGTTGATATGAATTAAATTCAGATTCTATGATTGACTGATCGGATTAGATTTCGTACTGGTTGAATGGTAGACTAAGCAACAGTATTGCCTAATAAGCTAGTGACCGTGAGTTTAAATCTCAAACTGCTCTGGCAAAGCTGGTAAAGCAAATGTTAACGTCAGTTTCCTCACTCGGAAGCGATGTCAGTGACGGACGAGCCCAAGATTTGAACCCCAGGATTTCGTGATACTCTTGTTTTACTAAAAGATTTTCGTGATTAGTTGTGTTAACGTTTGGCTTTCATGTTTGATTGATATGATTACAGGTTTTATATTTGACTCTACTGAAGACTATAACTTACCGTTCTTGGTCACTGGTCTTATACAGACAGTCGGAGCGGGCTGCAGCTTCGTGTCATTCTTTCTCATTCGTCGTAGGCTTGCTGGTTCTAAGAGTTCTCTGCACACTTAAGCCTCTTTGTGATTTCTGCACTTTACTACTTGTTCACTTATGTGGTAATATTGTTAAATTTGGTTGGTTGTGCAATATCAAATCGGCATTTTGAAGCTGAACCATTCATTATTAGTATTTTATAGGCCTACTGTGCGTGTCGTGATTGGAAGATAACGTTGAATTGTTGTCAATCCAAGCAATATAGGCATTTAGATGTGAATAAGAAATACCTTTTCCATTGTTAAAAAATTGCATCTATCAATTATCAAAAGTAATACTACCTCTCAACAACTAAAAATAAATTTAAGATGTGTAGTGTGTTGCAACTAAAGAGAAATTTCTCTGCAGCTACGATGTATATTCAATTTGTGAGTAATTTTTATAAATTCTTCAAGCGACAATATCTCCAAATGAGTCCAGCACTAGATTTGTACCTTTTACCTGTAATCCACAGTCTTAATCTACAGACATTCAATCGGCTCACGTAAACACGTAAAGTACTTAGTTACTTACTAAATTAGCAAACTGGCACTGTTATGTTTTATATAAGATGCCAATTAATGTTGGCATAGAATGGTTGTATTTTTTAAAGTTCTTGGTTCAGTGTGCCAAACATATCAGTCCTATATTTTATATAACGTTAAATCACATTTGATATTTGATTTTGCTGAATTTGAATTGATAGACAGTGGTAAATGATGAAGGTCTAATGTACATTTCTTCATCATAGGTTCATGCCAGGAAGGACCTGCTGCACAAATCGTTTCACCTAAAACGATCGTCTATAAAATGTGAAGAATTAATAAATAAAATAAATAAAAAAATTGTGCCAGTCCGGTCAACAAAGGACAGATGGAGAATTTGAAACTATGTTAAATAGGTGTGTTTTCAGTCTTCCACAGAAAATGAAAATCCAAAGAACAAGAGTGATCAGGATGCAAAGAGTTCCAAATAGTTGGAAGTGAGAAACAGTTTCTTTCTCACCTCCCACTCCAACAAAATTTCACCTCAAGAGATAAACCAAGTAAAATTGTTGAATCTTCGAGCAGGTTGTCATCAGAAAAAGGAAGTATACTTAGGTTGATAAAGAAAAAGATTAAAATTAATGCATGCCAATTCAAATAAAAATATTTTAATTAAATACAATTGTGAAAATTATTATGATTAATATCAACATAAATTAGTGATTTAAAAAATATTTTACAAACATAATTAACGTGTAACTACAAAAGTAACCATTAAGTTAACATTCACTAAAAGAAATTAGTTCAGCTTTTGATGTAGGCCTACTTTTTCCTGTCAACCTAATTAGCTTTGTTCTTCTGAGGCCAATTTGTGTGAAGGTTCCAAAAATTTCACCTCAAGATATAAATGCGATAATTGTTTTTCTCCCGCAGTATGGAACTCTGCCTCCTAATATTCGCTCTTGTTCATGGATTTCCATCTTCTGTGGACTTTTTTTCCAGAGTAAGAAGATTTACTAGAGGGAATAATAGTCAAAAGTTAGCTTTTTTAGTTATTCATGTAAATATAAGTTTTAAGTACAAAAAAACCAACTACAAAAAAGCAAAACAGGCCTTCTAAAATAGCATTCTATGAGCAGTTCCATAGGCAGTTGAAGATCTATCTTTTCCATCTCTCTTTTCCATCCAGTGTCCATGAGCAGCGACCTGCTCTTAAACCTCCTTTTCTTTATTTTCCCTTTACTTTGGACTGATTATCTGGATTTTGGAATTTGCACCGTTTTTGGACCTTCTTTTTGCTCGTCTGCTTGATTTTGTCTCAATAGTGCTCGATGTTGTCATTGATGACTGTAGCACTCTAATTGTTGTTATGTTATGTTCATAGAACTCTTAACAAAAAGTCTCAAGAAAACTACCAAGATAAAGAAGATAGTGAGAACTTTGGTGTAGACTACGTTATTATATGGATGTGAAGCATGGACATTAAGGAAGGAAGTTGTCAGGAAAATGGAAGCGTTAGAAATGTGGATATGGAAAAGAATGGAAAAGATTAGCTGGCCGCAAGAAGGTTGCAAATGAAGAAGTCCTGAAGAGAATGGGTACAGATAAGCAGTTGATAAATGCTATATGAAATAGGAAGAAGAATTTAATAGGCACATTTTAAGGGGAGATAGTTTAGTAAAGGAGGTTATAGATGGTAAAATTGAAGAAAATCAATCAATAAGAATTTAACCTATGGTTCCACGCCATAAGGCAATGTCTGGGACGTCTCTTACAGACTCTACACAAACAGGCGCAAAAGCACCACGCGTACACAGAGACCACAACAGAAAGCGAGAACAAAACAGTGCAAGTCCAAGATCCAAGGCAAGCGGGTCAAAATATAGACCTATGACGGAAAGAGCTGGGTTTTTAGCTTGCCAAGGAAAGTACTAATACAATTACAAGATCTAAGAGCTTGTGTCAGAGAGTTCCAAACTGTTGGAGCAGAAAACATAAGGCAGACCGAGATTAAAAATTCTAAATGATTTAAAGGTCCACTCGTATATGGACATGAAGAGGAAAGCAGAAGACAGAGAAGAGTGGAGGCGTTATATACCATGGACCTGCCAGAGGCAGTGCAGTAAGAGAGATAGAGAGAGACTTAATGCTTTTAATTCATTGACAATTACAGATTACAAATACAGATTCAATATACTGTAGACCATAGTAACACAAAACTATAAAAAGTGCAGTTAAAATAAACACAGGTGTGCAGATGTGTTCAAGGCATAGCAATCAAATAGCTACCGGCATATCGGCCACCAGTGAGGGCATATCCCTATCTTGCTGGCCACCGATAAAACATATAATCACGTCAATTTACATAAGTTATTAGACTTTAGAAGTATAGCATAATTAGATACTATCGATCCAGCCTAGAAATTAAGTTAGTAAGAATATAGCAGATTAAATAACAAATCGACACTCGAGAAACAATTATGATCACCAACTAGCATGTAGATGATTTTTAAGAAGCCTTTGGAATCTCTTACGGTTTTGGATGGATCTGATATGGTCTGGTAGGCTATTCCAAATTTTGTAGCTGTTGAATAGCGTCCAAGAGAAGAATGCACGGTTAGATTGTAAGTATAGATGGTCATTTAATGATAATCTAGTTATGTAGTTGTGCGAGGTTTTACAATGAATAAAAAGATCAATAATAGCAGTAGACAAATTATTAGGAAAGTGTAAATGCTTATATATAAGTTTAGCAATTGAGAATTTTTGTAAAAGGGCAATTGGAAGGATATCATAATTCATATAAAATTGCTTAACACTGTAGAAGCGATTATGATTTTGTAGATTCCTCAAGACTTTATTAATAGAAGCATGTAATGGATGAAGAGCAGACTCAGTTGCATTACCATAAACTTCAACTCCATACGTAACATATGAGTATATAAGAGTATGAAAAATCATTTCACGACAGTAAGCAGGTAGAAATTGTTTTCGAGCATATAGCATAGAGTTTAGATTATTGATTTTTTTAGAGAAATATATAATATGATGTTTGAAATTTAGATCAATATTAATCCATATACCTAGGAATTTGATTGAGTTAACTTTGTTGAGCTCGACATTATTCAAATTAATCTTAAGATTATGATCGTCAATGAATTGATTATCAGCTGCACTATGAAAAAAAGAGCGAGAGAGAGAAAGAGAGACATAATCATATTAATTTGAACTTTTTATGTCATTTGTAGTATGTGTTAACAACTGAGTCGAGTTAAGTCATTTAACTATACTTTTTAAATGTTTGCTATTTCATTATCGTTTTGAATGTTTTGCATATTGGTTGATAGCCATCATCATCATCTTCCCTTGATTCCCAGCTTAACCAGGGTCGGGATACAAATAGACTGTCTCATATCCTCTCTGTCCTATACCACACCATCAGCCAATCTCCTATTTGAGACTTTTCCATTCGTTTAAATTTTTGTAGCAATTTCTGGAGCCTAGGCGCTCACCAACCGAATGCCCTTTCTGACGTTGGTATGGATCTTAGTGCTTTAGTCGCCTTCTACGACACGTGCAGTCACCGGTTGGTCAATTCTTCAAACAACCCGAACACAACACGGGGAATATTGGTTGATAGCCATACAAGTAAATATTTTCATTTTTGATCTCTATCGATGATAAACTTTAGTTTTCAGGTCCGTTAGATGCAATCGTAATGCCCATATTTACTAAGCAAAACGTAAACTGTAATTACTTAGACCTTGGGATATAGTTGGAGCGCTGAATAGAAATTTTGGTATTAACGAAAAAAAACCCTGATATATTGTTAGTTTACGAGTAGAAGCTTATTAAATTGTATTTTACAGTTTGCTGAAGTGAAGCCATTTTTTTTACATAAATTCATTTATTTAAAATTCAATTAGACTCTAAATAAAATAATTTTAAAGAAAAGTGTCCAGAATTACGTAGACATATTTCCTCAACATGCTGCCTAAATCATTTAACGAAATCTGAAGCGGTTTAATTAATATTGCCAATTTCTTCGGTGTATCCGTTTAGCCATTCTCTGCTCATGTTTATAAATATATAACTAGTTATATATTTTATATAATTAGTATATACAATTCTGGTCAGTCCATAGCTGGTCTGTATATTTGTCTTTTAGCCTGTGATTTTCTGGCTAACCACTAGAACTATAACTTTTCTCTTGGCATAACTTGCTTTGGTAAGCTTCAACACTTACCACTTAACACTAGTTGCTCTTTGCATTAAATGCTAGTATTGGTCAAATTTTGTATTCCAGTCTTGATTTCAAATTAAATTAATAGTGCCAAGTTGCTGGCTTGTTAGCAGGTTGTTCGACAGCGTATCAGTAGGTGCGTATTCTAATCTAGGGGTATCCCGTCAACGACATGTTATGGGGAAGGAAACTGTAGTTAAATCTGGCTCAAGCCCTTATGCTTTCAGTTTCTTTGGAGTTATAGAATACTTTTGACACGTTTTAATGGATTAACCTGTAAGTTTGGGAAATAATAATTAGACCCTTCGCAACTGCACAGATTAATAAGCGGTTTGTGACCTTTACATGACGTGAACTTGACCTCGATACTACTTATAACCTCTTGTAATTTTTTAAGGCTTTCTCATAAACCCTTTAAGCCCGTTGGCTTTCTGCAAACCCTTTGTTTCGACTGTGTTTTTCCACTCCGTGATTAATAATGTATCGTTATGCAATTGAGGTCTAGACTGCTTCAGACTGCTCGTAACTTTTATTAGTAAATTCGTTATTCGTTACTCTTTTGCACTTCTGTGACAAATCACATGGAGCAGTGCAGTCTTCCAATGCAGTATTCCAATGGCACAATAATTCAACACAACAATCACACAATGCAATTGCATTGATTGTTGTGTTGAATTATTGTGCCATTGAAATCTTGTAGTTGATTAATAGCACCCTACAAGTTGCTTGATATTTCGCAGAAAATATTTTTAAAAATGCATAACTTAGTCTCCTACGATTCTATTCATTAAATGTTAGCGCTGTTTTAGTTCATCTTATATTGATGAATCCTGTTGTAACTAAAGTTATGCTGTATACTTTGCAACTACAAGGTGATCCGCATGAGGACTATATTCATGACAACGCTATCTAGTATTTCTTAAAGATTTTTTAGGTACCTTGTAATCTCTACCTTGGCATAACTACCGATGAGTTTTTTCTTAAGCTGTTGCATATCTCTATTTATGTTAGAGTCTAGGCCCTACCATTTGTAAATGTTAATTTTCTTGACATTTCCTTAATTGAATGTATTGCCAATTCCTATCAACTTCACTGAAACTTTCCTACAAAGTTCATTAAGCTGAAAAACTTCAGACGCTGTGTCACTCTTTGCCTCGTGTCAGAGCAAAGTGGAACACTAGAAAAATATATTACGGAATTTTCTATAAAAACCATTGTACAATAAAATCTTTAAGGAAGACTTTTTCTTGATAGAGTTCACGATTTTAAATATATTAGTACTGTAATTTCACTCCATTGGATGTGAAAAAGTTATATTGCATTTTGTTGCTCGAATTCAAATATTCTGTTACGCATGTTTATTAAACTGAGTATTGTCGATTCTGGTGTTTTGATTATCATATAATTCCTTTTGTCTCTTATATACATGTATAATATACATGTATACACTGCAATGATTTGTCAGCTGTAACCATAGATTTTTAGCTAGCTGTAGTTGTTCTGTTAGTTAAATATGATGTCCTGACAAATTCATTGTATTTTCATCGAAATTGTGATGTTCATATGAAATCGTGATGTTCATAAAATATAGGCCTATATACATGACATTGTAAATTGTACTACTTATTTTATAATGTGTTAGTTGTTGTTAATTTGACAAATTCGTTTATTGCTTCATAGTTTATTGTTACCCACTCGTAAATCGTACAACTAAATTTGCTTCAAATGCTGCCAGAAGTTATATTATTTTTGCCACTGATGTTGTCTTTTTTATTATAATAATAATAAAGAATAACCTCCGAAAATTTCTATGGCTGTGTCATGGCCGGTGTCTGGTCTTCGAGACCGTTTTACAGGTTACAAGTAATGATATATTTGATATTCTGGTCTTCGATACCGCTTTACAGGTTATTATTAATGATATATTTGATATTGATAGCGCCAATCGGCAGCAAGCTGCGATACAGGATTAACCTTCCATGGGCCCAGGAAAAGCATTCCATCATTTGTTGACTGACCTGGGCTTTGAACCCAAGCCACTTGTATCCGAGGCGATTATGTTGATGTAGTGAATTATTATATGATTATTACTTTCAGAGTCACTATTTACTTTTCTGCAGGTTATTTCGGAGTCTTTAATTTTAAAAGTTTAATATGGTGTAAAGTGATACGCACCTAGCATGAGTTTTCGTAATGTTGATTTATTTTGGTTGTTTACTAGATTTTAATTAAGGAAGGCAGTGTAAAACCATTTCTGAAGTTTTAATTAATTATTAATTGAAGCAATAAAGTCTTTGTCCTCACATTTTGAGCGGTCTAGTAAGTGTGAGTAGAATTTGAGCATAGACTCTGTTGTGTTTGCTGCAGAAATAGTGGAAAATCATTTGATCCTTTAACGTTAGGATTTCCTTTTCTCGTTGAAACAAGAGAACTCAAAGCTACATTATCTTCTTCTGCGAAAGGTGTCACAACCATTCATGATAGTGCTTTGTTCCGGTTATCTTATATACAGACGAATTTAAGACTGAAATACAATGTGTTAACGATATTACTGATATTATTATATAGCGTGAATGATTATAATATTATTATTATAATCATTCAGACTATATAATATTATTATAATCAATCTATATTATTAATTAATCTAGTAAAACATACAATGTTGCATTATATTAATATGAGAGTATGCGTGTAATTCATAACATTTAAACTCAACTATGCATAGATGCTACAAACAGCAAATGAAAACATTCATCCAAACAATGAAAAAAGCATGCACAACCAATTGAAAATAGAAAAGTAGCCCAAATAAAATATTAACGAGTGCTAATATTTGCGTACTAGTAAATTTGCATACTGTATACTGTTCAACATTTATTTATAATGAAATACAATTCTGGCCAAGTAAAAATCATACATATAATCCTCATTTGCTAAACTTGTAATGTTCAGCGAAAATCACCAATCAAAAACTAAAATCTCATATATATATATATATATGAAATATTAGAAAGAGGAAATTCAGTAGTATTTATATATTTTATTTTGGTCGTATATTTAAACGCATGACAACCGCATAGGGCTATAAAGCTTCCTGTCTTAGTTGTTGTTTTTGTTGTTTTCGTTAAAAGCCCTTTCCTCTCCAGAGTAGTAATTGTTGCCTTTGATAGCGCACTGATGGCAGCCGACGAGAAATTAAGAATCCAACAGCTTCGGAATTTTTTCATCAAAACTGTCAACACTCGGTCCTCCATGCTGGTACTAACCGGGCCCTACTTATCTTAACTTCATTCATTGACGCGCAGCTTAACCAATTCCGGTTATTTAAACTGCTGTCAACTAATCTAAACAGCTTATTTCTCTGTTCAGGTTATTTAAGCCTAGTCTCCTGCTTTTTAGGTTAGCCTGTTGCTTACTCGACAATTTAATGACATTGTATTATAATTATGTGATCTTTTGCTGTTGTTGGATATTTGACAAGAAATACTCACTACGTGGTTGAACATTGTTATTGTGTTGTTGTTGATTGATAATGTGTATTAGGCAGATTATTGTAAGTTGATTAATCTCATTAGTAGGAGTTGTTGTAATTTATGACGATGTTGTATCAGTTGTTATAATTTATGACGATTCTGAAGAGTAGGATTTCTAGGTATATCCACATTTACAAACACGTAAATAAAGAGTGAAGTAGAATATTCAGTTAAAACTGGTAACTAAATTGAAACAAGCAGCCCCACATACGGGGTTGCTTGCTACAACTGTTAAATCTAAATTAATACTAAACCAAGTATCACACAATAGCAAACAATATAAAATAGTGTAATCAATTACTATCCCAATCAGTTGGCAATCACAAATATGACAAACTTAGTGGTCACTCTGTCTCGAAAAAATGTATGTATATACCAAAAAATAGGGGGATTGACTAAAGAAGACAAGGCTATCATCATGATAACTATCATGTAACTATAACTATCACTTGATCTGTGGATCAAGTGATAGTTATGGGGGATTGGAACGCGGTGGTGGGTGAAGGGTGAGAAGGAAATGAAGTTGGGGAATATGGTCTAGGAAAAAGAAATGAGAGAGGACAGAATTTGGATGACTTCTGCAATAAAATGAGATTAGTGGTGACCAACACTTGGTTCAAACATGAGAAGAGAAGGCGTTACACGTGGAAGAAACCAGGAAGCACCGGAAACGAGGGAAGAGACCAGATACACTTCTGATAAAGCAACGGTACAGGAATATTGTGAAGAATTCAAGGGCTTATCCAGGAGCCGATGTTAATTCAGATCACAATCTAGTAATGGCAAAGGTAGGGCATCAGCTGAAGAAAATACTTAATAAATAGAGAGAGTGTAAAATTACGATTTAATTTCATTTGTTTTATTGGTTTTGTTCCACTTTTTAATCTTGCTCCCACCGACCACGACCTTTTACTAAGTAAGTCTTATTAATTTAGATTTAACAGCTGTAGCAATTCAACCCCGTGTGGTGTAACAAGCAACCCCTTTTGTTACAATTTAGTTGCCAGTTATAAATGAATATTCTATTCATACACCAGACGCGCGTTTGTAAATGTTGACATACATCAAATTGGATTATGTATGAGCATAATTGTGCATAATTTCCTTTCTCTAACTGCGATAATAAAAGCTGTAGGACGAAAAAAGTAAATTTTCAACATCCACCCCGGTCTCCCCCACACATATACGCGTAGTAAAAGGTACACACCCAATGTATCAAATAGTACACATTAAAGTGTAGTAAAGTACGCATACTATTTTGTTCACATTTTAGTATACATATATGTGGATCGGAAAGGCGTTCATGTTTATGAGGACTATATGTGTACTTTTGTCGACGTATTTTTCTTCAGTGTAGGCCTACTGCTACATTTATTCCACGATCATGAAACGCTATGAAGCTATGAAGTACTATACACTCCTGCGAAACTTTTAACAAAACATTTGTGGAATATCAGTCCCAAATAAGTAATTCGGGGGACTAGAAGAATTAGATTTAGTCAAATGTTTTCCATATTGAACTGATTAGATTTCTCAGCAACATGCGTCGGCTCACTTGTACTAATAAATATTACTAATAAAATAGGCCTATTGTAAAAAAACTTTCAGTATTAATTGGGCCACGAACCACGAACAAGCGTTTCTTATGGGATGCCAAAGTTCCATACTGATGGGAGAGCTCAACCGGTTAATGGCGATATAAATTAAAAATGACTCAATATCTAATACTGTCATTCATTCATAAGAAAAGATAGATTCATTATAACAGTTAAGAAATATATGATATTTGAAAATGTTAACTAAATGTACATATTCGCTTTTTATTCATACTGAGATAACATTATTTACACCTTCTTTCCGTACGTCATCTCATTAACTATTTTATTAATAGCATCAGACGTTTAACTGTCCTATGTTTTAAATAACAGTTCAATATAAGTGACAATCCTATATTTATGTCACATATTTTCTGCCGCCTAACAGTTCACTTCTTGTTCCTACTTCATCAGGCTGAGAGTTGCTACCGCCAGCCAGTGGTACTGCTTCAGAGTCAGTCGTGAGTAGATTATCGCAAGCCATGTGCTGAGCTGCGGCTGGTCTAAATAAAGCACGACATTAAACATCCCTTTAGTCAGGCAAACTCGAAATATAACGATCAACAAAGCATTTATAGAAGTATATATACATCCATGGGTAAACAGGATTGTTTTCTCAGGGAATGACGCCCCTGCCCAGTAAATGTTAATCGAAGCTGAGGAAGGCACAGGGGGCCCACCTCGTCATAAGCAGAATCACCCAAGAATAATGGTATATCAAAAGGAATGTTATAGATGATTTAAAGATCCTCTCGGATTTGGACGTGAAGAGGAAAACGGAAGATAGAGATGAGTGGAGGCGTTATGGACCTGCACTAAGATATATATATGTATATATATATACATATATACATATATATATATATATATATATATATATATATATATATATATATATATATATACATAGATTCATATATATATATATATATATATATATATATATACAGACTGGGGCAAAAAAAATAATCCCCTAGCGAAATCTCAATAACTTTAAGAAAACTCAAAATATCTCTACACCATTTACGGAGCTTCTAGAGGAGGAATTTATGCGTATATCCTGCAAATTTGATGAAAATATTTTCATTAGTTACAAAATTACAGCACTTCTATAAGAGAAGTGCTAAAATCAATTTTAACAAGGCCTTCCGAAATGTCAGTCGTTCCTTTTAAAGAAAACAACGACCCTGAAAAGGGCCGTTTACTTAAGTGGTGGAGTTTATGCCTGCACAACCTTGTTAGCTACTCCAATGAAAGATGCTTAAATTTCGTTCTGCTGTTAAAATTATTCCTAAATTTTGAAGAAAATGTCCGGTACTTTTGTTTAAAAAAGCCCTGTTAAAATTGATTTTAAACATTTTTCGAAGAAACTCCGTATTTTTGTTACTACTGAATATATTTTCACCAAATTTGCAGGATATGTGTAGAAATTCCTCCTCTGGAAGCTCCCAAAATTTTGTAAAACTATTTTGAGTTTTGTCCAAGTTATTAAGAATTTTGGTCAAAAAAGCCTTGTTAAAACTGATTTTGCACTTTTTTCGTAGAAACGCTGTAATATTTTTCCTGCTCAATATATTTTCATCACGGTTTCAGGATAAACGCATAAACTCCACTCCTAGAAGCTCCGTAAAGGTCGTAGAGATATTTTTAGTTTTCTTAAAGTTATTGAGATTTCGCTAGGGGATTATTATTTTTTGCCCTAATCTGTATATATATATATATCTATACATACATATATATATATATATATATATATATATATATATATATATATATATATATATATATATATGTATATATAAATGATAGAAATAGAAATAGAAATATATATATATATATATATATATATATATATATATATATATATATATATATACACATACATACATACATATATATAGGGTGAGTATTAAAAAAAATACACCTGCAAAAAGTTTGAATATCTCAGGCTACTGTTAATATTTTGCAATAAAACTTTTACCAACTACTAACTGACTAATTTCTGATGAGGAAGCCAATTTTCATCCATTTTAGTGCATAGATTGGCCAATTATGCAAGTTTCAGCACAGCAACCCCCCATTTTTACCTAAAAATGGCGCTTACTACCACGGCAAGGGCAGATTGCACTGCATTGACGAGAAGGTAAAGGTGAACTCTCAGTATTACGTCAACAATTTGCTTCCGGAGCTGTTTGATGATTGCTGTGCTCTTCTACCAAATGGTTTTATCTTTCAGCAGAATGGTGCTCCGGGTCAAGCATCTCGTCATGCACAGGAATGGATCAGCGAGAGAAACCCGGATTTCATTAAGAAGAATGAATTGCCTCGAAACTCTCCCGATCTAAATCATTTGGATTACTATGTCTGGGGAACCAAACTGCATCTCTATCAGAAATACCAGCCGAAGCCTAAAAACAAGACAGAACTGCAGGAAGTGCTACAATCGATCTGGGGATCTGGGAGAGAGTGCCCCAAGCTGAAATCAACAAAGCTGTCCTAGCCTTCCGAAAGCGATTGTAGTCCTGCGTACTAGCGGGAGGAAAGCATATCGAATAGTCAGTAATGCTAGCAGATACAACTGGTTCTTTCTGAACCACTACAACGGCCCTATTCAGGGCCAAAATAAAAATAAAATAAAATAAAATTTATATTTACAATACATTAAAAAATGGGGGGTTGCTTTGCTGAAACTTGCATAACTGGCCAATTTATGTATCAAAATGGATGAATTGGCCACCCCATCAGAAAATAGCCCTTTAGTAATTGGTAACAGTTTTATTGGAAAATATTAACAGTAGCCTGAGATATTCAAACTTTTTGCAGGTGTAATCATTTTTTTAGTCACCCTGTATATATATATATATATATATATATATATATATATATATATATATATATATATATATATATATATATATATACATGTATATATATATGTATATTAAAAGAAAATAATATATAATAATCTATATAATAATTCCATCTTCCCTTGGATCTCAGATTAGTTACGGTGGGGTTTTAGAAAATTTTGTCGCAATTTCTGAAGCCTACGAGCGCACCAACCGAATGCCCTTTCTGGCGTTGGCTTGGATTGTAGTTCTTAGTACTTTGTCGCCTTTTACGACACGTCTAGTGTACGATTGGCCTATTCTTCAGCAACACTGACACAATATGGGTAAATGAAACACCAAAGAAAATAATTTATTCATCACTCGAGGGTGGACAGTAGTATCATAAATTATCATGCATAGTATTCATACCAACATTTGAATATCCATAGTATAATAATTATAATCCAATAGACTATTAATAAACAAACAGGGCTATTCTAATTAAGACATTAAGAAGCTGTAAGTGTAAATTGAATAGAACTAATCATTTTATAAATCATGTTTTCTGAAAATGACAGATAGCTTGCTTGCATGTGGCATAGCATGTGGCATGCCATAAACATATAACATTATGCCTTGTTAACAGTTTCATCATACTCTAATTCTGAGTGCCCATCACTCAATGCCAGAGTCTTCATCTGAGACATGATACTGACAAAAAATAGCACAATTATGTTTGAGAAATTGAGAGTGACTGACTGACTGACTACATTTAGGAATCAGATTCAGGAATCAAGAAACATGAGTCAGTATATATAAAATTATATATATATATATATTATATATATATAATTTGCTCCTTAATAAGCAGACTCTAAGTATATGCCATTCGTTCAAAAACAAAACAATTCTTTTCCAGTAAATCATCTATTCTTTTTTAATAAATTTCTGGTTAGTTAATTTTTGACCCCTATATAAAATCCTATCTCTTCCCATATGAGACAAATTTCCAATAGGCCACTTATTTCGATTTCACTTCTCAGGGGTCAACTATTTTGTAGAAGATGATATAGTGTAAATAGCGAGACGAGTATAAACCGTTTAAAATTGAACATGAAATCGTATTTGAATGGAATAATTCAATAACATACAGTCATAATATAAATGCAATTTATTTCTTCTGTCGTAAGATGTTAATTTTTTTAAATAAGCGCGTATGCTGACACAAATTATAATAAAATATACAAACATAAATTACAAAAAACGGTGGTTTTTTACGAGATTCAACTTCTAGTGCCACATAAAGAAAAAATCTTCGCAAAGAATATTATTCACTAGACGAGATTCAATCAATCCATTAGAGTAAACGTCTTAGAGTATTACGTCATTTGAGTATTACGTCATTTGAGTATTACGTCTTAGAGTATTAAGCCTATTACGTCATTAGAGTACTACTTAGTAACAAGATTATTCTATTCGCTTTTCTTAATATATATATATATATATATATATATATATATATATATATATATATATATATATATTAATGTAAACATGATATTTGAACATGCGAAGAAATTGTTCTAATTTCTTACATATATTAGTAACAAATTACACAGGTCTAAAAGCTGGACACAAGATCGATTCAAAGTTAATCACCCTTAAACTTTAGAAAATATAGCATAACATACGCCACTTAATTATTACTTTCCATCAGCAATATTTCAATGTAAGCTAGTAAAGAATACTTACAGCAGAGACTTAACCATTTACTCAAACTATTTAACCATTGTTTAAATATTTTACGTATCTTAATATTATTTTCACGACGAAATAATTTTAAGATTTCAAATAAAAAATAATTAAAATAACTTTCATGAAAACAAAATGTTAGACTGAGAATACAGACAATAAAAATACAGACGAATGAAGCACGTGTAAATACAAGTACGCATATATACTGAAAACATTTCTTAGCTATAACAAAAAACGTTTTTATTACTTTTTAATATTTACTTCAGAAAATACAGCACTGTTTTAACACTGAACACAATGGTTACGCACATAGTTGAGGCCTCTGCTCAGCGGAGTGCCTAATCACATGTAGCGGTGAGATCACCGTTGCGCGAATAGGAGACTAATTGACAATACATGTACAATTGTACATACCCCAGGCTCATTCCTATCAACATATATTTGCTATCATACAGTTATGCTAGGTTAGGTATCAAGTGCAAGCCTGTGAAGTGTCCGAGCCACAGCAAAATGCACATCAAACGAAAGTCTATCAAACGTATATCATGTAAAATGTATATCAAACGAACGTCTTACAAAAAGCAAGCCCTTAAATGTGAATACCCAGCGAATGGGAAGAAAATGGCGGAATAAGCCAGAAGGCACAACTCTCCGAAGCTTGAGGTTGCATTTATTAAAAAAGACAGAAAAGGCAAGCCTGTGATGATGTTGGACTGAGCGTAATCAGCATAAAGTGCAATAAGAACATTAATATGTTACATGGAAGAACAATAGTGAGAAAGAAGTTATTTCAGACATCATGAATATGTCCAAGAGTTGCTATCTTTTTGGATATGCAAAAGATAGTACGTGATGTTTAAACGCCAACTGCTTCGACGGTCATTGACGTATAATTGGATTTTCATGCAGACGAGAAAGATATAATGCATCCAGGTTGTAAATAGTTACAGGTAGCTAAATAGTTACAATACAAAGAAGTAACTACATCATTTTAGTATCAAATAGCATTTGCAAATAGATTTTATTAGGTTTAAAAATACATTCTAAGGGCAATGTTTGTTTCCTTCGAGATTCTTTAGCGCTACAGCGACAAATATCTAACAATAAATTAATATAACTTCAATCGTCTAAAACCACTAGGTTATGAATAGAAGTAGATTTGCTTAAACACTGTGTGAACTCAGATTTTGATTACGTTCGCTCAGTAATCGTCACCACTATGGTGAGTTTAAGTAAATTAGTTAAAATTATCAGCAGGGCAAGAGCACTTTCGATAGAATTATCATCAGCTAGTCTCATAGATTGTCACAAAGACTTGAGTTCTGGAAGTTTTAGAATTACTTGTAGGAAGCACAATGATAGCAACGTCTCTACACATGAACATGTCGTCTTACAGGCTGGTACCTTGACAACATAACTAATCAGGACGTCAGTTTAACTTCTTCCTTTGATGACTTGAAAGCAAATGTAGTGTCGAAGAATAAGTTTTTGATAGAACTGCAACAGTCCATAGATTTACTGGATCAGCTTCTCAAATTGTGCGCTCCTCACCTATTGCATATAAAGACCAGTTACAGCACCCCAGTCTAAGCACTAAAATATTTCGTATGTCGTTGGTATGGCCGTAGGTATGATTTAGTATCTTGAATGTAACCAATCGAATCGTTTATAAGTCTATAATTTAGATTTCTGCGTTAACTTCTTGTGTTATCCGTATAGCAAACTTTAAAAATCGATTAGAAAACGGTTAATAGCCTACTAAGAATGATAGGAATTATCCAAGGAATTGGAGAAATGGAAACAATGAAAAAATCATTAATATACATCTTATTTATAATGAGACTCCTTTTTTCAAGTTTTAGTCACGAATCTCACTACTGCTTCACGAAGTTAGTATTTCTTGATAGATACTATGGATAGTGAATCACTTTTAGAAATACACCAGAAGCAACATCTTGACGCTATCTATATATTTGGTGTACAATACACACTAGGTTTGAAACTTGTGAACCATTACGCCTACTCTTGCGCTTTGCAAGGAGGAATAGGCGGTAAATGCTATAACTTGTCATCATAATTTTTGCCATAGCCTCAGCAACCTCAATCAGCGAGGACTACTCAATTAAAACTTACTAAAATATGTAACGATATAAGCCAAGTCAAATATTTTAGATTTTCAGGATACGCGCACAGAACAACTAAGTATCAAATATTTCAGTTATAAACAGAAACAAAACATAACACTTGGTTTCTTTGACATTATCGCTGGCTAATATCATTGGGTATAAGGATAGGTAGCAAAGAAAAAACAATAAATAGACTACGTATTTTCAAAAATACAGCAGTGATACTAAAATAATTATATCGTTGCAGACATTTATTACAGTTGATAGAGTTCTAAAAGGGACAAATAATATGCAATTCACCAACTACTTAT
Organism: Enchytraeus crypticus; assembly: GCA_905160935.1. Classification (NCBI taxonomy): domain Eukaryota; kingdom Metazoa; phylum Annelida; class Clitellata; order Enchytraeida; family Enchytraeidae; genus Enchytraeus; species Enchytraeus crypticus. The sequence goes on along the minus strand of CAJHZI010000447.1, from coordinate 1,159,601 downwards.
CAAAGAGAGTACACACATTACATGGCATTTCGTCTCAGAGATTTGAAAACAAACATTATTATATTTGACTTTCAATATGTATTCATCATTCAGTAAAAGTGAGCGAAACTTCAATGTTATATTAAATAGTCAGTTTAAAGACATGTTTAAATGCGTTAAGTATGTATATCAAAGTTATTCACGCTTATATTATCATTCTCAGCATTTTGAATTGGAATTATTGAATAGTCATTAATTTGACAAAATTGTTCTAACTGAGAGTATATTCTGACAACAGCTAAATAGAACAAATGTTTGCTTCATTTCGCAAGTTCACCGAGTAGCTGATAATTTGACAGATTATGCTGCGGCTGGCCTTCAGTTGCTACTGCTGTAAGCCAAGAAATTTATACTAAAGCGATCATTAAAGAATTTCCTACATCAGACGGAGCTCACTATCTTGTAAGACTGGAAATGAATTAACTAGTTAAACTCTAACAGATAAACAAAATGTACCTCAGGGCAATACGTACTATCATTATTTTTCGTTATAAAACTGAAACTCTTTACATTCGATGAAGAATTGTTACATAGGACAGTGGCAACCAAAATTTTTAAAAATATGAAAAAATTCCCCACATTTGATTTTTTCACTGTTCAAACGGTTCCAATTACACACTGAATTACTATGACGTCATACACTGCTTTTATGCAAACTTCAGCCAGCTGTTTCCATTTGTTTATAATCAAGGCACTTACAGATGATTGATATTTATTTCTTTGCTTTGATCATGCTTTTCACAATTTGCAGAGTGATACCCGTGTGACCAATGAAACCCATGTGACCTCGCTCCAGTGTGAGGCGAGTTCAATATATATAATTATTTTACTATTATTACATTTTATTTTAGTGTCTGTTCAGGTGTTCCCTATAAAATATATATTGTGGAATATTTTAGAACATTGTGGAATAGTTTAGATATATTTTGGATAAACTATCTCGTTTTCAGTTGCAAGATTGCAAGTCTTACAGGAAGAATAAAATTATAAGACGTTTAATCACTTCTAAACCACAATGAAATGTCATATATATATATATATATATATATATATATATATATATAAATATATATATATATATAAATATATATATATATATATATATATATATATATGTGTACTTGTATATATATATATTATCGTAAATCTGTTAAATGTTTATATATATATATATATATATATATATATATATATATATATATATATACAAACATATACATACATATACATATCTCAGCAACAGTATAAAATCAAACGAGTGTATTTGGATGAAGAATCTACCATCCTCTTCTAAACAGAAAAGGGTTCCAAGAAATCTGTTGAAAAGCCAACCAATTTCACACGGATGCCGACAAACCGTCAACTTTTTAGAAACTTCTCTTTTCTGTTCATCAGTGAGAAACGGCGACAAAGCCCTATAGCCTCCAGTTTGATGGTAAAATAGCTCAAGGGGATCAAGTAGTTCTGCCAAAAAAAACACATCCGAAAACAAACTTGGTATTCTTAAATATGAGAGTAGTTCAGCCGCGGCCATCTCAAGGAACTACATCAGCTTCTTGATGAATAGTATGCATGGAGAAATATTCACATGATAATCTGCGACAAGAAGGCATTAAATACTGGTCGGTTGCACGGGACTGTAAAGCTCATACAGAATGATTTCCTGAGCAAGGGCTTTCAGGCACCACACTATACTGTCTGTCAGCAGCATGTACTCCACGTCCTTCTGAAGCATGTCATGGGTTTTCTTATTCAAGAGCCAACGAGCAACCCACAACTCAAGTCTCTCTGCCGGCTGATTATCACCTTGTTGCGACAGATGATGTTAACTCAGGCGAGAACTCTCGATTACGAGATAATTTCAAGTTCATATATGAACTACTGGAGAACTACTAGTGGATTTGGAGGAGAATGGAGAGGATTAGCTGGACTCAAAAAGGTTACAAATAAGGAAGTTGTGGAGAGAGTAGGACAGTTAATAAAGATATTAAGAAATAGGAAGAAGAGTTGGATAGGCCACATTCTAAGGGGGGAGGGTCTATTAATAGAGGTCATAGAAGGTAAAATGGAAGTGAAAAGAGGCAGGGGCAGGCCGAGACTATGTATGTTTAAAGACCCACTTACATGTGGAAATAAAGAGGAAAGCGGAAGACAGATAAGAATGGAGGCGATGTATACCATGGACCTGCCAGTAGGCAGTGCACTAAGAGAGAGAGAGATATGAACTACGTCAAGCATATTGTCATTACCAAAAAACACGTTGGCCACGAATCAGGTGGAAGAAACTCCAAAATTTATACGAGGCAAGATGAAATTCACGTGCGATATGTTACTATAGTAATAATAATATCCTCCTCTATAATCTCCGAAAATTTTGATATATTTTGAGTCTTGAAGTTACTGAGATTTCGCCAGGAGATAATTTTTGTCCCAATCTGTATATGATATAAATAAGATATAGTGCTAGCGGACTATGCAGCTATAAATTTATCTAATAGCCTAGTTTACATGTAAATACTAGGTCTATATAATTAATTAGTCATTTAGATTGCAAATGAAGTTTTCTGCTGTCCTATTATTCAATTAAGTTTAAGGGTAAAATGTAAAATGCACTTGTAATATTGTAAAAACAGTAACATGTTCTCCTACAAGCAATCGGCACGACTGCGTGCTTAGTAGATTCACTCCTTTCGTCAATCACCAGGCAGACTTTCCCGTTCGTACTGATGTTACACGGAACGCTAACAGGAATACTGTTAGTAATCACTCAGCTCTTCGACCCTCAATACTGCAGTTCGCAGTAAACTACACTTTGGTGTTTCTTACAACATGGTGTTTCTTACAGCACAATCTGTCCTCTTTCATGTTCATGTGTACCGTGTACACAAGTCTCTGTTTATAAGTAACACGTGACATGTAACATTCACATCTCCGTTTTTATTTAACCTAATGCAATAAGATGTCTCATTATGCACTGACAAATATTTGTTTATGTAATCATAAATCTTAAATTAAATGTATAGCACTGATAGGCTTAAAAAAGGAATATAATTGTACTCATTAGACTATTGTTAGGAAAGATTTCTCGAATAGAAGTAGAAGAAAAAATAGAAGAAAAAACGTTGCAAGCCTCAATAGCTAACAAAATGTAGGGCCTGAGTCAGGTATTGGAAAGAAATTCAAAAGTTTTAAAATCTGATACCTAGGTAGAAAGTCCCGTGGGATTTTTCCATGGCAAAATATCTTAAATGCACAGAACGGTGGATTAGTATTTGCTATTTACGATGCATCTGATTATGATATGCGGCGCTTACTAATACGGATTAATATATAAATATAGGCTTATTGCATTAAAATTGATGAAAAACAGCATTTAGAATAATGTGCGTTAACTTTCGCTTTAACTTAAAGACGTATGAGGTACGGTAACGTTTCTAACCCTCTCACCAAGTCTCAATTCTATCTAAAGGCTGGCTACGGGCCTGAGTATGAGCAATTCGCATTGCGACAGAGAGACACGCAGGAAGCGGAAATGCTCCTACCATTAGTGTACCAGTTCGTCATAGTCACCGAGATATGATTCATATGACAGCAGCATATCAATTACCTTTGCATTCTGTGCTCATCATATGAAACCAATGGTGGAAAACCTACTTTATTTCCAAAACAAATGTATGTTTTCATATTGTTTTCATTGTTTTCATATGTAAGCTTTTTCCACAGTTGCAAAAAACAAAGCTAGAAATCTTGAATCATAATCAGAAAAGATAAATGCAATATTGCACTATTGGCATGACTAAAGCTTAACTATAATTTGAGACATTTATCATAAGCTAATGTAAATTTTTCTGATTTAAATTTAAGAAATTTTCAAACAATTTCGAGTTTTAAGGTTTTTAAAAACCTAAATAACCTACTTTTTGGACTTTTAGACCCTATTGGTTTTTTTAAAACCTACTTTTGCCACCCCTGAATATAACCAAAGTATTACAATATAGAATTCAATTCCCTAGCGATATGAACTTGTAAAATAGAATCTGAATTTGACGAAAGAGTCTAGAAAAATATTGCATTCCAAGTCAGTGCGTTACTTTTAAATAATCCTGAAATATCGACAGTACTGCAATCCAAGTCAGTGTGTCACTTTTAAATAATCCTGAAATATCGACATATTAGGCAGATGAACAAATCTAAATGACTCGCAGTTTCTAATAAAACAAAAGATTAACATTGTTAAGATCAGTTAAAACTTAGATTAGGATTTAGGGTTAGGATTATTGATATAGGGTTAGGTTTAGGGTTATGGGTTAAGATTAGCGTTAAGGAAAAGGGTTATGTTTAAGATTACAGTTAGATTTATAGGTTTTATATATTTAAGAGATTCAGGAATAGGATTTTTAAAATACCGAAATATGTAACTGGAAGGGAAAATATTAATAACTTTGATAAAGTTTTAATTACTTTCTTGTGTAGATAGAATGAATGCTAAAATGTTTTTTACATCGAAGGTTTTGAAACATCACAAATATCAACGTACTTTTGAATACATTACAACTGAAGATCTTATTCGCCTTTGTCTTATTCGCCTTAAATGTTCATTAAAAAACTCCATACTAATCAAGTATAGCATACGGAAACGTGTCACCAGCCCAGCATTTAATCTCTATAGATTGCAAGCTTATTTATTCATAATGCCATAATTCCAAAGGCAAATATAACCTTAACTTAAATATGATTTATCTAAATCAGCGCAAAAAGAATTGGGATTGACAAAGAATCATTGAGAGAATCCGTAGGTTAGTGTTCAAATTCTGTACTGACCCTGTTAAAATTTCAACAATGAAGTCATAATTTATACACATGAAACTACGACGTCAGCGTTCGAATTTCAACAGTGAGAGTACAGAATTTTAATCCTGAACTTAACAAAGTGCCGTTGGTTTCAAGACAGGAAACAAACTTTAAACGTATGGATTTTCTACGAACACTAGATAGTAAGAAGTAATAGATAATAATTATAGATAGGGCAAGTGGCACAGATAGACAGTTGATAAATGTATTAAGAAGTAGGAAGAAGAGATGGATAGGGCACATTCTGAGGTGGGAGGGTCTATTAAAAGAGGTCATAGAAGGTAGAATGGAAGGAAAAAGAGGCAGGAGCAGGCCGAGAAGATTAGGTATGTTAGATGATTTAAAGACCCACTCATATGTGGAAATGAAGAGGAAGGCGGAAGACAGAGAAGAGTGGAGGCGTTATGTACCATTGACATGCCAGTAGGCAGTGCACTAAGAGAGAGAGAGAGAGAGGGCAAGTGATATATATTATATTACATGTAAGAATTGGTTTGAATCCAGAGAACGATGGCTAAGGCCACGATGATGATGAGAGTGATGAAGCAGGTTCCCACGAGCGCCCACGTAGCTATCTGATAGGGTATCCTTGGCCTCGGTGTCGGCTGAGGCGTCGTTGTAACTACACATAATACAGCATATAGTGTTAATGGCTTAATTATAAGTTGTCAAATGCAATGAGCACAACATGTTCACAACATCCATACATAGGGCACTAATTTAATGCAAAATAGTATTGGGTATATGATATGGTGCTGTACATAATTTGCATTGACAGGATTTGCGTGGTTTTAGCAGCCCGCGACAAAAACAGGAACGTTGCGACGTCATCAATCAACCCGTCAAAAAGTGTCATGATTCGATGAAACTAGTCGACAGTTGTATACATGCAGGCCCTAGTTGTATATCGAGACATTAGACGCATGATAAAAGAATAGTGGCCGGAATATAGAATTTTGAATTCTGAGCAGTTTGGATTCGCTAGAACGAAGCTTACCAGAAGGTTGATAATGGATTATGAGATCAGACAGGTAAGAAAATTAGCGAGAGATAAGTGTTTTGAAAGTTAACGGAGCAATGTTATACTCAATTCTTTGAACAGCAGGAAACCAAGGAAGCCTATTAAGCAAGGAACTAGAGGTGGCCTGAAGCCTTGAGGATTGACAGACAAAGCACACGCACACACACGCACGCACGCACACACATACACACACACACACACACACACACATACACACACACACATATATATATATATATATATATACATATATATATATATATATATATATATATATTATGGTGCATATATTGAGTAGTGAGAGAAACAGAAAGAGGGAGAGAAAGAAAATTTACGAGACGAGAGAAATAATGCAATTTGAAATGAACGCGATTCGGTTAAATTATAATCCAATTTATTCATGTAGAATCTAAATGAAAATGCAGCAAGAATGATATAGTGTAGCCTCTGATTGGCGCAATATGACTTTAAGTTGAGTTGTACTTACCAGGTCGTCGAGAGGAGACAGAGGGATAGTAATCTCTCCAGAAAGCGAAATGATTTTGCCGATAGTTGAGATCGAGATAGCTGAACTCAGATATGTACAGATAGCTCATGTTATACTTATAGAACTGATACCACGAAATGTTACGCGTCCAGTCCGGTGTTGGATTCCTGTAGCATTCAACACAAATTTCAAGAATTTATCAACAACACCAATAACAACATAATCAGAAGGCTACTGATAGGTCAATGACATAACTGAGCACCATGGAACCACATCTAAGCGACGAAAAGAGTGAGTGGTCCAACTACATAATAAAACACTTAAATAATGTTAATGATGAATCATGATGTTCAACAAAAAAATGAAAAAAGAAACTTCAAAAGTACCGTCCTTTAAAATTGTACTTATTTTTCAAACAAATTCATCAGTTACCGTTGATAATTAAATTTTAAATTGAGAATGCTCGTTTGCAGTATATTTTTATTATTAGCTTCACTTTCCACTACCGCATAAAAAGTGTATTTTACTATGGCTAAAATACTTACCTTTTATAGGTATAATTAAAAATTACAAGAATACTTTGAAAAGAAAGCTTCCTCGAAAGATGTACCAAAATATAATGATTTTTTGAGAGTCGTAGGGTACATTGCTACAACTTCCGCCTTAGGATAGAAATTTTCGGGTTCAAATTCAGTTTCAATTAAAAGTAGCCAATTATTCCTAGATATGAGCATTTTCTACAAAAGTACACCGAGTGATCATATAATAACCCTCGGTAAAAGATGAAACAAACGCAATGTGCATACGGGCCAGCGGGACGTAGTTTGCCCACCCCTGCTCTAAGGGATTAGCAATAAATTTTCAAAAATCCTGCTTATGTGCATTAATACTATAGGCGTAATAAGTGCTTATGGAAGTTGTGGTTAATCCTGACAACATAATTACTGGAAATCAGCATAAGATACAAACCCATATTTAGTGAAATTGAGCCACATTTGTTGCATGAAATCACTGACGTTACGATCAATGTAGGTCCACTCTGTCTGCTCAGGAACTATACCAGTGATGTTTCCCAGTGTTTCATTGTAGAACGGAAAACCGAGCAAATAGTCGAGGTCCCGACCATATGGCGTACCTGCAAGAATATGTATTTTATCACTTATTTAGAATATAAGAAAATGTTAGACAATTCTGGAGAGTTCACACACAAGTAGATGCTAATCAAATAAAATATTTCAAAAGGCTACAAAGCATTAAAATCAGTTTTGTTTAACAATTACAATGGGCAACTCGTTCTATTGATAAATAGAACGAGTGGCCCATCGTAATTGCTAAACAAAACTGATTTTAAATATAAGGGGAATTTTAGCAACAATAATAAGAAAGTTATTTTAAAAATATATATTATATTATATATATAAATAAATAAATAAATATATATATATATTATAATAATAATAATAATAATAAAGGTTTAACGTCCGTTTCCTCATCCAGGGATGATGTCAGGGACGTCATATATATATATATATATATATATATATATATATATATATATATATATATATATATATATATATATATAATTTAAAGGCCGTGTGGTGAATGTTGGCTGGGCATAATGGCGTTCTGGCCGTGTATAATATAACCTGTATTTTGTCCGGCTTGCTGAAGGAGGATAAATCGACCGTGGACTACACGTGTCGTAAAAGGCTACAAAGCATTAAGATCCAAACCATCGTCAGAAACGGCAATCGGTTACAGAGGACCTAGGTTATATCAATTACTAAAAAATGTCTAATCCAGATCCTAGTTAAACTACGATTTAAGGGAAGATATGCTAATGATATAGTTTAAAGAAAATTTAAAAAAGGCTGCGACACAAAAGAAGCCACAGGGATGATGCGGGTCTATATGAACGAAGTTTAGAATATGAGAATGAAGTCTTTGTGATTTGTAGATTTTGAGAAGGCCTTGACAGGATTGATGGGATAACGATGCTGACTGTTCTCAGAAGAACAACTGACAGGAGAGATTGAAGGCTAATTCTAAACTTGTACATGAATCAAAACCCTAAAAAATGAGGTAACAACAATACTCAGAAGAATGTGCAATAGTCATAGAGAACAAGGACATAACTCCAGAAAGCATATTAGATATGTTCAGAGAGAAGAAGGATTTTACAGCAGAGACAATCGGAGAGATCATATTTCTACAGACAGAATCATAAGAGAACAGATGAATATAGAATCCAGAGTTATCATAGAGAGAGTTACCATAAAGATAAAGATGCAATATAAGAGACATTGTAATAGAGACCATACTACTGTTAATGTAAAGCGGCTATATCATTTGAAATTTGATAGAAATCTTGATTCAAGCAGACGAGATCTTGGTCAGCTATTGAGAGATCAGTTCACCAACCAGACGTTAACTAAGGAGGAGATATTTAGTAGATATTTAGTAGATACTTAGAGAGATTTTGTGAATCTAGTGTTGTGGTATTCAATAAATCAACCAGTCATAACTTCCCATCGGAGAAATGGAGTAGTCAAAGACATGGAGATTCAGGAACACAGATGTTCGTAAAGCCCATAAATAGTGGGGAGGAAATAAATCAATCACAGATCATTACACAAATTAAAGCGTTACAGAATAATATCTGAGATATTGTTAAACAAATGTCAATCAGATGGCAATGGCAACGTGAAGTGTATAGTAACAGCGAGTGATACTATAGTTTATTGCTTAAGCAGATATACAGAGCAGAATATATAGCTTAGTTTTATATAATATATATATATATTCGGTTCTTAGTAGATGCACTATATTATACAGTAATTATTTGACTGATTGATTAGACGTTAATGTGCTACAGAGATTATTAGTGCAAGTAATAAATGTGCAAGGCTGACATTTTTCGTTTAATATTTCTCAAACTATCAGTGCATATCCATCAATTTTTTGTTTTATCGATTTTAATGATTTGTGATCATGTAAGAATATTATCGCTTTGCTGCTATCTAGAAATTACTAAGGCATTTATCTAATGAAATAGATTATTTTACCCATCCAGGTAGGCAAAATTTCAAATTCTGATCGATGCCCAAACTCGTACATATAGACAGGCGGACAGGAGAGATCATTGGGATTGAAGGGATCGCAGAGAGATTGAATCTTGAGTAGCGAGTCGATACACCAGCCGTACATCTGATCAGACCATAGCTGTGATACAGAAAATTAACGTACATATAATCAGCTGTATTACAGACAATTAGCGTACATATAATCAGCTGTGTTACAGACAATTAATGTACACACAATCAGCTGTATTACAGAAAATTAACGTACATATAACAGGTGTGTTACAGACCATTAACGTCAATATAATCAGCTGTGATACAGACAATCAAAGTATATATAACCAGCTGTGTTGCAGACCATTAACGTACCTATAATCAGCTAGCTGTGTCACAGCTAGCTGATTATAGGTACGTCAATTGTCTAGACAATTAACGTACATATAATCAGCTGTGTTACAGACAATTAATGTACACACAATCAGCTGTATTACAGAAAATTAACGTACATATAACAGGTGTGTTACAGACCATTAACGTCCATATAATCAGCTGTGATACAGACAATCAACGTACATATAACCAGCGGTGTTACAGACCATTAACGTACCTATAATCAGCTAGCTGTGTTACAGACAATTAACGTACATAAAATCAGCTGTGATACAGACCATTAACGTCCATATAATCAGCTGTCATACAGACAATTAACGTATTTATTTGTACATATACACGAACGAATAAATACACATCTGCGTATGAGGCACAGATTTACGTACACATATTGTATATCTGTGATGCAAACATAATTTAGTACACATAACTAGCTGTGATACAGACAATTAACGTACAGCTGTGATACAAACATATTTAACGGTAACTTAGTCATTCTAAGCTGTGATACAGACAATTAATGATCAGCTGTAATTAGTGATGTCAAAATATATTTAACCGATCTTTTACTCGCAACAACTGCTAAGAAATCTCAAATAATATTTTACCTCGTCAAAAAATTAAAACTGAATTTACAAAGTCTAAATTATATAATGTTGATAACGGATTCAAAGCCCAGATGGTGCAGATGATCAGCTCATCGATCAGCCCAAGATCAGCCGATGATCAGCCCAAGTCAAGTTGTGAAAGTGAACAGAAAATCATTCACGACATAACCCAGCTGCATAACCCATGGGTAAACAGGATTGTTTTCTCAGGGAATGACGCCCCTGCACAATAAATGTTAGTCGAAGCTGAGAAAGGTATAGGGGGACTACCTCATCATAAGCAGAATCCCCCAAGAATAATGGTATATCACAAGGTATGTTATAAATAATTTAAAGATCCATTCGTATGTGGACATTAAGAGAAAGACCATAGATAGAGATGAGTGGAGGCGTTATATACTATGGACCTGCCAGTAGGCAGTGCAGTAAGAGAGAGAAAGAAACCCAGCTGCCAAATAAAGCTTTGCTCTAAAGCCAAGGACTCACAAGTGAGGGAGGATGTCTAAGAAGCAGGGTGGCGATAACCCGAGACTTGCTTTAATGAGCAAGGCTTCGTTTACTGGAGTTTCGTTCAAGCCTCTTCAAAAGTAACAGCAACCGACGAAATAGTCGGATGTCCAAGGTCTAATATGTTAGAGGGATCATGCCCTAGCTAAAGACACCGAATCACTACGCAGAAGTAAATCTCACACAACCAGTATAACCGGTAGTAATTGCTTGAGCTGTGGAATCATAAAATACAACTCCGCAACCTCCAACCAAAAGTGTGCTAAGTGCGTGATAGTTTTTAATATTTTCCTAAATTATTAAGTTCTCCTTGAAAAATCATTGTGAAAGCAGCACGGTAGACTTTGACTCACTTAAATTAAATAAAAGATATGTCTAGCTCTCTAACTACCACATATGCCATAGTTTGTTTAGCGTCATGGTTTAGAAGCATATTGCTTCTCTTCAAGATGATTATGTATACATGCGCTTAAGCTATGTTACAACGATTAATTTACTCAATGCATAGAACTAATTACATTATTCACGCATGTGAATTAAAAGTCAAAAGCTAGTGTTAACGTTAGTTTCCTCACTCGAAAGCGATGTCAGTGACGGGCTAGCCCAGGATTTGAACCCCGCACATACCTATCCGCGGTCGAATATCTTACCGACATCACCACTGACTCCAGCCGGTGGCGATGTCGATTAACCAATAAACTCTAGACGATATGACTAGGCTAGCTAAAACCTTAAATTTTGAGTTATACATGTATATAAAACCGTGATAAGCAAGGTTATAACAAAGACCGTTTGAACGTTGGAGAGAGTTGGTACGAATGGACGGGTCATAAATGCATTAAGAAATAGGAAGAAGAGCTGAATAGAACTCATTCTAAGGGGACGCCTACTAAAGGGGGTTATAGAGTGTAAAGCTAAGGTTAACGTCAGTTTCCTCACTCGAAAGCGATGTCAGTGACATCGCTTTGGAAGAATTGAAGGAAATAGAGACAGAGGCAGGCCGAGATTAGGAATGTTAGATGATTTAAAGATCCACTCATATCTGGACTTAAGACGAAAGCGGAAGAGTTGAGGCGTTATATACCATAGACCTGCAGTAGGCAGTGCACTAAGAGAGCGAGAGAATCTATATATTTTCATCGAAGAGCACTACTATAGTAATTATTCATAAAAATCCATCGAAGCGTTACCTGGAACTACTTAGAATAGAATTATTTGAAAAATACTGTAATCTGTAGCCAGTTAGTTACTTATGACTGAAATCGTATTTAATGCATTAACTACTAGGAAATGTATTTAAACATCCACAACTATTGTCTGTTACAAAAAAGAAATACAAGAAAATGTTTATCATACATCAATGAGGTTCTGTCTGACGGCAGATTTATTCTCAGGTTTAGCCCAGTACGTATACTCAAATTCTATAGCTCCGGTCACCTCATATATGTTCTGTATCTGAGCTCTTTCTTTTATCATCTCATAGATCATACGGTGAAAAGTCTCAGGTTCTAAGCCATCCTCCATCTTAACACCCAACATATCCTTCGTCAGGTTTCCTATCAAAAGAACAAAAGAGGCTTAAACAATACTAAACAAATTACACCTAGCTAGGACCATAGAAGCTTGGGTCCTAGGTAGGACAATACCTTGTATGCGTTATACGCGAAAATAGAGAAGATAGATACGACGTGCCTGATTGCTGGAAACTTGACATTGCTTATCATCTGTAATGCTTCTTTTAATTTTTCATTGGTTGACATCTGGTGGTTTCGGGATCAGACTACTGTAACTTCTTATTTCTCTCCAAATATGATAATCTAGAGGTTTCAAATCAAGAAACATGGGCTCATTGAATAGGGTCTACACTCTACAGTGAAGATGCTCAAAATTGAAAGTCATCAATGGGAGTGAATTAATGCACGAAGTTACGTAACATGACTCACGTAGCTACTAGGAGGAGCCTAAGCTGAGCCTAACGGATGACGCTTTTATTTACTAACAATTTAGCTATATTGTTTTAATTTAATATTTTATCTTAATTCGTTTAATTGTTTCTCAAATATTTTATTTTACAATATTACTTATAATTTTCTACATTTCAATATACAATTATTTTCTTCTAATTTATAATAATGAAATTAACATATTTGTTTTAAATTTTTCACGCTTTTACCGCGCTTTATCCTTGTATTTAAACACCTTTTTATCCTAGAATGTTTTCCGTTTACTTTAATTGGTTGATTTCTTTCTGCTTCACCAACAGAATGAAATCATTTCCCGTTTTTCATGCCAAAGACGTGCTTTCATTGCTCTTTCTTTTCATTTATTTTCATTTTGAATGTCTCAATAGCGCAATGGTTAAAGGTGTAGATACCGTCAAGAAGTTTTAAACGTCAGACCCCGAGGTGAATCGAACTCTCGTGGGTTCGAATCCCAGCCGCACTGATCTGAGAGTAAAATCTCGGACATTCACTGGACTGGCTTCACGGATAATAAACTAAATTGCCTAGCGGATATAACAGGTGGAATTAAAAGTGATAGATATCAACATAGTTGATCATTTCACTATAATGTGTGTTATTATTGTATTATTTATCTTGTTTTTCATTTATCTCACGTACCAACCTATACCGCATGCCTCCGTTTGTCAGTGCCTTGATTCTTCACCTTTGCCATACTTTTTCAAATCCTATCTTCATTTGTTTCACTCAATCTCACTTCCAAATTACATTTAAACTTCATTCTTTCCTTTCTCTTAAATTCTGCTCGCGATGTTGAGTTGAATCCTGGCCCTGTTTCATCTTTTTCTAAACTGTCCATTTACTGCCTCAATGTTCTGTTTGCCACAACAACTACTGCACAAAATCTAAACAAACCTGACCTCCTTCAACAGGTTTGAAGGAGGTTATGACAAACATGTCAAATAGTTTTGAATTCATTCTCGACGAGTCCTTTAATATTCTGTTTTTGGCGGAATCACGGCTCTCTCCTGATACTCCACCTGCTGTCCTTAGCTCTCTCACTCCCCGTGACTATTCCATTCAACATATCGGTCGTTCTTCTTGGTCGTGGTGGTAGCATCACTGCTATTATTAGGTCAACGTTATCTTTTTCTCTTATTAATGGTTCTAAATTTTTACCGTTTGAATATATGTCGTTTCGTCTAGTATGCAAATCCAAATCCTACCTCTTTTGATTGTCTACCTTCTTTATCCAAGGCCAATTTAATTTCCGATTTTTCTTTGCTTCTTGAAGACATTGCCTCATCACTCACTGATTTAATAATTATGGGTGATTTCATCATCCATCTAGACTCTGATGACTATTATTCTGCTTCCATTTTATCTACACTTGAGGCTTATGATCTCACACAACATATATCTTCTCCCACTCCCTCCTCTGGTCACATTCCTGATCTGCTTATCACTGGAAACAACATGTCATTTCTAGCTCATGGAATCTCCGATCCTTCATTATCATTATTTATCATTCCTCTTAGCTACCTGCTTGCACAGTCCTCCATAAATTTTCACTTCTATTCAGACAACACACAGCTGCATATTTCCTTTTCTAATCATGAATCCGATCAGAAACTGGCTTATCTCTCATTTATTCTAGACCAGGTTTATTCCTAGTTTTTTGCTAATCGTCTTGCTGTTAATGCCTGCAAAACTGAATACCTTGTAAGTGGCACTCCTTTGCAAAGAAGTAAAATTGCTAATAACTCCGTTAATTTTCAAAATCTTGCTCTTTCACCTCGATCCACCAAAAACCTTGGACTCATATTTGATGAAAAACTTGACTCTAAATCCCATATCGCTTCTGTTTGTCGTGCTTCTTTCTTTCAGAATCGTCAGATTAGGCAAATACGTCCATCCCTTACTAGAAATTCAGCCACTATCCCTGCTAATTCTATAGTTCGTTAACAGCTTGACTACTGTAATTCATTATTACATGGGTTTCTTTCTTCTCCTCTCAATCGTTTTCAGCACGTTCAAAATTTTCTTGCACGTATTGTTTGCAAGTCCTCTCGACGTCAATTTCGCTCTCTTTCTCTACTTCACAGTCTTCAATAGCTTCCTGTTAATCAACGAACAAAATAGAAATTAGCTCTAGTAACTTTTCAAAACTCTGCAATTTGCCAAGCCTTCTTACTTATCTATCCACCGTAGACATAATCAATCTATCCTGACCATTTTTGATCACTGGACTGGCTTTCGTTTAGGACCTTACTTCTTCTCGGCACATTTCTTTGCAGATTGGTCTGCGTGAATTGATCTGCAGTGATGTGTGATGTGAGAACGTCCCTGACATCATCCCTTGATGAGGAAGCGGACGTTAAACCTTCATTATCTCTCTCTCTCTCTCTTAGTGCACTGCCCACTGGCAGGTACATGGCACATTACGCCACCACTCTTCTCTGTATTCCGCCTTCCTCTACATATGAGTGGGTCTTTAAATCATCTAACATACCTAATCTCGGCCTACCTCTGCCTCTTTTTCCTTCCATTCTATCTTCTATGACTTCTATTAATAGACGTTATATATCATGTATAGGCGTTATATACCACGGATCTGCCAGTAGGCAGTGTACTAAAAGAGAGAGAGATGTATATATATATATATATATATATATATATATATATATATATATATATATATATATATATATATATATATATAAATCATAAAATATGTAATATATAAATAAACTGCATACAATATGTTTGTGCATAAAATATAAATTAATTTGATACCCACTGGCAATATAAGCTCCTGCATCACGTGTAACGCCAGCAATGATCTTCATACGTAGAAATTTTCCGGCGTCTCTGAGAGCCTTGGGTGAGTCCGGTAAAATACCATTGATACCATCTATAACAGGTCCAAAAGGCCCCGCCAGCGAACCATACTGTAGGTTATACAGCAAAAATGCAAATATATCGAATGTCGAATGAAAGTATTACCACTTTCATTCGACGTTCTTAATAGATTGAAAAATAATAATTACATTACAATTACTAAAGAGCCTATCTCTCTCTCTCTCTCTGGCTATCTCTCGTACACTGCCTATTGGCAGGTCCATGGCATAACTCCCCCCCCATATATCGCTATCCTCTGCCTTCTCTTTATATCAACAAACGAATAGGTTAAATAATCATCCACCAAAGTCTCTCTTTTCCACCAACCTTCTTTCCTTCCATTCTTTCTTCAATTACCTCTTTTAGTAAACCATCCCCGCTCAGAATGTGACCCATCCAGTTCTTCCTTATCATATTTATCAACTGCCTATTCGTTCCAACCTATTTAGTACTTCAATGCAGGTGATTAGATACATTGGTTATAGTTATAAGAGTCAACAAGATAATAAACACACATTGTTTAATAGCAAATAGACTTGTATGGATGCGGGCGTATACCGGGATACTATATAATGCTTCCGAAAAGTATCCGCTGGATAACTCCGCAGATGTCGCCAGTCCCCGAGCACTCAGTAAGAAAATCACCAAAGTATTTAGGAATCAGGAAGAGGAAGAGGGGCTTAGTAATGTAATGGGGCCAATTATCGCCAGTACAATTAAGGAAATGATGTCGAGTGTTCCACAAAATCTCATGAAAGTGAACAAAATTTTGTGTACTAGGCTTAAGAAAGCAGAGGATACAATTGCGGATCTTAAACAACGAGTTGATCCGCCGCGCTTATAAGCAGAGGTAGCGGGTACTCCGCGGTCCACTCAATCATGAGCTGACGCCGCCCAGGCTGTCGAGCATGCCTCTACTCCGACAACTGCTGTGATACATGTCAACAAAGAATTTAAGCCAACATGTAACGGCTGGGGCTAGAGTTTCTACCTCGTCCCTTAACGTAGTTCCGAGAGAAACTATCATTTGCGTTGGCAGACCTGATAAACAAACAACAGTTTAAGATGTAAACCATCACATCGGCGGGGGTTACTGTTAGCGCTTGCAGAAAGTTATCAGGTGCATCTAAATAAGGTCGAGAATTTCAATCAGTTGCCTTTATGGCTTCTTATGAAGCACGAATTGACAATGTATTATTTAACGCAAACACCTGGTCCAGAGACTACTTAATTCGAGAATGGTTTTATACTGCACC
This sequence comes from Enchytraeus crypticus, assembly GCA_905160935.1. Classification (NCBI taxonomy): domain Eukaryota; kingdom Metazoa; phylum Annelida; class Clitellata; order Enchytraeida; family Enchytraeidae; genus Enchytraeus; species Enchytraeus crypticus. Next base: position 1,142,497 of record CAJHZI010000447.1, on the reverse strand, counting down.
TTCGTCCAACAAAGCCAATGTTAATTCAAAATTCAACCATGAATAGTGATCCAACTAGCAACTTAAGTACTCCACCTAGTATCTATAATCATCTAGGAGATTTAATTAGCGAACATTTATTAGCTAATAAATAACATATTTGATGCAGAATCAGAGCACTTAGCACGAAGAACTAATCTTGCAGCTGTTTTCTGAATTCTTTGCAGTCTATCAATTACAGATTTAATGCAATTTAAGAACAAGCTATTGCAGTAATCCAGCCTCGAGGAAATAGAGACATAAACAAGAATTTACGTAGAATAATCATGGTCTAATACTCCATAACCGCCGAATTTGAAAGACACACGAAGAAGGCAATTGCTTAGAATGCTGCTCAAAAGTCAAATTAGAGGCACGACAACACAAAGACTATGAACACTGTTCACAATAGGCATATCAGTTTCATCCCAAGCAATTGAGGCTATATTAATTGTATTGAGTTTCACATACATTACATATACGATATACATGTATAAATCTCGAGTACGGGCGATTAAGATCCGATTAGATACTATTCTTCAATTTTTTTGTTGATGCCATTTATGTATACCCTCCAACGCGATGCTCTTCAAGGTTCAGTATTTATTAGGTCCATTGCTCGTCTCTTTCTATATTTCTCCTCTTAGCTACCTGTTTACTCATACCTCCATAAAATTTCACTTCTATGCAGAAGACACACAACTATATGCATAATTTCCAACCATGATTCTAACCAGAAACTATCTCATCTCTCATCCATTCCTGACCAGGTTTATTCCTGGTTTTGTGCTAAACATCTAGCTGTGAATCCCTTCAAAACTGAATATCTTCAATTAGCGCCCCTCTTCGAAAAAGTAAAGTTTACTAATAACTGCGTTCATTTTCAAAATCTTGTTCTTTCACCTCGATCAGCCAAAAACTTGGAGTCATACTTGATGAAAACCTTGATTTCAAATCCCATATCTCTTCCGTCTGTCGCACTTCACTCTTTCAATCCGTCAGATTAGGCAAATACGTCCATCCCTTACTAGAAACTCAGCCAAAATTCTAGCAAATTCTATAGTTCACTCTAAGATTGATTACTTTAATTAATTATTATAAGGATTGTCTCTTTCTTCCCTCAACCGTTTACAGCACGTTCAAAATTCTCTCGGAAGTGTTGTTTGCGGGTTGTTTGAAGAATACACCATCCGGTGACTGCACGTGTTGTAGAAGGCGACTCAAGCACCAAGATCCAAACCAACGTCAGAAAGGCAAGCGGTTGGTGAGCGCCTAGACTCCACAAACCAGAAATAGCTACAAAAATTTACATAAATGGAAATAATTAGAGGATCGACTGATGATATTGCGTGGCCCAAGCAGATAGAAGGTCTATTCGTATCCCGACCCTAGTTAAACTGGGATTTAAGGGAAGGTGGTGATGACGATGGTGCTATTGTGATATATACATATAGACATGCATGCATGTATATACAGTATGCATATATCATCATCACTCCTCTAGATCTCATGCCATATCAACAGTCAATCCCAGGTGCGGTGTCACTGAATTATACTGTGGTTTTTTTCTTTAATTTTATCGATCTTTTGCTTCTGTTAAGTCGCAAATTATTGTGGGATATCAGGAAGAGTTGTCTAGACGTGAACCTCAAACTAAGCTAGAACTTTTGGTCAAGTAACTATAATAACTCACAATTCAAGACCAGAAACGCCTATAAAACGAAATGTATCGAATTATTATTACCTGTTAAATGGATAGGTTTTTGGAGAAAAATATTTGCCCATGCAACTACGTTGTCGCTCAGTTCCCCGGTACTTATATAATCATATTACATTAATAATTAGTGAAGCGCAGTTATATACCCTATATAGAGGCCCTTACCGTTAATCATTTATAAGAACAAACTCCTACTGTTTTTCAGAATATCACATCAAACAATGTATGTCGTGCAGCCAATTGCAGTTGTAAAGTACAAAAGAAACAATGGAAAGAAAAAAGCGAAAAACAAATCCGAGGGTATGAAATTACTACAATCTAAAAAGCTACATCTATTATAGCGCTGCCGCGCTGCTGCTGCTGTAAATTGTATAAGTCAAATTTTAGCTCCATATCTAAGCTCATCTACACGTGCATTCATTTATAGAGCCCCTACTCCTAAATCAAAAATTGGATTTAAAATTTCATAATTTTCTATTTTAAAATTGACAAAAATTTCAAATTTCAAATTTGAACACAAATCCCTGTAACCCGAACCCTAAACACGTAACCAAAACCTTAAAACATAATGAAAATGGAAAATAAAAATTACACATGTGCGAGCACCGCACGTCGCATTGACAGGTCAATGTATATTGTTTAATGGCTTATAAATGTCATATTTTCGTTTTCTATGTAAATGTTCAGATAGAATTGTGACTTAGCTAACTGCTTTCTAATCAGATTAATTTGTAATTTATTTTCCTTTCTTTTAGTTTGTTCATTAATTCTGAGATAAATTTTTATTTCAGTTGATTTTGCATTATATATGTCATTAATGAGTTATAGACGGTGGTCAGCTAGATAAGATGTGTATCATCTTCCCTGACGGCCGTTGTTCCGGTGTTTATAGACTGTTTGACACACTGTGTTTCTGGGAATTTTTAAATTTTATTTCAGTTAAATGTTTATTATTTCTATTTGTGTTTGTCAGTGATTTGTTGTTGATGCTGAAATAAACACACACACACACACACACACACACACACACACATATATATATATATATATATATATATATATATATATATATATATATATATATATATATATATATATATATATATCAGGTCACATAGCCTTGCCTCTACACTACGAGCTGTAGCACAGCGACTATTGTTTAGAAAGTTGTTATAAACAAAACCGTTACACTATACAGCAGAGAATCGTTTTATCAATATCCCATTTTTATTTCATTCATTATTCATTCGTATGAATGAAATATTCCGTTAGTTCAATTTTTAGTCCGCAAATAAGCGTATCGGAAGCAACTATTTATTGGTCCAAAGAATTTTCAATACTTTAAGGGGGTACGGGACTGACGGTTATTTCTGCGCATATTGTAAACCCTTTTAATCACAAAGTTACAGTGCAAAGATATTGAATGTTGATCGTTTTTGCAAATAAACACTAGGATTAATTTAAAATCTTAATTGGGCAGCTAACAACGGCACTCCACATGAGCAAATAACGTATATTAACTCAGGACGTGTTCAAACGAAATATACTCACTTCAAAAACTTGAATATTTTCGGCAGATTGGAACCTACCAGTAGGCCGAATTTTCTAGCTAAAAAGAATCTAGGTGATACTGGTTCAACGGCAAGCTCGTATGCAACACAGTCGAAAAATCACAACTAGCCATTGGTCCCACTTCGATGGTTAAGCGGGTGCAACTAACGCCAAGAAGAAAATAAGATTATAACACCCTTTTACCATACTCAGCTCCTACATTACTGGCTTCACTAAAATACGCAGTGCTGCGCTATTATTGCTATTGTGCTGAGATCCAATCAGACCTGTTCACCATTCGAGGAAGAGCTAGTGTAAGAAATAATGACATCATACCCTCCTATGTAGGCCAGCAGTTGCATTGACTATTTCCTCGTAGTGCTTCTTACTTAGACAATCGACTAAATAGGCATTGTCTGTGATGTCCTGCTCGAAGCCACATCCGACCAGACGCCCTAGATCTCTCGTGTAGGTCAAAGGGTTAGCATTCCACACTGGACCAACATAAGACCATTCACACAGATCTGATCCACTCATCAGCACAGCTTGGTTAAAGAATGGCACTCCGTCTAACAACATGCAAACAATGTTTGATTAAATAAAGGTATAAATTCTAACTTAGATTAACTGTTACTATTAAAAAACAACAAATAAGTCTTAAACCTTATTTCTACAATCATGTTGAACCTTTTCCTTTGCTATTTCATTATCAGGCTACCTATACAATAGAGACTTCTTTCAACAACAACAACAATAGCAATTGAGTGCTACTGTCGTCAACGACAACATCAAGCGCTATTAAACGAAATCAAAGCCGACAATCAAAATGAATACAAAATAATACAGTTGCTACCTATGGCTGTTTATAAATAAACTGTACACCTTCGCAGTTAATTTGATTTTTACTTTTTTCTCTTGCTAGAAATAAGTGAAAACTCATTTCTAACAAGGGAGTTTTCACTACGATTTTTCTACTACTTCCGTTTATATATTTATAGCACAGCTCCATTTGAAAATGATCTCTACTGATATTATGTCATTTCAACTATCACCAGCAGTAAAAGTAAAAAAGCTAATGTTAGTCAGTTTCCTCACTCGAAAGCTATGTCAGTGACGGGTGAGCCCAGGATTTGAACCTTGCACATACTGATCCGCGGTCGAATATCTTACCGACATCGCCATTGGCTCCAGCCAGTTGGTAATTCACACCTTACTTTAGTTAATCTTAAAACAGGTCAGATAATAACTCGTCAAGCTAGAGTAACTTCTTCTTCCAGTGCACTGCCTAATGGCAGATTCCCGGCGTAGAATTCTTCCAACCATTTCTATCCTCAGCTTTTCTTTTCATCTCTATGTAAGAATTGCTATCAAATCATCCCACAGCCCTTGTCTTGGTATTCCTCTAAATCTTTTTCCTGCAATCTTCTTTCTATTACATCCTTCAGCAAACCATCCAAACCAACTGCACTCCCGTTCTCCGAAGTCGGCCAATGCCGATAAACAATGCGAATCTATAAATAATTCAGACCGTCTCCCACATAGGTCAGTTGATCAATGGACTGGAGTCAAGAAGACATGTCATCAGTCCATTTGTTCAAGTCAGTAATTCCCTGAACAGAAGGAAAAAACATTGCGGTGAGTGGTCTGACGGAAAAAAATCATTTAAGTAATATCTATCATTATTATCTCATTGCAACTTTATTGATGATTGTTCGAATATTTTCGCCATATCTATCCTGAATTACTCAATTTTTACATTCCAACAAAATGTTGAAAAACAGCAAAAGCAAATACTTTTAAATAAAAAACTAGAAGAAAAATATGCCATTCTAAAGGAATTAAAACACTCTGACACAATAGGCTAAAATCATGGCGTAAATTCAAAATTATAGGCCATGCTAATCATAAAGCTTAGTTTAAAAATTGTTTTTCTCAGGTACTTAAAGAAATTAATTTTAAAAATTTGGAAATTGAGATCAGTCTCATCACCAGTAAAAATCCAAAATTATTTCATTCCTACATAAAGACAAATCCCGATCAAGGAAAAAGTCCCCCCTCTCTTATCCAAAACCAAATGATTTCATGGTCTTAGGGGATTATGATAAAGGTTCAATCATAATGAGTTAATAATTATTTCTGCTCTGTTTTCATCAAAGATAATGGTATAATTCGTCCCGATGGACTAAGGACCTTTTAAACACAAGAAATTTCAAATCAGGTCTGGAAAATTTCGATTTCCCCGTTACTCTAATTTACAATAAAACCAGGCAGCTAAAGAATACTTGTATACCTGGAGACGATGCCTTCTCTCCTATTCCCCTCAAATAAACTTAAACCCGTTATGTGTAATATTTGTAATCCTCTTGCCATAGTTTTAAATTGCTGTTAGGTACCGTTCCTAAGCATTGGAAATTTGGAAATACTCTAATGCAACTCCTATTTTTAAGAAAAGTGCAAGGTAAGTAAGTTAGACAGTAAGAACTATAGTCTCATTTCTCTGACTTCCACTGTTTGCACACTCATAGAAGGCGTAATTAAAGATATATTACTTGCTTATATTAAAATCATCATCATCAATTATACTAATTTCTTTCAAATCAAAAGATAAAACCTTGTTGTTTAAACTTACAGTTTTCGTCCGCCCAATATTAAGAGTACTGTTCAAAGCTTTGATCACCCTTATCGAAAGCAAGATATTGACCTAATTGAGTCGGTGCAAAGAAGATTTACTAAACGATTTTTTGGACTAAAAGACCACCATAGATTTAAAATTCTAGATGCCGTACCACTTGAACTTCGTCGAATTAAATTAGACTTAATCACCTATTAATAATTAACCATTTGATTGATTTACCTATTGAGGAATTGCTTTCTTTTAAAAGCGGAATCACAAGAAAATAATAATGCTACTCTATATACTAAGCCCTTTAGATTTAACGCTGACTGTTACCACTTCAAGAAATTATTATTAGAATTATTTTACCCGTATTATGTCCCGGTTGCTTAAGAATGGCCAACCGTGAATTGCACGTGTCGTAAAAGGCACCAAGACTAGTCAGAAAGGGCATTCGGTTGTCGAGTACCTAGGCTCAAGGAACTGCTTCAAAATTGTCTAAATCCGACCTTCGTTAAACTGGGATTAAGGGGCAGATGAAGATGATGATTATTATTTCCATTACTATTAGAACAGTAAAAGGTTGGTAGTTCTGCAGAAACCCGGACATAACACAAGTCAAACACCTTATGGACAGTTTAAATATTAAAAATAAGCTTCAGAAGTTCAGAGTTTGTGGCGAATTCAAGGCAATAAAACAATATTGGCAGTATAAACAGCATACCGAAATCCTTTGCCTTAGGCGACACCAGAAGTATGCTCACTATAGCAGCTCCAGATCCATGTCCCACCAGCGTTACTTTGTTGGGATCACCACCAAATATTTCCCCATATTTTTTTATAAACTTGAGAACCTGTAGAACGTCCATGATACCATAGTTTCCTGGAGCATTTAGATCCTCAGTGGTCATAAATCCTGCATGAACAAAACTATCACTTAACTTAATGAACACAAGAATATATACGTTATAATATACACGGCACGATATAATGATTTGTTGTGGTACGATATATTATACATATTTGTTATATATTATTTACTGCTACTATATATATTATTATATAACATATATATGTATTATCATATATATCATATATATGATATATCATTATTATTATTTTATATATTATATTTTCAAACTCCTTACCTGTTCCAATCTTGTACTATTTATTGTAATATTGACATCATCTCTTTCCTGGGACACTCTCATCACTTTGCCTGTTTGATGTTAATTTTCATTATTCATAATTTTCATTGTTAACTTTCAACGCCGTATCGTTCAGTCAATTCATTATTTTCTTCAGTCCATTTTCACTTCCTGCCACCATTCCTTCGTCATCTGCAAAATTTAACATCTTGTAACAGTTTAACTCCGACTATGATTCCATCTTCAATGTCTTCCAAGGAGTCGCTATCATTGCTTCGGTGTAAATGTTAAAAACAGCGATGAAATGCTACAACCTTGTCGTAATTCCCGTCCTATTTCAAAATCTTCTGAGTATTCATGTTGGATCTTTGATTCATTTACAAGTTTAGAATTAACCTTCTATCTCTGCACAGTCAATTCTGATTCCTGACAAAAGGCTCTCACAGTCTACAAAACATATACTTGATAAAAACTTCATTCCCATATTCTAAATTTCGTTCATACAGGACCTGCATAACCCCTATTGCTTCTCTTGTGCCACAGCTTTTCCTTAAACCAAATTGTGTCTTTTTCAATATCATATCCGCTTTCGACTGAATACGATTATTTATTATCAAGGAATCTTCGACGCAAGAGGTATTAAACTGACTGTTCTGTAATCTGAACGCTCCACAGCATTGGCTTTATTGGGAATTGAGATTATCAGTGACTTGGTAAAATCGTCTGGCCAAATACCTGCGTTGTACACTTCCATACTAACGTATTGAGTGTTTCTCCTTCCAACATGTTCAAGAATTCAGCTGGGTTATCATCCATTCCGACTATTTTCCCTTTCTCAAGCTGTTAATTGCAGAATAAATTTCCTCCTTCATTATATCGGGGACCCTCTTATCGTTTTCTATTATATTTTCTTCTTCGAGTCGTAATATATTTTCTTTCTCGAATTCTCTTGAACTGACTTCCCAGCCTTATACAATTCCACTACATATTCTTTCCATCTTTCTTTTACTTCTTCCAGCTCTGTCATCAATTCCCAATATTTACCCATTATATTAATGCTCTTTGCATCTCCTTCCTTTTTTCTTATCGATTCTTTTCCAGTATCCTGACATCCTGACCAGTACAATAGATCCGACCTCCCTTTTATATCTTATTCTGCGAAATCCTCACACTTTTCACTCCACCAAAGATTTTTTAGCTTTTTCTGCAATTCTTCTAAGCTCATTGTTTAATCTTTTATATTCCCTTCGATCACAAGCAAGCAGCTATAGCCCGAAAATTTGGAAAATAACTAAAATAGTACCAATTTTTAAAAAAGTTCTTGCTTCTAAACCTCCTAACTATAGGCCCATATCCTTAACGTGTTCTAGTTAAACATATTTGAATTTGTCATTAAAGAAATGTTAATGCATTTTCTCAAGAAAAACAATTTATTAACGAAATCCCAACACGGCTTTCTAACAAATCTCTCTACGTGCACAAATCTTATAGAAATAAATTCCTATTGTGATTCCCTTGATAAATTACACTAGATGCTAGTAGCATACATCGACTTTTCACGCACTTTCGATAATGTCTGCGCATCTAAACTGATATACAAGCCGGAATGTATGAGAATTATTCACTGAACAATTATCCAAATGCTTTCAAGCTATGCTAACAGATAAATTACAAAACTGGTAAAGTTGGCTCTTCGTTCTCTACATGTACAAGGCACTCAGTCTAACGCGGTGTGATTCAGGGCAGTATGCTGGGATCCCATATGTTCATACTTTACATAAATGATATTGAAAGGTCCTTGCCCAAATGTGTTAACTTAAAACTCCTTGAGGACGACTTGAATGCTAACATACCAATCAAAAGTTCCGTCAGTACTCAAGATTTTTCTTCTGTACTCAAATCAAAATCAATTGTTGTGAGGCCCGAGGTATGGCAACTTCCTTTATCTGCAGAAAAGTGTACTGTTAACCGTCAGATATGGTATTTTCGCTTTCTGACTGCCAGAAGATTGAATGAGTTAAATGAAGTCAAATATCTGGGCACTATCTCCCAATTTGATTTCAAAAGTCAAATTGACTCAATAATTAGCAAGGCCAAGCATAGCATATACCTTATCCAAAAAGGCTTTACGCGCAATAATGTTAAAGATATTGTAAAATGTATGTTATCTCTATCATCGAATAGTGCCCTATTGCTGTTCCCCTCAACCCTATCTGAGATAAGTAGAATTACGTCTGTCCAACGAACTCTAACTAAATCTCTATTGCCTGCGTCAAAGTTATCTTACACTGAGAGAGTAGGAAATTGTAAACTGTCTACCCTTGAATGTCTGTACATAGGACCGATCAAGTTTTATATTATAAAATTTAATACTTAACAACTTGGCAGAGATAAATTCGCATAAGTTTTTAATACATCAGCTCTCGAACACACGTGGACACAGCCGCCGTTTCAAGTTATCCGAAGCGCAACTATATGGTATCGTACATTCTTTTAGTACATTCTTCTATCTATCGCACAATTAAAGGATAGAACTCCATCTGAGAATACCTTCTCAGCTAAAAGAATTGTCATATTCAATATCGTAATCATATATCGGAAGACTAATCCTAATTATTAGTTTAAGTAGCAAGTTTATCGCTATTAATTATTATAAGTCATTTTTAACATTTCTTCTTCTTTTAGTGCAATGCCTAGCGGCAGGTACAGGGCATATAACTCCTCCAACCAATTCTATCCTCAGCCTTCCTTTTCACCTGTATATATGAATTTGCTATCAGATCATCCAAATTCCCATACCCTCCGCCTTCCTCTAATTCTTTTCAATTGCATTCTTCGTTATATTTTATATATATATATATATATATATATATATATATATATATATATATATATATATATATATATATATATATATTAGAGATGGGAATTTTATGAATTTCCGAATTTCCAGAGTTCGGTTCGGTTCGTTGAAAATGAAAGTTCGGTTCGGGTTCGGTGAGCAGTTGACAATTTGAGAGTTCGGTTCGGTTCGGTTTGTTGAAAATGACAGTTTGGTTCGGTTCGAGTTCGGTTCGGGTTCGGCTTGCTTTCCACCTCACAAGAGTTCGATTCGAGTCCGAAATTGTTTGGTTTGGATAATGTTGCAATTATTTAACATTACTTACAATAATCATGGTTATGATGAACATGTTTAAAATGGTTTATGGTAAATGTGCTTAAAAAATACATGAATTAATAGTAACTGCCACATTTTTTACCTGAGTAAAACTATGACAATGAAAAAAGAAGAGAAGTGGTATTTTTTCCTGCACATTTCAATATTTCTTAAAATATTGAAAGTTCACCAACAAATGTTCATAAAAAAGATATTTGGCTTTATTACTGTACCTGAAAAATTCTACTTGATTATAATCAGCAAAGAGAATGCTCCATCAATTTAAAAACAAATTTTGTCACTAAACCTATATATTAGAAATGTTTATAATTAAATGGAAATGTCTTGACAAAAATTGATCCAATATTTCAGAGACAAAGTGCAATTTATTAACATAAAAATGTCAAATAAGGACGATTTGGTACACACGTGTACATCCACAGAAAAATGATCACAATATATACCATTTTCTATCAACTGAACCAGTAGTAAACTTCATAATTTACCTTAGTGTTCAAATTTGAAACTAGTAGTTTATTTGGCGGCAAGAGACAATCAATCGAGCTATTCCTGCATTTCGAAAAGACTGCAGGCATGCATTCAAGACGAGGGTGGTCATTTTGAGCATCTACTGAATAGATGCGACGCCATAAGTAAATGGCAATTTTCAGGGCCATTAATTGAATAACAAGGAACTACCGACTATCTTTAAAAAAACTTGTTAAAATTTATTTTAGCACTCTTTTCATAGTACCACTGAAGTTTTTTCACCAAACTTGCAGGATATATACAGAAATTCTTCCTCTATAAGCTCTGGTAAATTTTCACAAATATTTTGAGTTTTACCAAAGATATCAAGATTTCGCTAGATGATTATTTCTCTTTGACCCAGTCTATATATATTTAATTTGCAATATTTTCCTAAATTTAATTTAATTTAAATGTGTGTTAATTTAATTTTAACGACTTGTATATATAATAAAAATAAAAATATTAATAATAATATTAATAATAAAGGTTTAACGTCAGTTTCCTCACACAAGGATGATGTCAGTGACGCCCCCCATCACGTGTCACTACAAATCGAATTCTCCCCAAAACGATATGAAAAAACATGTGCTGAAGAGAAAGAATAAGATCCTAAACGGTGTCAGTCCGGCGATAAAAGAACTCTCAGGCAAAAAAGAACAAAATCTATGGCGGGAAGAGATTTTTCAACTTACAACGAAAAGTAGAAGTACTAGAACAAAGGCGAAGATCAGGACGAAGACATTAGGAGCTGAAAAAATGAACGTTTACGTAAGGAAGTGAAAATATTAGGAATTTTGGGTAGTTTGGCATCGAAAGAACAAAGCATACGGAGAAGGTTGGTATTGGAATAGGAGATCGGAAAGGTAAGAAGATTTAGCATATATAAATGTTTTGAAAGATTTTATATTTAATTCTCTGAACCACAGGAAGCCAATGAAGATGATTAAGTAATGACCTAGATGTGGCCTGAGCCTTGAGGTCCGAGCTTAGAATGAACTATTGAGTTAGTAAGAATTATGAATGAATTATTATCAAGAGACGACCGTATCTGTCCGATTTGATGCATCTGAAAGATGAACGACAGAGAGATAAGATATGAGATTTGAAGTCAAGGTTTACATCAAATATAACATAACCTATAAAAATAGGCTAATTATTAAATATAAATAATATCAAGGTCTTTAGCCGTGAAGAGTCGGAGTAAGAGCAAGATTTCGAAAATAGACCGAAGCATTGACTACTTTGGTACTTTGCAGGGGGTGCCAATTAAAAGATATTAGGTTTTGGAAGGATTGACGGAGAGACGATTGCAGCAAAACCATGAATAAACTTTGGCAAGAACAAAAGGTGCTACAATTTCGGATCAAAATCTGAGCTAGAAAAAGAGATATACAAATGACTGAGAGTAACATTACTCATTAGAAGGGAAACATTACTGATACGTTGTATAAAACAAAAACTCAGGGGGGTAGTGTAGAGAGAAAAAAGTAAAGGTTCGAGTAGAGATCCTTGGGACACACCACGATGAAAAGGTAGTCTAGGGAAGCGTTCATTATCAATAATGAAAGATTGAGTGCGACCAGAGAGATAGGAGGAGATCAGACAGAAATTTTGCAGTCAGAGATACCAAAGCACGTTTTAAAGCTACTAGGGGGAGAAAGTTATGATCAATGGTGTCGAAGGCAGCCGAAAGATCAAGTAGTAAAAGAGCAGATACCTTTTGAGAGTTTAAGGCTAGGCTAAGGTCATTATGAATGCTAA